>OZ020514.1:56984294-57290678 GCA_963971425.1 Bryoerythrophyllum caledonicum | reverse complement strand
CATGACCTAAAGTAGGAGGAAGAGGAGCTGCTACGGGAGGAGAAGCTACACCTGCAAGAATAGAACACAAGTAGTGAATAGTGATAAAAGAAAGAATTTAAGAAATAAGCAAAAAAATAATGAGGTAAGAGAAAATACCTGAATAGTAGTAGGAGGAGGACGAGCTGCTACAGGGGGAGGAGTTGCTAAACCTGCAAGAATGGAACACAAGTAGTGAACGGTGATAAAAGAAAGAATTTGAGAAATAAATAGAAAAGAATGAGGTAAGAGATAGTACCTGAATAGTAGTAGAAGGAGGAAGAGCAGCTACGGGAGGACGAGTTGCTAAACCTACAAGAATGAAACACAAGTAGTGAATGGTGATAAAAGAAAGAATTTAAGAAATGAAGAGAAAAGAATGAGGTAAGAGAAAGTACCTGAATAGTAATAGGAGGAAGAGGACCTGCTACGAGAGGACGAATTGCTAAACCTGCAAGAATGGAAAACAAGTACTCAATGGTGATAAAAGAAATAATTTAAGAAATAAGCAAAAATAATGAGGTAAGAGAAAATACCTGAATAGTAGTTGGAGGAAGAGGAGCTGCTACGGGAGGAGGCGTTGCCAAACCTGCAAGAATGGAACACAAGTAGTGAATGGTGATAAACGAATGAATTTAAGAAATAAATAGAAAAGCATGAGGTAAGAGAAAGTACCTGAATAGAAGTAGGAGGAGGAGGAGCTGCTACAGGAGGACGAGTAGCTAAACCTGCAAGAATGGATTACAAGTAGTGAATGGTGATAAAAGAAAGAATTTAAGAAATAAGCAAAAACAATGAGGTAAGAGAAAATACCTGAATAGTAGTAGGAGGAGGAGGAGCAGCTACGCGAGGAGGAGTTGCTAAACGTGCAAGAATGGAACACAAGTACTTAATGGTGATAAAAGAAAGAATTAAAGAAATAAAGAGAAAAGACGGAGGTAAGAGAAAGTACCTCAATACTAGTAGGAGGAGGAAGAGCTGCTACGGGAGGAGGAGTTGCTAAACCTGCAAGAATGAAACACAACTAGTGAATGGTGAGAAAAGAAAGAATTTAAGAAATATGTAGAATAAAATGAGATAAGAGAAAGTACCTAAATAGTAGTAAGAGGAGGAGCAGCTGCTACGGGAGGAGGAGTTGCTAAACCTGTAAGAATGTAACACAAGTAGTGAATGGTGATAAAAGAAAGAATTTAAAAAAATAAGCGAAAATAATGAGGTAAGAGAAAATACCAGAATTGTAGTAGGAGGAGGAGGAGCAGCTACAGGAGGAGGAGTTGCTAAACCTCCAAGAATGGATTACAAGTAGTGAATGGTGATAAAAGAAAGAATTTAAGAAATGAGCAAAAATAATGAGGTAAGAGAAAATATCAAAATAGTCGTAGGAGGAGGAGAAGCTGCTACTGGAGGAGGAGTTGCTAAACCTACATGAATGGAACACAAGTAGTGAATGGTGATAAAAGAAAGTATTTGAGAAATAAATAGAAATGAATGAGGTAAGAGAAAGTACCTAAATAGTAGGAAAAGGAGGAGGAGCTGGTACGGGAGAAGGAGTTGCTAAACCTACAAGAATGGAACAGAAGTAGTGAATGGTGATAAAAGAAAGAATTTAAGAAATAAACAACAAAGAATGACGTAACAGAAAGTACCTGAATAGTAGTAGGAGGAGGAGCAGCTGCTACGGGAGGATGAGTTCCTAAAGGTACAAGAATAAAAAACAAGTAGTGATTGATGATAAAAGAAAGAATTTAAGAAATAAATAGAAAAGAATGAGGTAAGAGAAAGTACCCGAATAGTAGTAGGAGGAAGAGGAGCTGCTACGGGAAGAGGAGTTGCTAAATCTGCAAGAATGGAACACAAGTAGTGAATTGTAATAAAAGAAAGAATTTAAGAAATAAGCAAAAATAATGAGGTAAGAGAAAATATCTGAATAGTAGTAGGAGGAGTAGGAGCTGCTACAGGAGAAGAAGTTGCTAAACCTGCAAGAATAGAACACAAGTAGTGAATAGTGATAAAAAAAAGAATTCAAGAAATAAATAGAAAAGAATGAGGTAAGCGAAAGTACCTGAATTGTAGTAGGAGGAAGAGGACCTGCTACACGAGAAGGAGTTGCTAAACCTGCGCGAATAGAACACAAGTAGTGAATGGTGATAAAAGAAAGAATTTAAGAAATAAGCAAAAATAATGAGGTAAGAGAAAATATCTGAATAGTAGTAAGAGGAGTAGGAGCTGCTACAGGAGAAGAAGTTGCTAAACCTGCAAGAATGGAACACAAGTAGTGAATGGTGATAAAAGATAGAATTTAAGAAATAAACAGAAAAGAATAGGGTAAGAGAAAGTACCTAAATAATAGAAGGAGAAGGAAGAGCTGCTACGGGAGGAGGAGTTGCTTAACCTACAAGAATGGTGATAAAAGAAAGAATTTACGAAAAATTAGAAATGAATGAGGTAAGAGAAAGTACCTAAATAGTAGTAGAAGGAGGAAGAGCAGATACGGGAGAAGGAGTTCCTAAACCTGCAAGAATGGAACACAAGTAGTGAATGGTGATAAAAGAAAGAATTTAAGAAATAAATAGAAAAGAATGAGGAAACAGAAAGTACCCGAATAGTAGTAGGAGGAAGAGGAGCTCCTACGGGAGGAGGAGTTGCTAAACCTGCAAGAATGGAACACAAGTGGTGAATTGTAATCAAAGAAAGAATTTAAGAAATAAGCAAAAATAATGAGGTAAGAGAAAATATCTGAATAGTAGTAGGAGGAGTAGGAGCTGCTACAGGAGAAGAAGTTGCTAAACCTGCAAGAATGGAACACAAGTAGTGAATAGTGATAAAAAAAAGAATTCAAGAAATAAATAGAAAAGAATGAGGTACGAGAAAGTACTTGAATTGTAGTAGGAGGAAGAGGACCTGCTACGCGAGAAGGAGTTGCTAAACTTGCGAGAATAGAACACAAATAGTGAATGGTGATAAAAGAAAGAATTCAAGAAATAAGCAAAAATAATGAGGTAAGAGAAAATATAAGAATAGGAGTAGGAGTAGGAGCAGCTACAGGAGGAGAAGTTGCTAAACCTACATGAATGGAACACAAGTAGTGAATGGTGATAAAAGAAAGTATTTAAGAAATAAATAGAAATGAATGAGGTAAGACAAAGTACCCGAATAGTAGTAGGAGGAAGAGGAGCTGCTACGGGAGGAGGAGTTGCTAAACCTGCAAGAATGGAACACAAGTAGTGAATTGTAATAAAAGAAAGAATTTAAGAAATAAGCAAAAATAATGAGGTAAGAGAAAATATCTGAATAGTAGTAAGAGGAGTAGGAGCTGCTACAGGAGAAGAAGTTGCTAAACCTGCAAGAATGGAACACAAGTAGTGAATGGTGATAAAAGAAAGAATTCAAGAAATAAATAGAAAAGAGTGAGGTAAGAGAAAGTACCTGAATAGTAGTAGGAGGAAGACCACCTGCTACGCGAGAAGGAGTTGCTAAACCTGCAAGAATAGAACACAAGTAGTGAATGGAGATAAAAGAAAGAATTTAAGAAATAAGCAAAAATAATGAGGTAAGAGAAAATATAAGAATAGAAGTAGGAGAAGGAGCAGCTACAGGAGGATAAGTTGCTAAACCTACATGAATGGAACACAAGTAGTGAATGGTGATAAAAGAAAGTATTTAAGAAATAAATAGAAATGAATGAGGTAAGAGCAAGTACATGAATAGTAGGAAGAGGAGTAGGAGCTGCTACGGGAGGAGGAGTTGCTAAATCTGCAAGAATGGAACACAAGTAGGGAATTGTAATAAAAGAAAGAAGTTATGAAATATGCAAAAATATTGAGGTAAGAGAAAATACCTCAATAGTAGTAAGAGGAGGAGGAGCTGCTAGGGGAGGAGGAGTTCCTAAACCTCCAAGATTGAAACACAAGTAGTGAATGGTGATAAAAGAAAGAATTTAAGATATAAGCAAAAATAATGAGGTAAGAGAAAATACCTGAATAGTACTAGGAGGAGGAGGAGCTGGTAAGGGAGGAGAAGTTGCTAAACTTGCAAAAATGGATTACAAGTAGTGAATGGTTATAAAAGAAAGAACTTAAGAGATAAATAGAAAAGACTGACGTTAGAGAAAGTACCTAAATAGTACAAGACGGAGGAGGAGCTGCTACGGGAGGAGGAGTTGCTAAACCTACAAGAATGGAACACAAATAGTAAATGGTGATAAAAGAATAAATTTAAGAAAGAAGAAAAAATAATGAGGTAAGAGAAAGTACCTAAATAGTAGTAGGAGGAGAAAGAGCTGCTACGGGAGGAGGAGTTGCTAAACCTGCAAGAATGGAACACAAGTAGTGAGTGGTGATAAAAGAAAGAACTTACGAAATCAATAGAAAAGAATGAGGTAAGAGAAAGTACCTGAATAGTAGTAGGAGGAGGAGCAGCTGCTACGGGAGGAGGAGTTGCTAAACCTACAAGAATGGAACACAAGTAGTGAATGGTGATAAAAGAAAGAATTTAAGATATAAGCAAAAATAAATAGGTAAGAGAAAATACGTGAATGGTAGTAAGAGGAAGAGGAGCTACTACGGGAGGAGGAGTTGCTAAACCTACAAGAAAGGAAAACAAGTAGTGAATGGTTACAAAAGAATGAATTTAAGAAATTAACAAAAAAGAATGAGGTAAGAGAATGTACCTAAATAGTAGTAGGCGGAGGAAGAGCTGCTACGGGAGGAGGAGTTGCCAAACCTACAAGAATGGAACACAAGTAGTGAATGGTGATAAAAGAAAGAACTTAAGAAATCAATAGAAAAGAATGAGGTAAGAGACAGTACCTTAATAGTAGGAGGAGGAGGAGGAGCTGCTACGGGAGGAGGAGTTGCTAAACCTGCAAGAATGGAGCACAAGTAGTGAGTGGTGATAAAAGAAAGAATTTAAGAAATATATAGAATAGAATATGGTAAGAGAAAGTACCTGAATAGTAGTAGGAGGAAGAGGAGCTCCTACGGGAGGAGAAGTTGCTAAACTTACAAGAATAGAACACAAGTAGTGAATGGTGATAGAAGAAAGAATTTATGAAATAAGCAAAAATAATAAGTTAAGAGAAAATACCTGAATACTAGTAGGAGTAAGACGAGCTGCTACGGGAGGAGGAGTTGCTAAACCTACAAGAATGGAACACCAATAGTGAATGGTGATAAAAGAAAGGATCTAAGAAATATATAGAATAGAATGAGGTCAGAGAAAGTACCTCAATAGTTGTAGGAGGAGGAGTAGCTGCTACGGGAGGAGGAGTTGCTAATCCTGCAAGAATGGAACACAAGTAGTGAATGGTGATAAAAGAAAGAATCTAAGAAATATATAGAATAGAATGAGGTCAGAGAAAATACCTGAATAGTAGTAGGAGGAGGAGAAGCTGCTACGGGAGGAGGAGTTGCCAAACCTGCAAGAATGGAACACAATTAGTGAATGGTGATTAATGAAAGAATTTAAGAAATAAGCAAAAATAATGAGGTAAGAGAAAATACCTGAATAGAAGTAGGAGGAGGAGGAGCTGCTACACGAGGAGGAGTTGCTAAACCTGCAAGAATGGAACACAAGAAGTGAATGGTGATAAAAGAAAGAATTTTAGAAATAAATAGAAAAGAATGAGGTAAGAGAAGGTACCTGAATAGTAGTAGGAGGAAGCGGAGCTGCTACGGGAGGAGAAGTTGCTAAACCTTCAAGAATGGAACAAAAGTAGTGAATGGTGATAAAAGAAAGAATTTAAGTAATAAGCGAAAATAATGAGGTAAGAGAAAATATCTGAATAGTAGTAGGAGGAGGAGCAGCTGCTACACGAGGAGGAGTTGCTAAACTTGCAAGAGTGGAACACAAGAAGAGAATGGTGATAAAAGAAAGAATTTAAAAAATAAATAGAAAATAATGAGGTAAGAGAAAATACGTGAATAGTAGTAGGAGGAGCACGAGCTGCTACGGGACGAGGAGTTGCTGAACCTACAAGAATGGAACATTAGTAGTGAATGGTGATAAAAGAAAGAATTTAAGAAATAAGCAAAAATAATGAGGTAAGAGAAATACCTGAATAGTAGTAGAAGGAGGTGGAGCTGCTACACGAGGAGAAGTTGCTCAACCTACAAGAATGGAACACAAGTAGTGAATGGTGATAAAAGAAAGAATTTAAGAAAGAAACAAAAAATAATGAGGTAAGAGAAAATACCTAAATGGTAGTAAGAAGAAGAGCTGCTACAGGATTAGAAGTTGCTAAACCTACAAGAATGGTGATAAAAGAAAGGAATTAAGAAATAAGCAGAAAAAATTAGGTAAGAGAAAATACCTAGAGAGTAGTAGGAGGTAGACGAGCTGCTACAGGAGGAGGAGTTGCTAAACCTGCAAGAATGGAACACAAGTAGTAAATGGTGATAAAAGCAAGAATTTTAGAAATAAGCAAAAATAATGAGGTAAGAGAAAGTTCCTGAATAGTAGTAGGAGGAAGAGGAGCAGCTACAGGAGAGAGAGTTGCTAAACGTGCAAAAATGGAACACAAGTAGTGAATGGTGATAAAAGAAAGAATTTAAGAAATATATAGAATAGAATGAGGTAAGAGAGAGTACCTAAATAGTTGGAGGAGGAGGAGGAGCTGCTACGAGGGGAGGAGTTGCTAAACCTCCAAGAATGGACCACAAGTAGTGAATGGTAATAAAAGAAAGAATTTAAGAAATAAGCAAAGATAATGAGGTAAGAGAAAATACCTAAAAAGTAGTAGGAGGAGGAGGAGCTGCTACGAGAGGAGGAGTTGCTAAACCTGCAAGAATGGAAGACAAGTTGTGAATGGTGATAAAAGAAAGAATTTAAGAAATAAGCAAAGATAATGAGGTAAGAGAAAATACCTAAAAAGTAGTAGTAGGAGGAGGAGCTGCTACGGGAGGAGGAGTTGGTAAACCTGCAAGAATGGAACACAAGTAGTGAATGGTGATAAAAGAAAGAATTTAAGAAATAAATAGAAAATAATGAGGTAAGAGAAAATACCTGAATAGTAGTAGTAGGAGGAGGAGCTGCTACGCGATGAGGAGTTGCTAAACCTGCAAGAATTGAATACAAGTAGTGAATGGTGATAAAAGAAAGAATTTAAGAAATAAATAGAATAGAATGAGGTACGAGAAAGTACCTGAATAGTAGTAGGAGAAGGAGGAGCTGCTACGGGAGGAGAAGTTGCTAAACCTGCAAGAATGGAACATAAGTAGTGAATGGTGATAAAAGAAAGAATCTAAGAAATATATAGAATAGAATGGGGTGAGAGAAAATACCTCAATAGTAGTAGGAGGAGGAGAAGCTGCTACCGGAGGAGGAGTTGCTAAACCTCCAAGAATGGAACACAATTAGTGAATGGTGATTTATGGAAGAATTTAAGAAATAAGCAAAAGTAATGAGGTAAGAGAAAATACCTGAAGAAGTAGGAGGAGGAGGAGTTGCTACACGAGGAGGAGTTGCTAAACCTACAAGAATGGAACACAAGAAGTGAATAGTGATAAAAGAAAGAATTTTAGAAATAAATAGAAAATAATGAGGTAAGAGAAAATACCTGAAGAAGTAGGAGGAGGAGGAGCTGCTACGCGAGGAGGAGTTGCTAAACCTGCAAGAATTGAACACAAGTAGTGAATGGTGATAAAAAAAAGAATTGAGGAAATATATAGAATAGAATGAGGTACGAGAAAGTACCTGAATAGTAGTAGGAGGTAGATGAGCTGCTACATGGACGAGTTGCTAAACCAGCAGGAATAGAACACAAGTAGTAAATGGTGATACAAGCAAGAATTTAAGAAATAAGCAAAAATAATGAGGTAAGAGAAAGTTCCTGAATAGTAGTAGGAGGAAGACAAGCAGCTACGGGAGAGGGAGTTGCTAAACCTGCAAGAATGGAACACAAGTAGTGAATGGCGATAAAAGAAAGAATTTAAGAAATATATAGAATAGAATGAGGTAAGAGAAAGTACCTAAATAGTTGGAGGAGGAGGAAGAGCTGCTACGGGAGGAGGAGTTGCTAGACCTACATGAATGGAACACAAGTAGTGAATGGTGATAAAAGAAAGAATTTAAGAAATAAATAGAATAGAATGAGGTAAGAAAAAGTACCTACATAGTTGGAGGAGGAGGAAGAGCTGCTACAGGAGGAGGAGTTGCTAGACCTACATGAATGAAACACAAGAAGTGAATGGTGATAAAAAAAAGAATTTAAGAAATAAACAGAATAGAATGAGGTAAGAGAAAGTACCTGAATAGCAGTAGGAGGAGGAGAAGCTGCTACGAGAGGAGGAGTTGCTAAACCTCCAAGAATAGACCACAAGTAGTGAATGGTGATAAAAGAAAGAATTTAAGAAATAAGCAAAGATAACGAGGTATGAGCAAATACCTTAAAAGTAGTAGGAGGAGGAGGAGCTGCTACGGGAGGAGGAGTTGCTAAACCTGCAAGAATGGAAGACAAGTTGTGAATGGTGATAAAAGAAAGAATTTAAGAAATATATAGAATAGAATGAGGTAAGAGAAAGTACCTAAATGGTTGGAGGAGGAGGAAGAGCTGCTACGGGAGGAGGAGTTGCTAGACCTACATGAATGGAACAGAAGTAGTGAATGGTGATAGAAGAAAGAATTTATGAAATATATAGCATAGAATGAGGTAAGAGAAAGTACCTAAATAGTTGGAGGAGGAGGAGGAGGTGCTACGGGAGGAGGAGTTGCTAAACCTGCAAGAATGGAACACAAGTTGTCAATGGTGATAAAAGAAAGAATTTAAGAAATAAATAGAAAATAATGAGTTAAGAGAAAATACCTGAATAGAAGTAGGAGGAGGAGGAGCTGCGACGCGAGGAGGAGTTGCTAAACGTGCAAGAATGGAACACAAGTAGTGAATGGTGATAAAAGAAAAAATTTAGGAAATATATAGAATAGAATGAGGTACGAGAAAGTACCTGAATAGTAGTAGGAGAAGGAGGAGCTGCTACGGGAGGAGAAGTTGCTAAACCTGCAAGAATGGAACACAAGTAGTGAATGGTTATAACAGAAAGAGTTTAAGAAATATATAGAATAGAATGAGGTAAGAGAAAGTACCTAAATAGTTGGAGGAGGAGGAGGAGCTGCTACGAGAGGAGGAGTTGCTAAACGTGCAAGAATGAAACACAAGTAGTGAATGGTGATAAAAGAAAGAATTTATGAAATATGTAGAATAGAATGAGGTAAGAAAAAGTACCTAAATAGTAGTGGTAGGACAAAGAGCTGCTACGGGACGACGAATTGCTAAACCTTCAAGAATGGAACATAAGTAGTGAATGATGATAAAAGAAAGAATTTAAGAAATAAGCAAAAACAATGAGGTAAGCGAAAATACCTGAATAGTAGTAGGAGGAGGAGGAGCTGCTACGGGAGAAGGAGTTGCTAAACCTACAAGAATGGAACACAAGTTGTGAATGGTGATAAAAGAAAGAATTTAAGAAATAAATAGAATAGATTGAGGTAAGAGAAAGTACCTACATAGTTGGAGGAGGAGGAAGAGCTGCTACGGGAGGAGGAGTTGCTAAACCTGCAAGAATGGAACACAAGTTGTGAATGGTGATAAAAGAAAGAATTTAAGAAGTTAACAGAATAGAATGAGGTAAGAGAAAGTACCTACCTAGTTGGAGGAGGAGGAAGAGCTGCTACGGGAGGAGGAGTTGCTAAACCTACATGAATGGATCACAAGTAGTGAATGGTGATAAAAGAAAGAATTCAAGAAGTTAACAGAATAGAATGAGGTAAGAGAAAGTACCTGAATAGCAGTAGGAGGAGGAGAAGCTGCTACGAGAGGAGGACTTGCTAAACCTGCAAGAATGGAACACAAGAAGTGAATGGTGATAAAAGAAAGAATTTAAAAAATAAGTAAAAATAATGAGGTAAGAGAAAATACGTGAATAGTAGTAGGAGGAGGAGGACCTGCTACGGTAGGTGGAGTTGCTTAACTTGCAAGAATGGAACACAAGTAGTGAATAGTGATAAAAGAAAGATTCTCAGAAATAAGCACAAATAATGAGGTCACGGAAAGTACCTGAATAGTAGTAGGAGGAAGAAGAGCAGCTACGTGAGGAGGAGTTGCTAAACCTGCTAGAATGGAACATAAGTAGTGAATGGTGATAAAAGAAAGAATTGAAATAATTAGCAAAAATAATGAGGTAAGAGAAAATACGTGAATAGTAGTAGGATGAGGACGACCTGCTACGGTAGGTGGAGTTGCTTAACTTGCAAGAATGGAACACAAGTAGTGAATAGTGATAAAAGAAAGAATCTCAGAAATAAGCACAAATAATGAGGTCACGGAAAGTACCTGAATAGTAGTAGGAGGAAGAAGAGCAGCTACGTGAGGAGGAGTTGCTAAACCTGCTAGAATGGAACATAAGTAGTGAATGGTGATAAAAGAAAGAATTGAAATAATTAGCAAAAATAATGAGGTAAGAGAAAATACGTGAATAGTAGTAGGATGAGGACGACCTGCTACGGTAGGTGGAGTTGCTTAACTTGCAAGAATGAAACACAAGTAGTGAATGGTTATAAAAGAAAGAGTTCAAGAAATATATAGAATAGAATGAGGTGAGAGAAAGTACCTAAATAGTTGGAGGAGGAGGAGGAGCTGCTACGGGAGGAGGAGTTGCTAGACCTACATGAATGAAACACAAGTAGTGAATGGTGATAAAAGAAAGAATTTAAGAAATAAATAGAATAGAATGAGGTAAGAAAAAGTACCTACATAGTTGGAGGAGGAGGAAGAGCTGCTACAGGAGGAGGAGTTGCTAGACCTACATGAATGGAACACAAGAAGTGAATGGTGATAAAAGAAAGAATTTAAGAAATATGCAAAGATAATGAGGTAAGAGAAAATACCTAAAAAGTAGTAGGAGGAGGAGGAGCTGCTACGAGAGGAGGAGTTGCTAAACCTGCAAGAATGGAAGACAAGTTGTGAATGGTGATAAATGAAAGAATTTAAGAAATAAGCAAAGATAATGAGGTAAGAGAAAATACCTAAAAAGTAGTAGTAGGAGGAGGAGCTGCTACGGGAGGAGGAGTTGGTAAACCTGCAAGAATGGAACACAAGTAGTGAATGGTGATAAAAGAAAGAATTTAAGAAATAAATAGAAAATAATGAGGTAAGAGAAAATACCTGAATAGTAGTAGTAGGAGGAGGAGCTGCTACGCGATGAGGAGTTGCTAAACCTGCAAGAATTGAATACAAGTAGTGAATGGTGATAAAAGAAAGAATTTAAGAAATAAATAGAATAGAATGAGGTACGAGAAAGTACCTGAATAGTAGTAGGAGAAGGAGGAGCTGCTACGGGAGGAGAAGTTGCTAAACCTGCAAGAATGGAACATAAGTAGTGAATGGTGATAAAAGAAAGAATCTAAGAAATATATAGAATAGAATGGGGTGAGAGAAAATACCTCAATAGTAGTAGGAGGAGGAGAAGCTGCTACCGGAGGAGGAGTTGCTAAACCTCCAAGAATGGAACACAATTAGTGAATGGTGATTTATGGAAGAATTTAAGAAATAAGCAAAAGTAATGAGGTAAGAGAAAATACCTGAAGAAGTAGGAGGAGGAGGAGTTGCTACACAAGGAGGAGTTGCTAAACCTACAAGAATGGAACACAAGAAGTGAATAGTGATAAAAGAAAGAATTTTAGAAATAAATAGAAAATAATGAGGTAAGAGAAAATACCTGAAGAAGTAGGAGGAGGAGGAGCTGCTACGCGAGGAGGAGTTGCTAAACCTGCAAGAATTGAACACAAGTAGTGAATGGTGATAAAAAAAAGAATTTAGGAAATATATAGAATAGAATGAGGTACGAGAAAGTACCTGAATAGTAGTAGGAGGTAGATGAGCTGCTACATGGACGAGTTGCTAAACCAGCAGGAATAGAACACAAGTAGTAAATGGTGATACAAGCAAGAATTTAAGAAATAAGCAAAAATAATGAGGTAAGAGAAAGTTCCTGAATAGTAGTAGGAGGAAGACAAGCAGCTACGGGAGAGGGAGTTGCTAAACCTGCAAGAATGGAACACAAGTAGTGAATGGCGATAAAAGAAAGAATTTAAGAAATATAAAGAATAGAATGAGGTAAGAGAAAGTACCTAAATAGTTGGAGGAGGAGGAAGAGCTGCTACGGGAGGAGGAGTTGCTAGACCTACATGAATGGAACACAAGTAGTGAATGGTGATAAAAGAAAGAATTTAAGAAATAAATAGAATAGAATGAGGTAAGAAAAAGTACCTACATAGTTGGAGGAGGAGGAAGAGCTGCTACAGGAGGAGGAGTTGCTAGACCTACATGAATGAAACACAAGAAGTGAATGGTGATAAAAAAAAGAATTTAAGAAATAAACAGAATAGAATGAGGTAAGAGAAAGTACCTGAATAGCAGTAGGAGGAGGAGAAGCTGCTACGAGAGGAGGAGTTGCTAAACCTCCAAGAATAGACCACAAGTAGTGAATGGTGATAAAAGAAAGAATTTAAGAAATAAGCAAAGATAACGAGGTATGAGCAAATACCTTAAAAGTAGTAGGAGGAGGAGGAGCTGCTACGGGAGGAGGAGTTGCTAAACCTGCAAGAATGGAAGACAAGTTGTGAATGGTGATAAAAGAAAGAATTTAAGAAGTTCACAGAATAGAATGAAGTAAGAGAAAGTACCTAAATGGTTGGAGGAGGAGGAAGAGCTGCTACGGGAGGAGGAGTTGCTAGACCTACATGAATGGAACAGAAGTAGTGAATGGTGATAGAAGAAAGAATTTATGAAATATATAGCATAGAATTAGGTAAGAGAAAGTACCTAAATAGTTGGAGGAGGAGGAGGAGGTGCTACGGGAGGAGGAGTTGCTAAACCTGCAAGAATGGAACACAAGTTGTCAATGGTGATAAAAGAAAGAATTTAAGAAATAAATAGAAAATAATGAGTTAAGAGAAAATACCTGAATAGAAGTAGGAGGAGGAGGAGCTGCGACGCGAAGAGGAGTTGCTAAACGTGCAAGAATGGAACACAAGTAGTGAATGGTGATAAAAGAAAGAATTTATGAAATATGTAGAATAGAATGAGGTAAGGGAAAATACCTGAATAGTAGTAGGAGGAGGAGGAGCTGCTACGGGAGGAGGAGTTGCTAAACCTACAAGAATGGAACACAAGTTGTGAATGGTGATAAAAGAAAGAATATAAGAAATAAATAGAATAGAATGAGGTAAGAGAAAGTACCTACATAGTTGGAGGAGGAGGAAGAGCTACTACGGGAGGAGTAGTTGCTAAACCTGCAAGAATGGAACACAAGTTGTGAATGGTGATAAAAGAAAGAATTTAAGAAGTTCACAGAATAGAATGAAGTAAGAGAAAGTACCTACCTAGTTGGAGGAGGAGGAAGAGCTGCTACGGGAGGAGGAGTTGCTAAACCTACATGAATGGAACACAAGTAGTGAATGGTGATAAAAGAAAGAATTCAAGAAGTTAACAGAATAGAATGAGGTAAGAGAAAGTACCTGAATAGCAGTAGGAGGAGGAGAAGCTGCTACGAGAGGAGGAGTTGCTAAACCTGCAAGAATGGAACACAAGAAGTGAATGGTGATAAAAGAAAGAATTTAAAAAATAAGCAAAAATAATGAGGTAAGAGAAAATACGTGAATAGTAGTAGGAGGAGGAGGAGCTGCTACGGTAGTTGGAGTTGCTTAACTTGCAAGAATGGAACACAAGTAGTGAATAGTGATAAAAGAAAGAATTTCAGAAATAAGCACAAATAATGAGGTCACGGAAAGTACCTGAATAGTAGTAGGAGGAAGAAGAGCAACTACGTGAGGAGGAGTTGCTAAACCTGTTAGAATGGAACACAAGTAGTGAATGGTGATAAAAGAAAGAATTTAAAGAATTAGCAAAAATAATGAGGTAAGAGAAAATACCTGAATAGTAGTAGGAGGAGTAGGAGCTGCTACGGGAGGAGGACTTGCTAAACCTACAAGAATGGAACACAAGTAGTGAATGGTGATAAAAGAAAGAATTAAAGAAATAAAGAGAAAAATTGAGGTAAGAGAAAGTACCTGAATAGTAGTAGGAGGAGGAGCTGCTACGGGAGGAGGAGTTGGTAAACCAGTAGGAATGGAACACAAGTAGTAAATGGTGATAGAAGAAAGAATTTAAGAAATAAGCAAAAAATAATGAGGTAAGAGAAAATACCTGAATAGTAGTAGGAGGAGGACGAGCTGCTAGGGGAGGAGGATTTGCTAAACCTTCAAGAATGGAACACAAGTAGTGAAAGGTGATAAAGGATAGAATTTTAGATCTAAGCAAAAATAATGAGGTAAGAGAGAATACGTGAATAGTGGTAGGAGGAGGAGGAGCTGCTACGGGAGGAGGAGTTGCTAAACCTTCAAAAATGGAACACAAGTAGTAAATGGTGATAAAAGAAAGAATTTAAGAAATAAATAGAAAAGAATGAGGTAAGAGAAAGTACCTAAATAGTAGTAGGAGGAGGAAGAGCTGCTACGGGAGGAGGAGTTGCTAAACCTTCAGGAATCGAACTTAAATAGTGAATGGTGATAAAAGAAAGAATTTAAGAAATAAATAGAAAAGAATGAGGTAAGAGAAAGTACCTAAATAGTAGTAGGAGGAGGAAGAGCTGCTACGGGAGGAGGAGTTGCTAATCCTTCAGGAATCAAACATAAATAGTGAATGGTGATAAAAGAATGAATTTAAGAAATAAATAGAAAAGAATGAGGTAAGAGAAAGTATCTGAATAGTAGTAGGAGGAGGAGCTGCTACGGGAGGAGGAGTTGCTAAACCTTCAAGAATGGAACACAAGTAGTGAATGGTGATAAAAGAAAGAATTTAAGAAATTAGCAAAGATAATGAGGTAAGAGAAAATACGTGAATAGTAGTAGGAGCAGGAGAAGCTGCTACGGGAAGAGGAGTTGCTAAACCTACAAGAATGGAACACAAGTAGTGAATGGTGATAAAAGAAAGAATTTAAGAAAGAAGCAAGAATAATGAGGTAAGAGAATATATCTGAATAGTAGTAGGAGGAGGAGGAGCTGCTACGGGAGGAGGAGTTGCTAAACCTACAAGAATGGAACACAAATAGTGAATGGTGATAAAAGAAAGAATTTAAGAAAGAAGCAAAAATAATGAGGTAAGAGAAAGTACCTGAATAGTAGTTGGAGGAGGAGCTGCTACGGGAGGAGGAGTAAGTAAACCAGTAGGAATGGAACACAAGTAGTAAATGGTGATAGAAGAAAGAATTTAAGAAATAAGCAAAAAATAATGAGGTAAGAGAAAGTATCTGAATAGTAGTAGGAGGAGAAGCTGCTACGGGAGGAGGAGTAGGTAAACCAGTAGGAATGGAACACAAGTAGTAAATGGTGATAGAAGAAAGAATTTAAGAAATAAATACAAAATAATGAGGTAAGAGAGAATACGTGAATAGTGGTAGGAGGAGGAGGAGCTGCTACGGGAGGAGGAGTTGCTAAACCTTCAAGAATGGAACACAAGTAGTAAATGGTGATAAAAGAAAGAATTTAAGAAATAAATAGAAAAGAATGAGGTAAGAGAAAGTACCTAAATAGTAGTAGGAGGAGGAAGAGCTGCTACGGGAGGAGGAGTTGCTAAACCTTCAGGAATCGAACTTAAATAGTGATTGGTGATAAAAGAAAGAATTTAAGAAATAAATAGAAAAGAATGAGGTAAGAGAAAGTACCTAAATAGTAGTAGGAGGAGGAAGAGCTGCTACGGGAGGAGGAGTTGCTAATCCTTCAGGAATCGAACTTAAATAGTGAATGGTGATAAAAGAATGAATTTAAGAAATGAATAGAAAAGAATGAGGTAAGAGAAAGTATCTGAATAGTAGTAGGAGGAGGAGCTGCTACGGGAGGAGGAGTCGCTAAACCTGCAAGAATGGAACACAAGTAGTGAATGGTGATAATAGAGAGAATTTAAGAAATTAGCAAAAATATTGAGGTAAAAGAAAATAGCAGAATAGTAGTAGGGGGAGGAGGAGCTGCTACGGGAGGAGGAGTTGCTAAACCTTCAAGAATGGAACACAAGTAGTGAATGGTGATAAAAGAAAGAATTTAAGAAAGAAGCAAAAATTATGAGGTAAGAGAAAATACCTGAATAGTAGTAGTAGGACGGGGAGCTGTTACGGGAGGAGGAGTTGCTTAACCTGCAAGAATGGAACACAAGTAGTGAATGGTGATAAAAGAATGAATTTAAGAAATAAATAGAAATGAATAAGGTAAGAGAAAGTACCAGAATAGTAGTAGGAGAAAGAGGAGCTGCTACGCGAGGAGGAGTTGCTAAACCTACAAGAATGGAACACAAGTTGTGAATGGTGATAAAAGAAAGAATTTAAGAAATAAATAGAATAGAATGAGGTAAGAGAAAGTACCTACATAGTTGGAGGAGGAGGAAGAGCTGCTACGGGAGGAGGAGTTGCTAAACCTGCAAGAATGGAACACAAGTTGTGAATGGTGATAAAAGAAAGAATTTAAGAAGTTAACAGAACAGAATGAGGTAAGAGAAAGTACCTACCTAGTTGGAGGAGGAGGAAGAGCTGCTACGGGAGGAGGAGTTGCTAAACCTACATGAATGGAACACAAGTAGTGAATGGTGATAAAAGAAAGAATTCAAGAAGTTAACAGAATAGAATGAGGTAAGAGAAAGTACCTGAATAGCAGTAGGAGGAGGAGAAGCTGCTACGAGAGGAGGAGTTGCTAAACCTGCAAGAATGGAACACAAGAAGTGAATGGTGATAAAAGAAAGAATTTAAAAAATAAGCAAAAATAATGAGGTAAGAGAAAATACTTGAATAGTAGTAGGAGGAGGAGGACCTGCTACTGTAGGTGGAGTTGCTTAACTTGCAAGAATGGAAGACAAGTAGTGAATAGTGATAAAAGAAAGAATCTCAGAAATAAGCACAAATAATGAGGTCACGGAAAGTACCTGAATAGTAGTAGGAGGAAGAAGAGCAGCTACGTGAGGAGGAGTTGCTAAACCTGCTAGAATGGAACACAAGTAGTGAATGGTGATAAAAGAAAGAACTTAAAAAATAAGCAAAAATAATGAGGTAAGTGAAAATATCTGAATAGTAGTAGGAGGAGGACGAGCTGCTAGGGGAGGAGGATGTGCTAAACCTACAAGAATGGAACACAAGTAGTGAAAGGTGATAAAGGATAGAATTTAAGATATAAGCAAAAATAATGAGGTAAGAGAGAATACCTGAATAGTAGTAGGTGGAAGAGGAGCTGCTACGCGAGGAGGAGTTGCTAAACCTGCAAGAATGGAACACAAGTAGTGAATGGTGATAAAAGAAAGAATTTAAGAAATTAGCAAAAATAATGAGGTAAGAGAAAATACGTGAATAGTAGTAGGAGGAGGAGGAGCTGCTACGGGAGGAGGAGTTGCTAAACCTTCAAGAATGGAACACAAGTAGTGAATGGTGATAAAAGAAAGAATTTAAGAAATATATAGAAATGAATGAGGTAAGAGAAAGTACCTAAATAGTAGTAGGAGGAGGAAGAGCTGCTACGGGAGGAGGAGTTGCTAAACCTTCAGGAAT
Source organism: Bryoerythrophyllum caledonicum (assembly GCA_963971425.1). Taxonomy (NCBI): domain Eukaryota; kingdom Viridiplantae; phylum Streptophyta; class Bryopsida; order Pottiales; family Pottiaceae; genus Bryoerythrophyllum; species Bryoerythrophyllum caledonicum. Next base: position 57,273,087 of record OZ020514.1, on the reverse strand, counting down.
CGAACTTAAATAGTGAATGGTGATAAAAGAATGAATTTAAGAAATGAATAGAAAAGAATGAGGTAAGAGAAAGTATCTGAATAGTAGTAGGAGGAGGAGTTGCTACGGGAGGAGGAGTTGCTAAACCTGCAAGAATGGAACACAAGTAGTGAATGGTGATAATAGGGAGAATTTAAGAAATTAGCAAAAATATTGAGGTAAGAGAAAATACCTGAATAGTAGTAGGAGGAGGACGAGGAGCTACGGGAGGAGGAGTTGCTAAACCTTCAAGAATGGAACACAAGTAGTGAATGGTGATAAAAGAAAGAATTTAAGAAATTAGCAAAAATAATGAGGTAAGAGAAAATACGTGAATAGTAGTAGGAGGAGGAGGAGCTGCTACGGGAAGAGGAGTTGCTAAACCTTCAAGAATGGAACACAAGTAGTGAATGGTGATAAAAGAAAGAATTTAAGAAATTAGCAAAAATAATGAGGTAAGAGAAAATACCTGAATAGTAGTAGCAGGAGGGTGAGCTGCTACGAAAGGAGGAGTTTCTAAACCGGCAAGAATGGAACATAAGTAGTGAATGGTGATATAGAAAGAATTTAAGAAATAAATAGAAAAGAATGATGTAAGAGAAAGTACCTGAATAGTAGTAGGAGGAGGAGCTGCTACGTGTGGAGGAGTTGCTAAACCTGGAAGAATGGAATACAAGTAGTGAATGGTGATAAAAGAAAGAATTTAAGAAATTAGCAAAAATAATGAGGTAAGAGAAATTGAGTGAATAGTGGTCAGAGGAAGAGGAGCTGCTACAGGAGAAGAAGTTGCTAAACCTGCAAGAATGGAACACAAGTAGTGAATGGTGATAAAGGAAAGAATTTAAGAAATAAATAGATGAAAAAGAATGAGGTAAGAGAATATACGTGAATAGTAGTAGGAGGAGGAGGAGCTGCTACGGTAGGTGGAGTTGCTAAACCTGCAAGAATGGAACACTAGTAGTGAATGGTGGTAGAAGAAAGAATCTAAGAAATAAGCAAAAATAATGAGGTGAGGGAAAGTACGTGAATAGTAGTAGGAGGAAGAAGAGCAGCGACGTGAGGAGGAGTTGCTAAACCTGCTAGAATGGAACACAAGTAGTGAATGGTGATAAAAGAAAGAATTTAAAGAATTAGCAAAAATAATGAGGTAAGAGAAAATTCCTGAATAGTAGTAGGAGGAGTAGGAGCTGCTACGGGAGGAGGAGTTGCTAAACGTACAAGAATGGAACACAAGTAGTGAATGGTGATAAATGAAAGAATTTAAGAAATAAGCAAAAATAATGAGGTAAGAGAAAGTACCTGAATAGTAGTAGGAGGAGAAGCTGCTACGGGAGGAGGAGTTGGTAAACCTGCAAGAATGGAACACAAGTAGTGAATGGTGATAAAAGAAAGAATTTAAGAAATTAGCAAAAATAATGAGGTAAGAGAAAATACGTGAATAGTAGTAGGAGGAGGAGGAGCTGCTACGGGAGGAGGAGTTGCTAAACCTTCAAGAATGGAACACAAGTAGTGAATGGTGATAAATGAAAGAATTTAAGAAATAAATAGAAAAGAATAAGGTAAGAGAAAGTATCTGAATAGTAGTAGGAGGAGGAGCTGCTACGGGAGCAGGAGTCGCTAATCCTGCAAGAATGGAACACAAGTAGTGAATGGTGATAAAAGAAAGAATTTAAGAAATTAACAAAAATAATGAGGTAAGAGAAAATATCTGAATAGTAGGAGGAGGAGGAGCTGCTACGGGAGGAGGAGTTGCTAAACCTACAAGAATGGAACACAAATAGTGAATGGTGATAAAAGAAAGAATTTAAGAAAGAAGCAAAAATAATGAGGTAAGAGAAAATATCTGAATAGTAGTAGGAGGAGTAGGAGCTGCTACGGGAGGAGGACTTGCTAAACCTACAAGAATGGAACACAAGTAGTGAATGGTGATAAAAGAAAGAATTAAAGAAATAAATAGAAAAATTGAGGTAAGAGAAAGTACCTGAATAGTAGTAGGAGGAGGAGCTGCTACGGGAGGAGGAGTTGGTAAACCTGCAAGAATGGAACACAAGTAGTGAATGGTGATAGAAGAAAGAATTTAAGAAATAAGCAAAAAATAATGAGGTAAGAGAAAATACCTGAATAGTAGTAGGAGGAGGACGAGCTGCTAGGGGAGGAGGATTTGCTAAACCTTCAAGAATGGAACACAAGTAGTGAAAGGTGATAAAGGATAGAATTTTAGATATAAGCAAAAATAATGAGGTAAGAGAGAATACGTGAATAGTGGTAGGAGGAGGAGGAGCTGCTACGGGAGGAGGAGTTGCTAAACCCTCAAGAATGGAACACAAGTAGTAAATGGTGATAAAAGAAAGAATTTAAGAAATAAATAGAAAAGAATGAGGTAAGAGAAAGTACCTAAATAGTAGTAGGAGGAGGAAGAGCTGCTACGGGAGGAGGAGTTGCTAAACCTTCAGGAATCGAACTTAAATAGTGAATGGTGATAAAAGAAAGAATTTAAGAAATAAATAGAAAAGAATGAGGTAAGAGAAAGTACCTAAATAGTAGTAGGAGGAGGAAGAGCTGCTACGGGAGGAGGAGTTGCTAATCCTTCAGGAATCGAACTTAAATAGTGAATGGTGATAAAAGAAAGAATTCAAGAAGTTAACAGAATAGAATGAGGTAAGAGAAAGTACCTGAATAGCAGTAGAAGGAGGAGAAGCTGCTACGAGAGGAGGAGTTGCTAAACCTGCAAGAATGGAACACAAGAAGTGAATGGTGATAAAAGAAAGAATTTAAAAAATAAGCAAAAATAATGAGGTAAGAGAAAATACGTGAATAGTAGTAGGAGAAGGAGGACCTGCTACGATAGGTGGAGTTGCTTAACTTGCAAGAATGGAACACAAGTAGTGAATGGTGATAAAAGAAAGAATCTCAGAAATAAATAGAAAAATTGAGGTAAGAGAAAGTACCTGAATAGTAGTAGGAGGAGGAGCTGCTACGGGAGGAGGAGTTGGTAAACCAGTAGGAATGGAACACAAGTAGTGAATGGTGATAGAAGAAAGAATTTAAGAAATAAGCAAAAAATAATGAGGTAAGAGAAAATACCTGAATAGTAGTAGGAGGAGGACGAGCTGCTAGGGGAGGAGGATTTGCTAAACCTTCAAGAATGGAACACAAGTAGTGAAAGGTGATAAAGGATAGAATTTTAGATATAAGCAAAAATAATGAGGTAAGAGAGAATACGTGAATAGTGGTAGGAGGAGGAGGAGCTGCTACGGGAGGAGGAGTTGCTAAACCCTCAAGAATGGAACACAAGTAGTAAATGGTGATAAATGAAAGAATTTAAGAAATAAATAGAAAAGAATGAGGTAAGAGAAAGTACCTAAATAGTAGTAGGAGGAGGAAGAGCTGCTACGGGAGGAGGAGTTGCTAAACCTTCAGGAATCGAACTTAAATAGTGAATGGTGATAAAAGAAAGAATTTAAGAAATAAATAGAAAAGAATGAGGTAAGAGAAAGTACCTAAATAGTAGGAGGAGGAAGAGCTGCTACGGGAGGAGGAGTTGCTAATCCTTCAGGAATCGAACTTAAATAGTGAATGGTGATAAAAGAAAGAATTTAAGAAATAAATAGAAAAGAATGAGGTAAGAGAAAGTACCTAAATAGTAGGAGGAGGAGGAAGAGCTGCTACGGGAGGAGGAGTTGCTAATCCTTCAGGAATCGAACTTAAATAGTGAATGGTGATAAAAGAATGAATTTAAGAAATACATAGAAAAGAATGAGGTAAGAGAAAGTATCTGAATAGTAGTAGGAGGAGGAGCTGCTACGAGAGGAGGAGTCGCTAAACCTGCAAGAATGGAACACAAGTAGTGAATGGTGATAATAGGGAGAATTTAAGAAACTAGCAAAAATATTGAGGTAAAAGAAAATACCTGAATAGTAGTAGGAGGAGGAGGAGGAGCTACGGGAGGAGGAGTTGCTAAACCTACAAGAATGGAACACAAATAGTGAATGGTGATAAAAGAAAGAATTTAAGAAAGAAGCAAAAATAATGAGGTAAGAGAAAATACCTGAATAGTAGTAGTAGGAGGGGGAGCTGTTACGGAAGGAGGAGTTGCTTAACCTGCAAGAATTGAACACAAGTAGTGAATGGTGATAAAAGAATGAATTTAAGAAATAAATAGAAATGAATGAGGTAAGAGAAAGTACCAGAATAGTAGTAGGAGAAAGACGAACTGCTACGCGAGGAGGAGTTGCTAAACCTACAAGAATGAAACACAAGTAGTGAATGGTTATAAAAGAAAGAGTTCAAGAAATATATAGAATAGAATGAGGTGAGAGAAAGTACCTAAATAGTTGGAGGAGGAGGAGGAGCTGCTACGAGAGGAGGAGTTGCTAGACCTACATGAATGGAACACAAGTAGTGAATGGTGATAAAAGAAAGAATTTAAGAAATAAATAGAATAGAATGAGGTAAGAAAAAGTACCTACATAGTTGGAGGAGGAGGAAGAGCTGCTACAGGAGGAGGAGTTGCTAGACCTACATGAATGGAACACAAGAAGTGAATGGTGATAAAAGAAAGAATTTAAGAAATATGCAAAGATAATGAGGTAAGAGAAAATACCTAAAAAGTAGTAGGAGGAGGAGGAGCTGCTACGAGAGGAGGAGTTGCTAAACCTGCAAGAATGGAAGACAAGTTGTGAATGGTGATAAATGAAAGAATTTAAGAAATAAGCAAAGATAATGAGGTAAGAGAAAATACCTAAAAAGTAGTAGTAGGAGGAGGAGCTGCTACGGGAGGAGGAGTTGGTAAACCTGCAAGAATGGAACACAAGTAGTGAATGGTGATAAAAGAAAGAATTTAAGAAATAAATAGAAAATAATGAGGTAAGAGAAAATACCTGAATAGTAGTAGTAGGAGGAGGAGCTGCTACGCGATGAGGAGTTGCTAAACCTGCAAGAATTGAATACAAGTAGTGAATGGTGATAAAAGAAAGAATTTAAGAAATAAATAGAATAGAATGAGGTACGAGAAAGTACCTGAATAGTAGAAGGAGAAGGAGGAGCTGCTACGGGAGGAGAAGTTGCTAAACCTGCAAGAATGGAACATAAGTAGTGAATGGTGATAAAAGAAAGAATCTAAGAAATATATAGAATAGAATGGGGTGAGAGAAAATACCTCAATAGTAGTAGGAGGAGGAGAAGCTGCTACCGGAGGAGGAGTTGCTAAACCTCCAAGAATGGAACACAATTAGTGAATGGTGATTTATGGAAGAATTTAAGAAATAAGCAAAAGTAATGAGGTAAGAGAAAATACCTGAAGAAGTAGGAGGAGGAGGAGTTGCTACACGAGGAGGAGTTGCTAAACCTACAAGAATGGAACACAAGAAGTGAATAGTGATAAAAGAAAGAATTTTAGAAATAAATAGAAAATAATGAGGTAAGAGAAAATACCTGAAGAAGTAGGAGGAGGAGGAGCTGCTACGCGAGGAGGAGTTGCTAAACCTGCAAGAATTGAACACAAGTAGTGAATGGTGATAAAAAAAAGAATTTAGGAAATATATAGAATAGAATGAGGTACGAGAAAGTACCTGAATAGTAGTAGGAGGTAGATGAGCTGCTACATGGACGAGTTGCTAAACCAGCAGGAATAGAACACAAGTAGTAAATGGTGATACAAGCAAGAATTTAAGAAATAAGCAAAAATAATGAGGTAAGAGAAAGTTCCTGAATAGTAGTAGGAGGAAGACAAGCAGCTACGGGAGAGGGAGTTGCTAAACCTGCAAGAATGGAACACAAGTAGTGAATGGCGATAAAAGAAAGAATTTAAGAAATATAAAGAATAGAATGAGGTAAGAGAAAGTACCTAAATAGTTGGAGGAGGAGGAAGAGCTGCTACGGGAGGAGGAGTTGCTAGACCTACATGAATGGAACACAAGTAGTGAATGGTGATAAAAGAAAGAATTTAAGAAATAAATAGAATAGAATGAGGTAAGAAAAAGTACCTACATAGTTGGAGGAGGAGGAAGAGCTGCTACAGGAGGAGGAGTTGCTAGACCTACATGAATGGAACACAAGAAGTGAATGGTGATAAAAGAAAGAATTTAAGAAATAAACAGAATAGAATGAGGTAAGAGAAAGTACCTGAATAGCAGTAGGAGGAGGAGAAGCTGCTACGAGAGGAGGAGTTGCTAAACCTCCAAGAATAGACCACAAGTAGTGAATGGTGATAAAAGAAAGAATTTAAGAAATAAGCAAAGATAACGAGGTATGAGCAAATACCTTAAAAGTAGTAGGAGGAGGAGGAGCTGCTACGGGAGGAGGAGTTGCTAAACCTGCAAGAATGGAAGACAAGTTGTGAATGGTGATAAAAGAAAGAATTTAAGAAATATATAGAATAGAATGAGGTAAGAGAAAGTACCTAAATGGTTGGAGGAGGAGGCAGAGCTGCTACGGGAGGAGGAGTTGCTAGACCTACATGAATGGAACAGAAGTAGTGAATGGTGATAGAAGAAAGAATTTAAGAAATATATAGCATAGAATGAGGTAAGAGAAAGTACCTAAATAGTTGGAGGAGGAGGAGGTGCTACGGGAGGAGGAGTTGCTAAACCTGCAAGAATGGAACACAAGTTGTCAATGGTGATAAAAGAAAGAATTTAAGAAATAAATAGAAAATAATGAGTTAAGAGAAAATACCTGAATAGAAGTAGGAGGAGGAGGAGCTGCGACGCGAGGAGGAGTTGCTAAACGTGCAAGAATGGAACACAAGTAGTGAATGGTGATAAAAGAAAGAATTTATGAAATATGTAGAATAGAATGAGGTAAGAAAAAGTACCTAAATAGTAGTAGGAGGACGAAGAGCTGCGACGGGACGACGAGTTGCTAGACCTGCAAGAATGGAACACAAGTAGTGAATGGTGATAAAAGAAAGAATTTAAGAAATAAGCAAAAACAATGAGGTAAGGGAAAATACCTGAATAGTAGTAGGAGGAGGAGGAGCTGCTACGGGAGGAGGAGTTGCTAAACCTACAAGAATGGAACACAAGTTGTGAATGGTGATAAAAGAAAGAATATAAGAAATAAATAGAATAGAATGAGGTAAGAGAAAGTACCTACATAGTTGGAGGAGGAGGAAGAGCTACTACGGGAGGAGTAGTTGCTAAACCTGCAAGAATGGAACACAAGTTGTGAATGGTGATAAAAGAAAGAATTTAAGAAGTTCACAGAATAGAATGAAGTAAGAGAAAGTACCTACCTAGTTGGAGGAGGAGGAAGAGCTGCTACGGGAGGAGGAGTTGCTAAACCTACATGAATGGAACACAAGTAGTGAATGGTGATAAAAGAAAGAATTCAAGAAGTTAACAGAATAGAATGAGGTAAGAGAAAGTACCTGAATAGCAGTAGGAGGAGGAGAAGCTGCTTCGAGAGGAGGAGTTGCTAAACCTGCAAGAATGGAACACAAGAAGTGAATGGTGATAAAAGAAAGAATTTAAAAAATAAGCAAAAATAATGAGGTAAGAGAAAATACGTGAATAGTAGTAGGAGGAGGAGGAGCTGCTACGGTAGTTGGAGTTGCTTAACTTGCAAGAATGGAACACAAGTAGTGAATAGTGATAAAAGAAAGAATTTCAGAAATAAGCACAAATAATGAGGTCACGGAAAGTACCTGAATAGTAGTAGGAGGAAGAAGAGCAGCTACGTGAGGAGGAGTTGCTAAACCTGTTAGAATGGAACACAAGTAGTGAATGGTGATAAAAGAAAGAATTTAAAGAATTAGCAAAAATAATGAGGTAAGAAAAAATACCTGAATAGTAGTAGGAGGAGTAGGAGCTGCTACGGGAGGAGGACTTGCTAAACCTACAAGAATGGAACACAAGTAGTGAATGGTGATAAAAGAAAGAATTAAAGAAATAAAGAGAAAAATTGAGGTAAGAGAAAGTACCTGAATAGTAGTAGGAGGAGGAGCTGCTACGGGAGGAGGAGTTGGTAAACCAGTAGGAATGGAACACAAGTAGTAAATGGTGATAGAAGAAAGAATTTTAGATATAAGCAAAAATAATGAGGTAAGAGAGAATACGTGAATAGTGGTAGGAGGAGGAGGAGCTGCTACGGGAGGAGGAGTTGCTAAACCTTCAAAAATGGAACACAAGTAGTGAATGGTGATAAAAGAAAGAATTTAAGAAATAAATAGAAAAGAATGAGGTAAGAGAAAGTACCTAAATAGTAGTAGGAGGAGGAAGAGCTGCTACGGGAGGAGGAGTTGCTAAACCTTCAGGAATCGAACTTAAATAGTGAATGGTGATAAAAGAAAGAATTTAAGAAATAAATAGAAAAGAATGAGGTAAGAGAAAGTACCTAAATAGTAGTAGGAGGAGGAAGAGCTGCTACGGGAGGAGGAGTTGCTAATCCTTCAGGAATCAAACATAAATAGTGAATGGTGATAAAAGAATGAATTTAAGAAATAAATAGAAAAGAATGAGGTAAGAGAAAGTATCTGAATAGTAGTAGGAGGAGGAGCTGCTACGGGAGGAGGAGTTGCTAAACCTTCAAGAATGGAACACAAGTAGTGAATGGTGATAAAAGAAAGAATTTAAGAAATTAGCAAAGATAATGAGGTAAGAGAAAATACGTGAATAGTAGTAGGAGGAGGAGAAGCTGCTACGGGAAGAGGAGTTGCTAAACCTACAAGAATGGAACACAAGTAGTGAATGGTGATAAAAGAAAGAATTTAAGAAAGAAGCAAGAATAATGAGGTAAGAGAATATATCTGAATAGTAGTAGGAGGAGGAGGAGCTGCTACGGGAGGAGGAGTTGCTAAACCTACAAGAATGGAACACAAATAGTGAATGGTGATAAAAGAAAGAATTTAAGAAAGAAGCAAAAATAATGAGGTAAGAGAAAGTATCTGAATAGTAGTAGGAGGAGAAGCTGCTACGGGAGGAGGAGTAGGTAAACCAGTAGGAATGGAACACAAGTAGTAAATGGTGATAGAAGAAAGAATTTAAGAAATAAGCAAAAAATAATGAGGTAAGAGAAAATACCTGAATAGTAGTAGGAGTAGGACGAGCTGCTAGGGGAGGAGGATTTGCTAAACCTTCAAGAATGGAACACAAGTAGTGAAAGGTGATAAAGGATAGAATTTTAGATCTAAGCAAAAATAATGAGGTAAGAGAGAATACGTGAATAGTGGTAGGAGGAGGAGGAGCTGCTACGGGAGGAGGAGTTGCTAAACCTTCAAGAATGGAACACAAGTAGTAAATGGTGATAAAAGAAAGAATTTAAGAAATAAATAGAAAAGAATGAGGTAAGAGAAAGTACCTAAATAGTAGTAGGAGGAGGAAGAGCTGCTACGGGAGGAGGAGTTGCTAATCGTTCAGGAATCGAACTTAAATAGTGAATGGTGATAAAAGAATGAATTTAAGAAATGAATAGAATAGAATGAGGTAAGAGAAAGTATCTGAATAGTAGTAGGAGGAGGAGCTGCTACGGGAGGAGGAGTCGCTAAACCTGCAAGAATGGAACACAAGTAGTGAATGGTGATAATAGAGAGAATTTAAGAAATTAGCAAAAATATTGAGGTAAAAGAAAATAGCAGAATAGTAGTAGGGGGAGGAGGAGCTGCTACGGGAGGAGGAGTTGCTAAACCTTCAAGAATGGAACACAAGTAGTGAATGGTGATAAAAGAAAGAATTTAAGAAAGAAGCAAAAATTATGAGGTAAGAGAAAATACCTGAATAGTAGTAGTAGGACGGGGAGCTGTTACGGGAGGAGGAGTTGCTTAACCTGCAAGAATGGAACACAAGTAGTGAATGGTGATAAAAGAATGAATTTAAGAAATAAATAGAAATGAATAAGGTAAGAGAAAGTACCAGAATAGTAGTAGGAGAAAGAGGAGCTGCTACGCGAGGAGGAGTTGCTAAACCTACAAGAATGGAACACAAGTTGTGAATGGTGATAAAAGAAAGAATTTAAGAAATAAATAGAATAGAATGAGGTAAGAGAAAGTACCTACATAGTTGGAGGAGGAGGAAGAGCTGCTACGGGAGGAGGAGTTGCTAAACCTGCAAGAATGGAACACAAGTTGTGAATGGTGATAAAAGAAAGAATTTAAGAAGTTAACAGAACAGAATGAGGTAAGAGAAAGTACCTACCTAGTTGGAGGAGGAGGAAGAGCTGCTACGGGAGGAGGAGTTGCTAAACCTACATGAATGGAACACAAGTAGTGAATGGTGATAAAAGAAAGAATTCAAGAAGTTAACAGAATAGAATGAGGTAAGAGAAAGTACCTGAATAGCAGTAGGAGGAGGAGAAGCTGCTACGAGAGGAGGAGTTGCTAAACCTGCAAGAATGGAACACAAGAAGTGAATGGTGATAAAAGAAAGAATTTAAAAAATAAGCAAAAATAATGAGGTAAGAGAAAATACGTGAATAGTAGTAGGAGGAGGAGGACCTGCTACGGTAGGTGGAGTTGCTTAACTTGCAAGAATGGAAGACAAGTAGTGAATAGTGATAAAAGAAAGAATCTCAGAAATAAGCACAAATAATGAGGTCACGGAAAGTACCTGAATAGTAGTAGGAGGAAGAAGAGCAGCTACGTGAGGAGGAGTTGCTAAACCTGCTAGAATGGAACACAAGTAGTGAATGGTGATAAAAGAAAGAACTTAAAAAATAAGCAAAAATAATGAGGTAAGTGAAAATATCTGAATAGTAGTAGGAGGAGGACGAGCTGCTAGGGGAGGAGGATTTGCTAAACCTACAAGAATGGAACACAAGTAGTGAAAGGTGATAAAGGATAGAATTTAAGATATAAGCAAAAATAATAAGGTAAGAGAGAATACCTGAATAGTAGTAGGTGGAAGAGGAGCTGCTACGCGAGGAGGAGTTGCTAAACCTGCAAGAATGGAACACAAGTAGTGAATGGTGATAAAAGAAAGAATTTAAGAAATTAGCAAAAATAATGAGGTAAGAGAAAATACGTGAATAGTAGTAGGAGGAGGAGGAGCTGCTACGGGAGGAGGAGTTGCTAAACCTTCAAGAATGGAACACAAGTAGTGAATGGTGATAAAAGAAAGAATTTAAGAAATATATAGAAAAGAATGAGGTAAGAGAAAGTACCTAAATAGTAGTAGGAGGAGGAAGAGCTGCTACGGGAGGAGGAGTTGCTAAACCTTCAGGAATCGAACTTAAATAGTGAATGGTGATAAAAGAATGAATTTAAGAAATGAATAGAAAAGAATGAGGTAAGAGAAAGTATCTGAATAGTAGTAGGAGGAGGAGTTGCTACGGGAGGAGGAGTTGCTAAACCTGAAAGAATGGAACACAAGTAGTGAATGGTGATAATAGGGAGAATTTAAGAAATTAGCAAAAATATTGAGGTAAGAGAAAATACCTGTATAGTAGTAGGAGGAGGACGAGGAGCTACGGGAGGAGGAGTTGCTAAACCTTCAAGAATGGAACACAAGTAGTGAATGGTGATAAAAGAAAGAATTTAAGAAATATATAGAAAAGAATGAGGTAAGAGAAAGTACCTGAATAGTAGAAGGAGGAGGAAGAGCTGCTACAGGAGGAGGAGTTGCTAAACCTTCAGGAATCGAACTTAAATAGTGAATGGTGATAAAAGAATGAATTTAAGAAATGAATAGAAAAGAATGAGGTAAGAGAAAGTATCTGAATAGTAGTAGGAGGAGGAGTTGCTACGGGAGGAGGAGTTGCTAAACCTGCAAGAATGGAACACAAGTAGTGAATGGTGATAATAGGGAGAATTTAAGAAATTAGCAAAAATATTGAGGTAAGAGAAAATACCTGAATAGTAGTAGGAGGAGGACGAGGAGCTACGGGAGGAGGAGTTGCTAAACCTTCAAGAATGGAACACAAGTAGTGAATGGTGATAAAAGAAAGAATTTAAGAAATTAGCAAAAATAATGAGGTAAGAGAAAATACGTGAATAGTAGTAGGAGGAGGAGGAGCTGCTACGGGAAGAGGAGTTGCTAAACCTTCAAGAATGGAACACAAGTAGTGAATGGTGATAAAAGAAAGAATTTAAGAAATTAGCAAAAATAATGAGGTAAGAGAAAATACCTGAATAGTAGTAGCAGGAGGGTGAGCTGCTACGAAAGGAGGAGTTTCTAAACCGGCAAGAATGGAACATAAGTAGTGAATGGTGATATAGAAAGAATTTAAGAAATAAATAGAAAAGAATGATGTAAGAGAAAGTACCTGAATAGTAGTAGGAGGAGGAGCTGCTACGTGTGGAGGAGTTGCTAAACCTGGAAGAATGGTATACAAGTAGTGAATGGTGATAAAAGAAAGAATTTATGAAATTAGCAAAAATAATGAGGTAAGAGAAATTGAGTGAATAGTGGTCAGAGGAAGAGGAGCTGCTACAGGAGAAGAAGTTGCTAAACCTGCAAGAATGGAACACAAGTAGTGAATGGTGATAATAGAGAGAATTTAAGAAATTAGCAAAAATATTGAGGTAAAAGAAAATAGCAGAATAGTAGTAGGGGGAGGAGGAGCTGCTACGGGAGGAGGAGTTGCTAAACCTTCAAGAATGGAACACAAGTAGTGAATGGTGATAAAAGAAAGAATTTAAGAAAGAAGCAAAAATAATGAGGTAAGAGAAAATACCTGAATAGTAGTAGTAGGACGGGGAGCTGTTACGGGAGGAGGAGTTGCTTAACCTGCAAGAATGGAACACAAGTAGTGAATGGTGATAAAAGAATGAATTTAAGAAATAAATAGAAATGAATAAGGTAAGAGAAAGTACCAGAATAGTACTAGGAGAAAGAGGAGCTGCTACGCGAGGAGGAGTTGCTAAACCTACAAGAATGGAACACAAGTTGTGAATGGTGATAAAAGAAAGAATTTAAGAAATAAATAGAATAGAATGAGGTAAGAGAAAGTACCTACATAGTTGGAGGAGGAGGAAGAGCTGCTACGGGAGGAGGAGTTGCTAAACCTGCAAGAATGGAACACAAGTTGTGAATGGTGAGAAAAGAAAGAATTTAAGAAGTTAACAGAACAGAATGAGGTAAGAGAAAGTACCTACCTAGTTGGAGGAGGAGGAAGAGCTGCTACGGGAGGAGGAGTTGCTAAACCTACATGAATGGAACACAAGTAGTGAATGGTGATAAAAGAAAGAATTCAAGAAGTTAACAGAATAGAATGAGGTAAGAGAAAGTACCTGAATAGTAGTAGGAGGAGGAGAAGCTGCTACGAGAGGAGGAGTTGCTAAACCTGCAAGAATGGAACACAAGAAGTGAATGGTGATAAAAGAAAGAATTTAAAAAATAAGCAAAAATAATGAGGTAAGAGAAAATACGTGAATAGTAGTAGGAGGAGGAGGACCTGCTACGGTAGGTGGAGTTGCTTAACTTGCAAGAATGGAAGACAAGTAGTGAATAGTGATAAAAGAAAGAATCTCAGAAATAAGCACAAATAATGAGGTCACGGAAAGTACCTGAATAGTAGTAGGAGGAAGAAGAGCAGCTACGTGAGGAGGAGTTGCTAAACCTGCTAGAATGGAACACAAGTAGTGAATGGTGATAAAAGAAAGAACTTAAAAAATAAGCAAAAATAATGAGGTAAGTGAAAATATCTGAATAGTAGTAGGAGGAGGACGAGCTGCTAGGGGAGGAGGATGTGCTAAACCTACAAGAATGGAACACAAGTAGTGAAAGGTGATAAAGGATAGAATTTAAGATATAAGCAAAAATAATGAGGTAAGAGAGAATACCTGAATAGTAGTAGGTGGAAGAGGAGCTGCTACGCGAGGAGGAGTTGCTAAACCTGCAAGAATGGAACACAAGTTGTGAATGGTGATAAAAGAAAGAATTTAAGAAATTAGCAAAAATAATGAGGTAAGAGAAAATACGTGAATAGTAGTAGGAGGAGGAGGAGCTGCTACGGGAGGAGGAGTTGCTAAACCTTCAAGAATGGAACACAAGTAGTGAATGGTGATAAAAGAAAGAATTTAAGAAATATATAGAAAAGAATGAGGTAAGAGAAAGTACCTAAATAGTAGTAGGAGGAGGAAGAGCTGCTACGGGAGGAGGAGTTGCTAAACCTTCAGGAATCGAACTTAAATAGTGAATGGTGATAAAAGAATGAATTTAAGAAATGAATAGAAAAGAATGAGGTAAGAGAAAGTATCTGAATAGTAGTAGGAGGAGGAGTTGCTACGGGAGGAGGAGTTGCTAAACCTGCAAGAATGGAACACAAGTAGTGAATGGTGATAATAGGGAGAATTTAAGAAATTAGCAAAAATATTGAGGTAAGAGAAAATACCTGAATAGTAGTAGGAGGAGGACGAGGAGCTACGGGAGGAGGAGTTGCTAAACCTTCAAGAATGGAACACAAGTAGTGAATGGTGATAAAAGAAAGAATTTAAGAAATTAGCAAAAATAATGAGGTAAGAGAAAATACGTGAATAGTAGTAGGAGGAGGAGGAGCTGCTACGGGAAGAGGAGTTGCTAAACCTTCAAGAATGGAACACAAGTAGTGAATGGTGATAAAAGAAAGAATTTAAGAAATTAGCAAAAATAATGAGGTAAGAGAAAATACCTGAATAGTAGTAGCAGGAGGGTGAGCTGCTACGAAAGGAGGAGTTTCTAAACCGGCAAGAATGGAACATAAGTAGTGAATGGTGATATAGAAAGAATTTAAGAAATAAATAGAAAAGAATGATGTAAGAGAAAGTACCTGAATAGTAGTAGGAGGAGGAGCTGCTACGTGTGGAGGAGTTGCTAAACCTGGAAGAATGGAATACAAGTAGTGAATGGTGATAAAAGAAAGAATTTAAGAAATTAGCAAAAATAATGAGGTAAGAGAAATTGAGTGAATAGTGGTCAGAGGAAGAGGAGCTGCTACAGGAGAAGAAGTTGCTAAACCTGCAAGAATGGAACACAAGTAGTGAATGGTGATAAAGGAAAGAATTTAAGAAATAAATAGATGAAAAAGAATGAGGTAAGAGAATATACGTAAATAGTAGTAGGAGGAGGAGGAGCTGCTACGGTAGGTGGAGTTGCTAAACCTGCAAGAATGGAACACTAGTAGTGAATGGTGGTAGAAGAAAGAATCTAAGAAATAAGCAAAAATAATGAGGTGAGGGAAAGTACGTGAATAGTAGTAGGAGGAAGAAGAGCAGCGACGTGAGGAGGAGTTGCTAAACCTGCTAGAATGGAACACAAGTAGTGAATGGTGATAAAAGAAAGAATTTAAAGAATTAGCAAAAATAATGAGGTAAGAGAAAATTCCTGAATAGTAGTAGGAGGAGTAGGAGCTGCTACGGGAGGAGGAGTTGCTAAACGTACAAGAATGGAACACAAGTAGTGAATGGTGATAAATGAAAGAATTTAAGAAATAAGCAAAAATAATGAGGTAAGAGAAAGTACCTGAATAGTAGTAGGAGGAGAAGCTGCTACGGGAGGAGGAGTTGGTAAACCTGCAAGAATGGAACACAAGTAGTGAATGGTGATAAAAGAAAGAATTTAAGAAATTAGCAAAAATAATGAGGTAAGAGAAAATACGTGAATAGTAGTAGGAGGAGGAGGAGCTGCTACGGGAGGAGGAGTTGCTAAACCTTCAAGAATGGAACACAAGTAGTGAATGGTGATAAATGAAAGAATTTAAGAAATAAATAGAAAAGAATAAGGTAAGAGAAAGTATCTGAATAGTAGTAGGAGGAGGAGCTGCTACGGGAGCAGGAGTCGCTAATCCTGCAAGAATGGAACACAAGTAGTGAATGGTGATAAAAGAAAGAATTTAAGAAATTAACAAAAATAATGAGGTAAGAGAAAATATCTGAATAGTAGGAGGAGGAGGAGCTGCTACGGGAGGAGGAGTTGCTAAACCTACAAGAATGGAACACAAATAGTGAATGGTGATAAAAGAAAGAATTTAAGAAAGAAGCAAAAATAATGAGGTAAGAGAAAATATCTGAATAGTAGTAGGAGGAGTAGGAGCTGCTACGGGAGGAGGACTTGCTAAACCTACAAGAATGGAACACAAGTAGTGAATGGTGATAAAAGAAAGAATTAAAGAAATAAATAGAAAAATTGAGGTAAGAGAAAGTACCTGAATAGTAGTAGGAGGAGGAGCTGCTACGGGAGGAGGAGTTGGTAAACCTGCAAGAATGGAACACAAGTAGTGAATGGTGATAGAAGAAAGAATTTAAGAAATAAGCAAAAAATAATGAGGTAAGAGAAAATACCTGAATAGTAGTAGGAGGAGGACGAGCTGCTAGGGGAGGAGGATTTGCTAAACCTTCAAGAATGGAACACAAGTAGTGAAAGGTGATAAAGGATAGAATTTTAGATATAAGCAAAAATAATGAGGTAAGAGAGAATACGTGAATAGTGGTAGGAGGAGGAGGAGCTGCTACGGGAGGAGGAGTTGCTAAACCCTCAAGAATGGAACACAAGTAGTAAATGGTGATAAAAGAAAGAATTTAAGAAATAAATAGAAAAGAATGAGGTAAGAGAAAGTACCTAAATAGTAGTAGGAGGAGGAAGAGCTGCTACGGGAGGAGGAGTTGCTAAACCTTCAGGAATCGAACTTAAATAGTGAATGGTGATAAAAGAAAGAATTTAAGAAATAAATAGAAAAGAATGAGGTAAGAGAAAGTACCTAAATAGTAGTAGGAGGAGGAAGAGCTGCTACGGGAGGAGGAGTTGCTAATCCTTCAGGAATCGAACTTAAATAGTGAATGGTGATAAAAGAAAGAATTCAAGAAGTTAACAGAATAGAATGAGGTAAGAGAAAGTACCTGAATAGCAGTAGAAGGAGGAGAAGCTGCTACGAGAGGAGGAGTTGCTAAACCTGCAAGAATGGAACACAAGAAGTGAATGGTGATAAAAGAAAGAATTTAAAAAATAAGCAAAAATAATGAGGTAAGAGAAAATACGTGAATAGTAGTAGGAGAAGGAGGACCTGCTACGGTAGGTGGAGTTGCTTAACTTGCAAGAATGGAACACAAGTAGTGAATGGTGATAAAAGAAAGAATCTCAGAAATAAATAGAAAAATTGAGGTAAGAGAAAGTACCTGAATAGTAGTAGGAGGAGGAGCTGCTACGGGAGGAGGAGTTGGTAAACCAGTAGGAATGGAACACAAGTAGTGAATGGTGATAGAAGAAAGAATTTAAGAAATAAGCAAAAAATAATGAGGTAAGAGAAAATACCTGAATAGTAGTAGTAGGAGGGGGAGCTGTTACGGAAGGAGGAGTTGCTTAACCTGCAAGAATTGAACACAAGTAGTGAATGGTGATAAAAGAATGAATTTAAGAAATAAATAGAAATGAATGAGGTAAGAGAAAGTACCAGAATAGTAGTAGGAGAAAGACGAACTGCTACGCGAGGAGGAGTTGCTAAACCTACAAGAATGAAACACAAGTAGTGAATGGTTATAAAAGAAAGAGTTCAAGAAATATATAGAATAGAATGAGGTGAGAGAAAGTACCTAAATAGTTGGAGGAGGAGGAGGAGCTGCTACGAGAGGAGGAGTTGCTAGACCTACATGAATGGAACACAAGTAGTGAATGGTGATAAAAGAAAGAATTTAAGAAATAAATAGAATAGAATGAGGTAAGAAAAAGTACCTACATAGTTGGAGGAGGAGGAAGAGCTGCTACAGGAGGAGGAGTTGCTAGACCTACATGAATGGAACACAAGAAGTGAATGGTGATAAAAGAAAGAATTTAAGAAATATGCAAAGATAATGAGGTAAGAGAAAATACCTAAAAAGTAGTAGGAGGAGGAGGAGCTGCTACGAGAGGAGGAGTTGCTAAACCTGCAAGAATGGAAGACAAGTTGTGAATGGTGATAAATGAAAGAATTTAAGAAATAAGCAAAGATAATGAGGTAAGAGAAAATACCTAAAAAGTAGTAGTAGGAGGAGGAGCTGCTACGGGAGGAGGAGTTGGTAAACCTGCAAGAATGGAACACAAGTAGTGAATGGTGATAAAAGAAAGAATTTAAGAAATAAATAGAAAATAATGAGGTAAGAGAAAATACCTGAATAGTAGTAGTAGGAGGAGGAGCTGCTACGCGATGAGGAGTTGCTAAACCTGCAAGAATTGAATACAAGTAGTGAATGGTGATAAAAGAAAGAATTTAAGAAATAAATAGAATAGAATGAGGTACGAGAAAGTACCTGAATAGTAGAAGGAGAAGGAGGAGCTGCTACGGGAGGAGAAGTTGCTAAACCTGCAAGAATGGAACATAAGTAGTGAATGGTGATAAAAGAAAGAATCTAAGAAATATATAGAATAGAATGGGGTGAGAGAAAATACCTCAATAGTAGTAGGAGGAGGAGAAGCTGCTACCGGAGGAGGAGTTGCTAAACCTCCAAGAATGGAACACAATTAGTGAATGGTGATTTATGGAAGAATTTAAGAAATAAGCAAAAGTAATGAGGTAAGAGAAAATACCTGAAGAAGTAGGAGGAGGAGGAGTTGCTACACGAGGAGGAGTTGCTAAACCTACAAGAATGGAACACAAGAAGTGAATAGTGATAAAAGAAAGAATTTTAGAAATAAATAGAAAATAATGAGGTAAGAGAAAATACCTGAAGAAGTAGGAGGAGGAGGAGCTGCTACGCGAGGAGGAGTTGCTAAACCTGCAAGAATTGAACACAAGTAGTGAATGGTGATAAAAAAAAGAATTTAGGAAATATATAGAATAGAATGAGGTACGAGAAAGTACCTGAATAGTAGTAGGAGGTAGATGAGCTGCTACATGGACGAGTTGCTAAACCAGCAGGAATAGAACACAAGTAGTAAATGGTGATACAAGCAAGAATTTAAGAAATAAGCAAAAATAATGAGGTAAGAGAAAGTTCCTGAATAGTAGTAGGAGGAAGACAAGCAGCTACGGGAGAGGGAGTTGCTAAACCTGCAAGAATGGAACACAAGTAGTGAATGGCGATAAAAGAAAGAATTTAAGAAATATAAAGAATAGAATGAGGTAAGAGAAAGTACCTAAATAGTTGGAGGAGGAGGAAGAGCTGCTACGGGAGGAGGAGTTGCTAGACCTACATGAATGGAACACAAGTAGTGAATGGTGATAAAAGAAAGAATTTAAGAAATAAATAGAATAGAATGAGGTAAGAAAAAGTACCTACATAGTTGGAGGAGGAGGAAGAGCTGCTACAGGAGGAGGAGTTGCTAGACCTACATGAATGGAACACAAGAAGTGAATGGTGATAAAAGAAAGAATTTAAGAAATAAACAGAATAGAATGAGGTAAGAGAAAGTACCTGAATAGCAGTAGGAGGAGGAGAAGCTGCTACGAGAGGAGGAGTTGCTAAACCTCCAAGAATAGACCACAAGTAGTGAATGGTGATAAAAGAAAGAATTTAAGAAATAAGCAAAGATAACGAGGTATGAGCAAATACCTTAAAAGTAGTAGGAGGAGGAGGAGCTGCTACGGGAGGAGGAGTTGCTAAACCTGCAAGAATGGAAGACAAGTTGTGAATGGTGATAAAAGAAAGAATTTAAGAAATATATAGAATAGAATGAGGTAAGAGAAAGTACCTAAATGGTTGGAGGAGGAGGCAGAGCTGCTACGGGAGGAGGAGTTGCTAGACCTACATGAATGGAACAGAAGTAGTGAATGGTGATAGAAGAAAGAATTTATGAAATATATAGCATAGAATGAGGTAAGAGAAAGTACCTAAATAGTTGGAGGAGGAGGAGGTGCTACGGGAGGAGGAGTTGCTAAACCTGCAAGAATGGAACACAAGTTGTCAATGGTGATAAAAGAAAGAATTTAAGAAATAAATAGAAAATAATGAGTTAAGAGAAAATACCTGAATAGAAGTAGGAGGAGGAGGAGCTGCGACGCGAGGAGGAGTTGCTAAACGTGCAAGAATGGAACACAAGTAGTGAATGGTGATAAAAGAAAGAATTTATGAAATATGTAGAATAGAATGAGGTAAGAAAAAGTACCTAAATAGTAGTAGGAGGACGAAGAGCTGCGACGGGACGACGAGTTGCTAGACCTGCAAGAATGGAACACAAGTAGTGAATGGTGATAAAAGAAAGAATTTAAGAAATAAGCAAAAACAATGAGGTAAGGGAAAATACCTGAATAGTAGTAGGAGGAGGAGGAGCTGCTACGGGAGGAGGAGTTGCTAAACCTACAAGAATGGAACACAAGTTGTGAATGGTGATAAAAGAAAGAATATAAGAAATAAATAGAATAGAATGAGGTAAGAGAAAGTACCTACATAGTTGGAGGAGGAGGAAGAGCTACTACGGGAGGAGTAGTTGCTAAACCTGCAAGAATGGAACACAAGTTGTGAATGGTGATAAAAGAAAGAATTTAAGAAGTTCACAGAATAGAATGAAGTAAGAGAAAGTACCTACCTAGTTGGAGGAGGAGGAAGAGCTGCTACGGGAGGAGGAGTTGCTAAACCTACATGAATGGAACACAAGTAGTGAATGGTGATAAAAGAAAGAATTCAAGAAGTTAACAGAATAGAATGAGGTAAGAGAAAGTACCTGAATAGCAGTAGGAGGAGGAGAAGCTGCTTCGAGAGGAGTTGCTAAACCTGCAAGAATGGAACACAAGAAGTGAATGGTGATAAAAGAAAGAATTTAAAAAATAAGCAAAAATAATGAGGTAAGAGAAAATACGTGAATAGTAGTAGGAGGAGGAGGAGCTGCTACGGTAGTTGGAGTTGCTTAACTTGCAAGAATGGAACACAAGTAGTGAATAGTGATAAAAGAAAGAATTTCAGAAATAAGCACAAATAATGAGGTCACGGAAAGTACCTGAATAGTAGTAGGAGGAAGAAGAGCAGCTACGTGAGGAGGAGTTGCTAAACCTGTTAGAATGGAACACAAGTAGTGAATGGTGATAAAAGAAAGAATTTAAAGAATTAGCAAAAATAATGAGGTAAGAAAAAATACCTGAATAGTAGTAGGAGGAGTAGGAGCTGCTACGGGAGGAGGACTTGCTAAACCTACAAGAATGGAACACAAGTAGTGAATGGTGATAAAAGAAAGAATTAAAGAAATAAAGAGAAAAATTGAGGTAAGAGAAAGTACCTGAATAGTAGTAGGAGGAGGAGCTGCTACGGGAGGAGGAGTTGGTAAACCAGTAGGAATGGAACACAAGTAGTAAATGGTGATAGAAGAAAGAATTTTAGATATAAGCAAAAATAATGAGGTAAGAGAGAATACGTGAATAGTGGTAGGAGGAGGAGGAGCTGCTACGGGAGGAGGAGTTGCTAAACCTTCAAAAATGGAACACAAGTAGTAAATGGTGATAAAAGAAAGAATTTAAGAAATAAATAGAAAAGAATGAGGTAAGAGAAAGTACCTAAATAGTAGTAGGAGGAGGAAGAGCTGCTACGGGAGGTGGAGTTGCTAATCCTTCAGGAATCAAACATAAATAGTGAATGGTGATAAAAGAATGAATTTAAGAAATAAATAGAAAAGAATGAGGTAAGAGAAAGTATCTGAATAGTAGTAGGAGGAGGAGCTGCTACGGGAGGAGGAGTTGCTAAACCTTCAAGAATGGAACACAAGTAGTGAATGGTGATAAAAGAAAGAATTTAAGAAATTAGCAAAGATAATGAGGTAAGAGAAAATACGTGAATAGTAGTAGGAGGAGGAGAAGCTGCTACGGGAAGAGGAGTTGCTAAACCTACAAGAATGGAACACAAGTAGTGAATGGTGATAAAAGAAAGAATTTAAGAAAGAAGCAAGAATAATGAGGTAAGAGAATATATCTGAATAGTAGTAGGAGGAGGAGGAGCTGCTACGGGAGGAGGAGTTGCTAAACCTACAAGAATGGAACACAAATAGTGAATGGTGATAAAAGAAAGAATTTAAGAAAGAAGCAAAAATAATGAGGTAAGAGAAAGTATCTGAATAGTAGTAGGAGGAGAAGCTGCTACGGGAGGAGGAGTAGGTAAACCAGTAGGAATGGAACACAAGTAGTAAATGGTGATAGAAGAAAGAATTTAAGAAATAAGCAAAAAATAATGAGGTAAGAGAAAATACCTGAATAGTAGTAGGAGTAGGACGAGCTGCTAGGGGAGGAGGATTTGCTAAACCTTCAAGAATGGAACACAAGTAATGAAAGGTGATAAAGGATAGAATTTTAGATCTAAGCAAAAATAATGAGGTAAGAGAGAATACGTGAATAGTGGTAGGAGGAGGAGGAGCTGCTACGGGAGGAGGAGTTGCTAAACCTTCAAGAATGGAACACAAGTAGTAAATGGTGATAAAAGAAAGAATTTAAGAAATAAATAGAAAAGAATGAGGTAAGAGAAAGTACCTAAATAGTAGTAGGAGGAGGAAGAGCTGCTACGGGAGGAGGAGTTGCTAATCCTTCAGGAATCGAACTTAAATAGTGAATGGTGATAAAAGAATGAATTTAAGAAATGAATAGAATAGAATGAGGTAAGAGAAAGTATCTGAATAGTAGTAGGAGGAGGAGCTGCTACGGGAGGAGGAGTCGCTAAACCTGCAAGAATGGAACACAAGTAGTGAATGGTGATAATAGAGAGAATTTAAGAAATTAGCAAAAATATTGAGGTAAAAGAAAATAGCAGAATAGTAGTAGGGGGAGGAGGAGCTGCTACGGGAGGAGGAGTTGCTAAACCTTCAAGAATGGAACACAAGTAGTGAATGGTGATAAAAGAAAGAATTTAAGAAAGAAGCAAAAATAATGAGGTAAGAGAAAATACCTGAATAGTAGTAGTAGGACGGGGAGCTGTTACGGGAGGAGGAGTTGCTTAACCTGCAAGAATGGAACACAAGTAGTGAATGGTGATAAAAGAATGAATTTAAGAAATAAATAGAATAGAATGAGGTAAGAGAAAGTACCTACGTAGTTGGAGGAGGAGGAAGAGCTGCTACGGGAGGAGGAGTTGCTAAACCTGCAAGAATGGAACACAAGTTGTGAATGGTGATAAAAGAAAGAATTTAAGAAGTTAACAGAACAGAATGAGGTAAGAGAAAGTACCTACCTAGTTGGAGGAGGAGGAAGAGCTGCTACGGGAGGAGGAGTTGCTAAACCTGCAAGAATGGAACACAAGTTGTGAATGGTGATAAAAGAAAGAATTTAAGAAGTTAACAGAACAGAATGAGGTAAGAGAAAGTACCTACCTAGTTGGAGGAGGAGGAAGAGCTGCTACGGGAGGAGGAGTTGCTAATCCTTCAGGAATCGAACTTAAATAGTGAATGGTGATAAAAGAAAGAATTCAAGAAGTTAACAGAATAGAATGAGGTAAGAGAAAGTACCTGAATAGCAGTAGGAGGAGGAGAAGCTGCTACGAGAGGAGGAGTTGCTAAACCTGCAAGAATGGAACACAAGAAGTGAATGGTGATAAAAGAAAGAATTTAAAAAATAAGCAAAAATAATGAGGTAAGAGAAAATACGTGAATAGTAGTAGGAGGAGGAGGACCTGCTACGGTAGGTGGAGTTGCTTAACTTGCAAGAATGGAAGACAAGTAGTGAATAGTGATAAAAGAAAGAATCTCAGAAATAAGCACAAATAATGAGGTCACGGAAAGTACCTGAATAGTAGTAGGAGGAAGAAGAGCAGCTACGTGAGGAGGAGTTGCTAAACCTGCTAGAATGGAACACAAGTAGTGAATGGTGATAAAAGAAAGAACTTAAAAAATAAGCAAAAATAATGAGGTAAGTGAAAATATCTGAATAGTAGTAGGAGGAGGACGAGCTGCTAGGGGAGGAGGATGTGCTAAACCTACAAGAATGGAACACAAGTAGTGAAAGGTGATAAAGGATAGAATTTAAGATATAAGCAAAAATAATGAGGTAAGAGAGAATACCTGAATAGTAGTAGGTGGAAGAGGAGCTGCTACGCGAGGAGGAGTTGCTAAACCTGCAAGAATGGAACACAAGTAGTGAATGGTGATAAAAGAAAGAATTTAAGAAATTAGCAAAAATAATG
This sequence comes from Bryoerythrophyllum caledonicum, assembly GCA_963971425.1. Taxonomy (NCBI): domain Eukaryota; kingdom Viridiplantae; phylum Streptophyta; class Bryopsida; order Pottiales; family Pottiaceae; genus Bryoerythrophyllum; species Bryoerythrophyllum caledonicum. The sequence continues at coordinate 57,249,164 of OZ020514.1, read as the reverse complement.
AGGTAAGAGAAAATACGTGAATAGTAGTAGGAGGAGGAGGAGCTGCTACGGGAGGAGGAGTTGCTAAACCTTCAAGAATGGAACACAAGTAGTGAATGGTGATAAAAGAAAGAATTTAAGAAATATATAGAAAAGAATGAGGTAAGAGAAAGTACCTAAATAGTAGTAGGAGGAGGAAGAGCTGCTACGGGAGGAGGAGTTGCTAAACCTTCAGGAATCGAACTTAAATAGTGAATGGTGATAAAAGAATGAATTTAAGAAATGAATAGAAAAGAATGAGGTAAGAGAAAGTATCTGAATAGTAGTAGGAGGAGGAGTTGCTACGGGAGGAGGAGTTGCTAAATCTGCAAGAATGGAACACAAGTAGTGAATGGTGATAATAGGGAGAATTTAAGAAATTAGCAAAAATATTGAGGTAAGAGAAAATACCTGAATAGTAGTAGGAGGAGGACGAGGAGCTACGGGAGGAGGAGTTGCTAAACCTTCAAGAATGGAACACAAGTAGTGAATGGTGATAAAAGAAAGAATTTAAGAAATATATAGAAAAGAATGAGGTAAGAGAAAGTACCTGAATAGTAGAAGGAGGAGGAAGAGCTGCTACGGGAGGAGGAGTTGCTAAACCTTCAGGAATCGAACTTAAATAGTGAATGGTGATAAAAGAATGAATTTAAGAAATGAATAGAAAAGAATGAGGTAAGAGAAAGTATCTGAATAGTAGTAGGAGGAGGAGTTGCTACGGGAGGAGGAGTTGCTAAACCTGCAAGAATGGAACACAAGTAGTGAATGGTGATAATAGGGAGAATTTAAGAAATTAGCAAAAATATTGAGGTAAGAGAAAATACCTGAATAGTAGTAGGAGGAGGACGAGGAGCTACGGGAGGAGGAGTTGCTAAACCTTCAAGAATGGAACACAAGTAGTGAATGGTGATAAAAGAAAGAATTTAAGAAATTAGCAAAAATAATGAGGTAAGAGAAAATACGTGAATAGTAGTAGGAGGAGGAGGAGCTGCTACGGGAAGAGGAGTTGCTAAACCTTCAAGAATGGAACACAAGTAGTGAATGGTGATAAAAGAAAGAATTTAAGAAATTAGCAAAAATAATGAGGTAAGAGAAAATACCTGAATAGTAGTAGCAGGAGGGTGAGCTGCTACGAAAGGAGGAGTTTCTAAACCGGCAAGAATGGAACATAAGTAGTGAATGGTGATATAGAAAGAATTTAAGAAATAAATTGAAAAGAATGATGTAAGAGAAAGTACCTGAATAGTAGTAGGAGGAGGAGCTGCTACGTGTGGAGGAGTTGCTAAACCTGGAAGAATGGTATACAAGTAGTGAATGGTGATAAAAGAAAGAATTTATGAAATTAGCAAAAATAATGAGGTAAGAGAAATTGAGTGAATAGTGGTCAGAGGAAGAGGAGCTGCTACAGGAGAAGAAGTTGCTAAACCTGCAAGAATGGAACACAAGTAGTGAATGGTGATAAAGGAAAGAATTTAAGAAATAAATAGATGAAAAAGAATGAGGTAAGAGAATATACGTGAATAGTAGTAGGAGGAGGAGGAGCTGCTACGGTAGGTGGAGTTGCTAAACCTGCAAGAATGGAACACAAGTAGTGAATGGTGGTAGAAGAAAGAATCTAAGAAATAAGCAAAAATAATGAGGTGAGGGAAAGTACGTGAATAGTAGTAGGAGGAAGAAGAGCAGCGACGTGAGGAGGAGTTGCTAAACCTGCTAGAATGGAACACAAGTAGTGAATGGTGATAAAAGAAAGAATTTAAAGAATTAGCAAAAATAATGAGGTAAGAGAAAATTCCTGAATAGTAGTAGGAGGAGTAGGAGCTGCTACGGGAGGAGGAGTTGCTAAACGTACAAGAATGGAACACAAGTAGTGAATGGTGATAAATGAAAGAATTTAAGAAATAAGCAAAAATAATGAGGTAAGAGAAAGTACCTGAATAGTAGTAGGAGGAGAAGCTGCTACGGGAGGAGGAGTTGGTAAACCTGCAAGAATGGAACACAAGTAGTGAATGGTGATAGAAGAAAGAATTTAAGAAATAAGCAAAAAATAATGAGGTAAGAGAAAATACCTGAATAGTAGTAGGAGGAGGACGAGCTGCTACGGGAGGAGGAGTTGCTATACCTACAAGAATGGAACACAAGTAGTGAAAGGTGATAAAGGATAGAATTTAAGATATAAGCAAAAATAATGAGGTAAGAGAGAATACCTGAATAGTAGTAGGTGGAAGAGGAGCTGCTACGCGAGGAGGAGTTGCTAAACCTACAAGAATGGAATACAAGTAGTGAATGGTGATAAAAGAAAGAATTTAAGAAATTAGCAAAAATAATGAGGTAAGAGAAAATACGTGAATAGTAGTAGGAGGAGGAGGAGCTGCTACGGGAGGAGGAGTTGCTAAACCTTCAAGAATGGAACACAAGTAGTGAATGGTGATAAATGAAAGAATTTAAGAAATAAATAGAAAAGAATGAGGTAAGAGAAAGTATCTGAATAGTAGTAGGAGGAGGAGCTGCTACGGGAGCAGGAGTCGCTAATCCTGCAAGAATGGAACACAAGTAGTGAATGGTGATAAAAGAAAGAATTTAAGAAATTAACAAAAATAATGAGGTAAGAGAAAATATCTGAATAGTAGGAGGAGGAGGAGCTGCTACGGGAGGAGGAGTTGCTAAACCTACAAGAATGGAACACAAATAGTGAATGGTGATAAAAGAAAGAATTTAAGAAAGAAGCAAAAATAATGAGGTAAGAGAAAATATCTGAATAGTAGTAGGAGGAGTAGGAGCTGCTACGGGAGGAGGACTTGCTAAACCTACAAGAATGGAACACAAGTAGTGAATGGTGATAAAAGAAAGAATTAAAGAAATAAATAGAAAAATTGAGGTAAGAGAAAGTACCTGAATAGTAGTAGGAGGAGGAGCTGCTACGGGAGGAGGAGTTGGTAAACCTGCAAGAATGGAACACAAGTAGTGAATGGTGATAGAAGAAAGAATTTAAGAAATAAGCAAAAAATAATGAGGTAAGAGAAAATACCTGAATAGTAGTAGGAGGAGGACGAGCTGCTAGGGGAGGAGGATTTGCTAAACCTTCAAGAATGGAACACAAGTAGTGAAAGGTGATAAAGGATAGAATTTTAGATATAAGCAAAAATAATGAGGTAAGAGAGAATACGTGAATAGTGGTAGGAGGAGGAGGAGCTGCTACGGGAGGAGGAGTTGCTAAACCCTCAAGAATGGAACACAAGTAGTAAATGGTGATAAAAGAAAGAATTTAAGAAATAAATAGAAAAGAATGAGGTAAGAGAAAGTACCTAAATAGTAGTAGGAGGAGGAAGAGCTGCTACGGGAGGAGGAGTTGCTAAACCTTCAGGAATCGAACTTAAATAGTGAATGGTGATAAAAGAAAGAATTTAAGAAATAAATAGAAAAGAATGAGGTAAGAGAAAGTACCTAAATAGTAGTAGGAGGAGGAAGAGCTGCTACGGGAGGAGGAGTTGCTAATCCTTCAGGAATCGAACTTAAATAGTGAATGGTGATAAAAGAAAGAATTCAAGAAGTTAACAGAATAGAATGAGGTAAGAGAAAGTACCTGAATAGCAGTAGAAGGAGGAGAAGCTGCTACGAGAGGAGGAGTTGCTAAACCTGCAAGAATGGAACACAAGAAGTGAATGGTGATAAAAGAAAGAATTTAAAAAATAAGCAAAAATAATGAGGTAAGAGAAAATACGTGAATAGTAGTAGGAGAAGGAGGACCTGCTACGGTAGGTGGAGTTGCTTAACTTGCAAGAATGGAACACAAGTAGTGAATGGTGATAAAAGAAAGAATCTCAGAAATATGCACAAATAATGAGGTCACGGAAAGTACCTGAATAGTAGTAGGAGGAAGAAGAGCAGCTACGTGAGGAGGAGTTGCTAAACCTGCTAGAATGGAACACAAGTAGTGAATGGTGATAAAAGAAAGAACTTAAAAAATAAGCAAAAATAATGAGGTAAGTGAAAATATCTGAATAGTAGTAGGAGGAGTAGGAGCTGCTACGGGAAGAGGAGTTGCTAAACCTTCAAGAATGGAACACAAGTAGTGAATGGTGATAAAAGAAAGAATTTAAGAAATTAGCAAAAAGAATGAGGTAAGAGAAAATACCTGAATAGTAGTAGCAGGAGGGTGAGCTGCTACGGAAGGAGGAGTTTCTAAACCGGCAAGAATGGAACATAAGTAGTGAATGGTGATATAGAAAGAATTTAAGAAATAAATAGAAAAGAATGATGTAAGAGAAAGTACCTGAATAGTAGTAGGAGGAGGAGCTGCTACGTGTGGAGGAGTTGCTAAACCTGGAAGAATGGAATACAAGTAGTGAATGGTGATAAAAGAAAGAATTTAAGAAATTAGCAAAAATAATGAGGTAAGAGAAATTGAGTGAATAGTGGTCAGAGGAAGAGGAGCTGCTACGGGAGAAGAAGTTGCTAAACCTGCAAGAATGGAACACAAGTAGTGAATGGTGATAAAAGAACGAATTTAAGAAATAAATAGATGAAAAAGAATGAGGTAAGAGAAAATACCTGAATAGTAGTAGGAGGAGGAGGAGCTGCTACGGTAGGTGGAGTTGCTAAACCTGCAAGAATGGAACACAAGTAGTGAATGGTGATAGAAGAAAGAATCTAAGAAATAAGCAAAAATAATGAGGTGAGGGAAAGTACGTGAATAGTAGTAGGAGGAAGAAGAGCAGCGACGTGAGGAGGAGTTGCTAAACCTGCTAGAATGGAACACAAGTAGTGAATGGTGATAAAAGAAAGAATTTAAAAAATAAGCAAAAATAATGAGGTAAGAGAAAATATCTGAATAGTAGTAGGAGGAGTAGGAGCTGCTACGGGAGGAGGAGTTGCTAAACGTACAAGAATGGAACACAAGTAGTGAATGGTGATAAAAGAAAGAATTTAAGAAATTAGCAAGAATAATGAGGTAAGAGAAAGTACCTGAATAGTAGTAGGAGGAGAAGCTGCTACGGGAGGAGGAGTTGGTAAACCTGCAAGAATGGAACACAAGTAGTGAATGGTGATAGAAGAAAGAATTTAAGAAATAAGCAAAAAATAATGAGGTAAGAGAAAATACCTGAATAGTAGTAGGAGGAGGACGAGCTGCTACGGGAGGAGGAGTTGCTAAACCTACAAGAATGGAACACAAGTAGTGAAAGGTGATAAAGGATAGAATTTAAGATATAAGCAAAAATAATGAGGTAAGAGAGAATACCTGAATAGTAGTAGGTGGAAGAGGAGCTGCTACGCGAGGAGGAGTTGCTAAACCTGGAAGAATGGAATACAAGTAGTGAATGGTGATAAAAGAAAGAATTTAAGAAATTAGCAAAAATAATGAGGTAAGAGAAAATACGTGAATAGTAGTAGGAGGAGGAGGAGCTGCTACGGGAGGAGGAGTTGCTAAACCTTCAAGAATGGAACACAAGTAGTGAATGGTGATAAATGAAAGAATTTAAGAAATAAATAGAAAAGAATGAGGTAAGAGAAAGTACCTAAATAGTAGTAGGAGGAGGAAGAGCTGCTACGGGAGGAGGAGTTGCTAAACCTTCAGGAATCGAACTTAAATAGTGAATGGTGATAAAAGAATGAAGTTAAGAAATAAATAGAAAAGAATGAGGTAAGAGAAAGTATCTGAATAGTAGTAGGAGGAGGAGCTGCTACGGGAGGAGGAGTCGCTAAACCTGCAAGAATGGAACACAAGTAGTGAATGGTGATAAAAGAAAGAATTTAAGAAATTATCAAAAATAATGAGGTAAGAGAAAATATCTGAATAGTAGTAGGAGGAGGAGGAGCTGCTACGGGAGGAGGAGTTGCTAAACCTACAAGAATGGAACACAAATAGTGAATGGTGATATAAGAAAGAATTTAAGAAAGAAGCAAAAATTATGAGGTAAGAGAAAATACCTGAATAGTAGTAGTAGGAGGGGGAGCTGTTACCGGAGGAGTTGCTTAACCTGCAAGAATGGAACACAAGTAGTGAATGGTGATAAAAGAATGAATTTAAGAAATAAATAGAAATGAATGAGGTAAGAGAAAGTACCTGAATAGTAGTAGGAGAAAGAGGAGCTGCTACGCGAGGAGGAGTTGCTAAACCTACAAGAATGGAACACAAGTAGTGAATGGTGATAAAAGAAAGAATTTAAGAAATAAGCAAAAATAATGAGGTAAGAGAAAATATCTGAATAGTAGTAGGAGGAGTAGGAGCTGCTACGGGTGGAGGAGTTGCTAAACCTACAAGAATGGAACACAAGTAGTGAAATGTGATAAAAGAAAGAATTTAAGAAAGAAGCAAAAACGAATGAGGTAAGAGAAAGTACCCGAATAGTAGTAGTAGGAGGAGGAGCTGCTACGGGAGGAGGAGTTGCTAAACCTATATGAATTGAACACAAGTAGTGAATGGTGATAAAAGATTGAATTTAAGAAATGAACAAAAACGAATGAAGTAAGAGAAAGTACCTGAATAGTAGTAGTAGGAGGAGGTGCTGCTATGGGTGGAGGAGCTAATAAACGTGTAGAATCGGGAAACATTTAGAGAATGGTGATGAAAGATTAAAATTTAAGAAATAAAAAAAAAATGAGGCGAAGTGATAGTACTTGAAACGAAGTAGGAGGAAGAGGTGCTACGGAAGGAGGTGCTGCTTAAGCTCGGAAAATGGTGAATTATTAGTGAATGGTGATGCAATTTTTTTTTAAAAACAAAAAACAATTAGGTGAGATAAAGTATCTGAAACGAAACGAAATGTATACTAGAGGTACTAGTTGTGGAGATCGGTGAGAATGCCATATCCAATCGTAGCCCTGGAGCTCAACGACAAAGAAGGTAGAGTAAGGACCACCTTACACTGTATTCATCAGCTTCAATGAGATTCAAGTCCTAAGCTAGACGATTACTTGACCCATACCTTTGTAATAGACTTGTGTTCATGAATGGGTGGTGTTGATAATAATGCCATGGAGACAGTCACTGATTTTGGAGTGATAACATACAAAAAGGACCTGTTGTATAAAATAAAAAATAACAATACCGAAAGAATCTAAGATACGGAAGTGTTCACATACAAAAAAAAAAACAAAGATGCAAAGGGTTAATGAATGCTTACAAAACCATGTGTTCATGCGCCTGAAGAAAGCCATTGAGACTATTCATGGCATACCCTATAATCGGGAAGCTAGCTGAACTACGAAAGTAGTACAGCCGAGAGGAGGAACTGCCGCTGCAAACACCAGAAAGAATTTTGGAGCGGCACTAGCAAAAACTCTTTTGTGAAGATTGACGTATTTATCTCGTAGTTGGCCGTCAACTACAGTGATAGGAATCAACTGAGACAAAACTATGTTCCCTTCCGCATCAATCACTCCAATTTTAGAGCTTGTAACCTGCACTAGCATCCAACGTCAACAATTTTCTTCATATTTAAGATCATACTTCAACATCAAAACAGAACAGAAAACTGAAAGTGCCTCAATAGCAGAAAAATAAAATTAGAATCGCAGCATCACCATGTTAGCAGGTTTGACAATTCAATTGAACTGGAAATTCACCAAAAAAATTAAGAGACCTGGACATGTCCGGCATGAGCACCTTGCCCAACGGCACATCCAAGACCTCCACTCTTGACCTCAAAAGTAGTCACGCTTAGCACGGGGAGAAAACCGGGAGAACCTTCAACACGGGGAGAACCTCAGCAGCGAAAGAGAGACTTTCGAAGCAAACTCCACCAACGAACTTGATTCATTCTTAATAAGAAAGCTGCAAAAGATGAACATAAATAATAAGAGAGCCGTATAAGAATTTTCTGCAGTAAATGTATACACTTTTTGATATTTACGCTTCAACTTGTCTGCATTGTTAAGAAAGTCTTCGATACATTTCACCACATCCCGGAACTCCAGTTTGACAGGCGTCTGCATTCGCTCCTTTCGCGTGGCGCTCGGTGTATTACAACCTCTTCCAGGCCATCATGGCAGCTCCTGACGAAGCAAAAAGGAGACATTTCTGAACAATTTTGCCTCTTTCTACGACTTCCTATCTACACTATTCTAAACAACCCAACCAGACCATTCGGTGTTGTGTGCGAAATCACCCACACAAGCTGCCACTCAACAACTAGAGGACTGATGCAAAGAAAAAACAAAACAAAACAAAAAACTTACCTAAACCTTAAACCAACTAGCTCTTCACGGCTCCACTCCGTTGCACGCGCGCACCGCCGGCTGCGTCCATCCTCTAGCCCGTTGAAAAGTCCTTCCTCCGTTTCTTGCTGCGAGGGATGAGGCTGCGGCGACGCTGCAATGCGAGGCGAGGCGAAGCGAGAGCTCCACATACACGGCGGGAGGCGACACAGATAGGCGGGAGTCGGCACAGAAAGGCGGGAGGAAGAAATAGAGGTGGGACCCACTTTAAGCCGAGTCACCTGCCTAGTCCCCTCATTCGTCGTCAACCCCCTCATCTGTCGTCCATCGGGACCAGTTAGAGGGCAAGTTCTCCATGGCTTAACTCCAAGACTTCCACTTTGCAAGTAGTTACTATCTTGCAATCCCATCGCCTTAGCTAACCTTTGATGTCGATCTCTCGCAAGTGCCTTCCTCAACACATCGGCTACTATGTCTTTTGTTGGGCAATACTTCAAGCTAATCTCGCCACTCTCCAACTTCCCGCAAATGAAATGATGTTGCATATCAATGTGCTTCGTGCGCGAGTCGTGTGTGGGGTTCTTTGCTAGGGCTATGCACCCTTGGTTGTCACACATGATGTTTGTTGCTCCTTTGAGAACAAAACCCACATCGGCCAAGAGCTTGCAAAGCCAAATGACGTCCTTTGTACTTTGGCTAGTTGCCATGTACTCCGCCTCCATTGTGATCAAGGCAATCGTGGGTTGACTCTTGCAATTCCAAGAGATGGCACCATCTCCAACAAAGAACATATATCCTGTTGATGAACAACGCTCTTTCGCATCTCCAACCCAATTCCCATTGCAATAGCCCTTCAAAGTAATGACCTAACCGCTAAGCCATAATTTGTGGTCATGAGTACCTTGCAAGTACCGTATGATGCACTTCACGGCACTCCAATGAGATGGACCAACCCTAAACATGAACTGGCTCACCATGCTCACTGCAAAAGCAAGGTCACCTTGTGTGGCCACCAGGACATACATCAATGATCCAACTCCACTCAAATGGCACACCTTCCATCTCAACTTGAATGGCTTGAAACTCTTCCTCCTATATCTTCAACAACTTGACATTCGTATTAAGTGGTGTACCGATAGACTTGCACTCTTCCATGTTGAAGCGCTTGAATACTTCTTCAATGTACTTCTTTTGGATTATAGTAATGGTGCGTGCCTTGTGGTCCCTCACAAAATCCACACCAAGACAAAACTTCAACCCGCCAAGATTGGTCTTGTCAAACTCCGCGTCGAGATTGCCTTTGAGCCACGTCAACTTCGCCAAAAGGCTAGCCAAGATGATCAAGTCATCCACATAGATGAGCACTATCAACAAGTACTCCCAATTTTGCTTCATGTACAATAAGTGATCCGTTCACTTCTTGTAAAGCCCTCTTTGATGAAAAATGAGTTGATCCATTGGTACCAAGACGTTGATAATTGCTTAAGTCCGTACAACAACTCCTTGAGCTTGTACACAAGATTCTCAAAACCTTGTGGTTGGCTCATGTAGATGTCCTCTTCCAAATCGCCATTCAAAAATGCCGTCTTCACATCCAATTGATGCATCTTCAAATCCAATGCGGCTCCAAGCACAAAGATGCACCAAATGGTGTTGAACTTTGCAACGGGAGCAAAGGTCTCACAAAAGTCCACTCCTTCAACTTGAGAGTATCCTTTTGCCACCAATTGTGCCTTGTGCCGCACAACTTGACCCGAAGCATCCTTCTTTGTACAAAACACCTACTTGCATCCGACACTCTTGCGACCATTTGGAAGGGGAGCTAACTCCAAAGTTTCATTTGTCATTAGCAAGTCACACTCCTCTTGCATGGCCGCCTCCCACTTGCTTGCATCCTTGGATCGCATGGCTTCATACATGTTCAATGGATCCTTGACAGTGGCCACATTGGCCCGCTCCACTTTATCTTGCAGCAAGATGTGGTTCATCCACCATTCTCTCTGCGATCGCATGGCTTCATACATGTTCAATGGATCCTTGGATATCGTGGCTCTTGAGTGCTCCCACTATCCTCACCACCACTTGGTGTTGATGTAGGTGTTGTTGAAGGCCCCATGGTTGGACCTTCTTCTTCACAATGCAGCGTCTTCTCCTCCTTGGGAGACTATCACCTATGGTACTTGGTTTGGAAGTTTCGTTCACCAAAACCAATGAAGACGTCTCATTACTCCTACTTGGACTCATCTCCGGACCATGGCCTATCTGTTCAGTTCATTTCCTATGAAACCATAGTTCAGTTCATCATCAAATCCCTGAAGAATCAGCCATAGCCGCAATTGCTTGTTTGGAGGCTGGCCGTGTCTACATGAACCCTGATGAAGACATTGAGGACTAATTCCCTCCACCCGTCAACTTCCCTCACCTCTGCACTTGCGTATCCGTCAGCATCTTGCAGCCATGCCCTGCAACAACGCACATGCATCGACAACCGTATGCCTCTGCATTGTTCTCTCCGTCGGTTGTCTGCCGACGGCTATCCCAAGCATTATTTGGTCTACCCATGCTCATTGGAATTTGCTTTTCAGCCTCGCCAACCTCCACTGTATTATTTGTAACCGCTTTTAATTGCAAAATAAAATAGTCACGTCTGCTATCAGCCGACGCGCTCACCTTCAAAAACTGATTTTTTTCTGTTATTTGGACCTCTACACTATAATGTTTTCAGTCTTTTATTGAGTCGCGTTGGCTATTTAGTCCTTTACTGTGATGTTGTGAAGTGCAGATCAAAATGGTTTCATCGGCCGGCAGCCAACATACTCAGCCTTAGGTGTATCAGAGATCTTCTGACTCAACTCCCGTATGATTACCCAGTTTTTTGACAAATGTTAAGGGTTCTTTAGCAAATTTCCGGAATCTTTAGATTTTTCCAGAATCATAGGGTTCTCCGGAATCTTTAGGATCTCCTAGAATCCTCGATAATTTGTACTATCTTTGGGGTGTAAGAGTTTTGGTTTCTTAAGAATCTTAAGTGATTTGAAGCATATTTAGAGTCTAGAAGAATCTTGATCATTTTCTATAAGTGAGTCGCTTATGGTATTAGTCAATTTTAATGGGTCAAAAGGAAAAATTATGGCTACTTCATCATTCTTTCTTTTGATTTTGGTGCTTTAATCTAGACTCTACGTTTTTTATTTTGTCCATAATTGATCATTTTGTCTAAAATTAGTGAAATATCCGTTAAGTAATGTTCACCACAAAAATTTGTAGAACAATAGGTACTAGGGATAACATTACATTACAACACTTGTTTAATACCACATGTGTTCAATGAATATGAATACTTTTATTTTCAAATCAAAGCTTTAGAAGTTACAAAAGTCACTCTGAGCTACTAACCTGGATTAATACCATGCTCAAAGTTTGGCTCAAAGCAAGCTACATGACTGACCAATAGCCAATTGTAGAAGGATTAGCTAAACATATTTTGAAAATTTTATTTAAACTCAAAAGAATTTCAATTCATCTTGTAGACTACATGGTTAAAAAAATAAGTGGCGAGTTCAAATGATGGTGTTGAGAAGGGGAAAAATAAATTGCACACACATCAGCTAGGTTTGAGCTAAAGTGTATCCATCACTAGTTGCAATGAACTGAAAAAAGTAATTGCACAGACTTTAGCTCCACTAGACTTAAAGCACGCACCATCACTAGGTGCAGTGAACTGAAAAGATGATTTGTACACACTTTAGTTCCACTAGGGCATAAGTGTGCACCAACATTTACTTCCTATCATAAAGCATGAAGGCAATTACTAAAGTTATTGGTTCCAAGAGAAGATGCAGTTTACCACGTTGTTATATAAAAGAGGAAATACAAACATATTGCAGTCACTGATACGCAAAAATAATTGAGAGATTACCATGCCCAAAATTTAGCTCGAAACAACTACAAGGTGAATTTGTTTGATACTTCATAGCAATCATTGGCATCAAATATAGTCATACAAAAGGTATTCTAATACAAATATCTATAATCTTAGAACCAATGGATCTAACCATACTACATGAAATATTACGCATAACAATCCAATATCTTATTAAAAGAAAGTTCATCTATTTGAGTCTATTACGATTTGGATGCAACAAGTGTCTCCAAGGAGGTCTACAAGGAGGCCTTGATAATCACTACCTGCCTCTTCCAAATTTTTGTAGTTGAATCTTGTACACAACTTCCATCGCTCTTTGAAAACCTAGGTTTCCATGCCGTCAAGACAGAATCCGAAGTCTCCCACATTACGGCTATCCCTATTTCAATAATCCAGCAGAGGTTGTCATCTATATCCCAATCTTAGTAGACCTTCAAGACATCCTCATTGCGCAATATAGGACTGAAGAATTAAACACGGGAGGTGTTTGGCTTCTCTGGGTTGGAGTTTGGAAATAAAATTGCTTGAGCAATCCAAAATGGACACTTCACTCCATTGCAAGGCTGCAATGTAAGAAAATAGCTAGCAAAAAGATTGCGACCAAATCTAAATGAACGGAGGGGGGGACAAATGCACCTCTGGCCAATAGAACGGTCATCTTCATCGTATTCCTCACAAACCTCACCCTCCGCTAAAAACTCATCTTCAACAGCATGGGCGTTTTGCATCATTGGCCAAAAGTTGTCTTCCAATGATATGAGCGTATCCATTGGACGAATTAGAGCATCTCTAACATTGCGCCAATATTAGGACAGGGGCTCAAAGCTTGGACTAGCTTCAATACACTCTCGCGATGATTGCTCCTAGTGATTGATGAATCCTAAAAGTTCCTTCACCACCTCAAGGAGATGTCTGGTTCTAGAGGGCTTCAATGCATCAAGTTCTCTGCAAGGCCATAAAGATCTTCCGTTAGAATCCTCCTTTTACAATTTAATGCGACTACCTTCTCCTACTTTAGGAAGCCAATCCTTGTCGTGTTAAAGGATTTTATACTTCATTACTGGACAACCACTTGAGTCTAGATTAAACTTGAAGTGATGAGCCTTTGTATGACCCTGCAAAACTTCACTACCGTCCACAATCATACCTCCAATGAACTTCTTAAAGTCATGAACCTCTTGGATGAGATGCAGAATTGTGGCAACACTATCATTTTCTATGAACGACCTCATCAGCAGAGGAATGGTTGGAAAACTCTCATTCCTTAGAGTCATATTCCAACGTTCAAACAATACATCTATATCATCATGTGTATAATGAGCTAGCATAAAATTAACATTAACCTTGCGGAAGATGCATTTTGCAACAAGGAGAGACCAAAAACAGACAACAAATATGTTTTTGTTATCACTAATAGCATTGTGCATTTGCACGTTCAATACTAGACGCAAAGGCCTCCCAAGAACCGAGATATCTAGAGTCTGCCCTAATGTATCCATTCACATCTTTGCACCCCGTAATACCGCTGCATACAATGGATGAGAACTAGATTCTGAAAAGTGTTGGCAAGGACGACTATTTTGGAGGCGCCTCCAGGTCACGCAAGAGTTTTGCAAACGACCCGATTGTGTAACTTGCATCATGGGAGTATAAATAAAGGCCGTGATGCGCATAATGCTCGTCCATATGACTATGGGCAAGCATGCCTGTGACTGCAAGATATTAAGGTTCAAAAGAGGTTATGAAATAATTGCACAAGCAAATGAAACACACAAGGTATTACAAACAATGCTTGGAGTGAGATTTGGCCTTCTTTCAAAGGCCTTCACTTATAGTATCAATTGATAACAACCTTTGCCAATACATATGGAACTACTTTAAGTTCGTATCACCTCTCTCCATTCTCTCCCCTTTACTTTCCCTTCTAAATCTACCTCAACTATTTATAATATCATAATAACTACGAGCAACTCTAATCTCTTACACTCCCACTTTGCAAGTAGTTACCTTCTTGCAAACCCATTGCCTTTGCTAACCTTTGATGCCGCTCTTGTGCAAGTGCTTTTGTCAACACATCCGTCATTATGTCTTCCGTTGGACTATACTTCAAGCTTATCTCGCCACTCTCCAACTTCTTGTGAATGAAGTGATGTTGCATATCAATGTGCTTTGTACGTGAGTGATGTGTGGGGTTCTTTGCAAGGGTTATGTACCCTCGGTTCTTGCAAATAATGGACGTTGCTCCTTCTTGAACAAACCCTACATTCGCCAAAAGCTTGCAAAGCCAAATGACCTCCTTCGTACTTTGACTAGTTGAGATGTATTCCGCCTCCGTCGTGGACAAGGCAATCGTTGGTTGCCTCTTGAAATTCCATAAGATGGCACGTATGCGGCGCTCTACGCACACACACACAAAACCCTGAGTGGATGGAAAGCATTTAGGGATGAATATGGTGCACCGCCGTACGTCTCTAAACCTGTAGAATAGTAACTAACTAATCTATGCTAAAGCACTACAATATGAATAGGTCCTCGACGCTACGTCCCGTGACAGCTCTTGTGTTAAGAAAGATCAATAACCACATTAGATTGAGGGTCCTAACCAACATTAAATAAATTGAAAACATACACTAAAACAAATATATGTAGTACACCTCCAAGTACCCCTTGTAGCAGATATAGAGACCTTGTATCCAGCTAGGACCGTATAGCAATAACAAGACTAAACGCTACAATGATGTTGCTCCAGCAAATGTGCCTATCCGATCAAAGATGTTGCCCGCCGCCAAATCAACAAGCATACAAAGAAGTTACATAAAGAGCATAGGCAGAGTGCAATGTGAGCCCTATTTTAAATCGCCTTAAGCAACTTTGTTGCCAATCCCTTTGTCAATCTTCACGTTGCCTATCCCCGAGTTAAGACCAGGAACCTCAACTCAATGGAAACACACCACATAGTGACAAGTCCACGAGAAATTCTAGCCCTTTCATTGGGAGAAATGTGGCTTGAAGACCTCCAACAACGGAGACAAGTCCAATCTCCGGATGGTAGAGTAGAAAGAGGCGGCGTCAAGCAAGCCATATGCTTACCACGTTGGCAAGATTTATAAAGCGATATGGTAGCTACGCCCTTATTTCGCCACACAAGAAACACAAAAGATCATCAGGCACAACAGCCAATTCTAGATGTACAAAGCCATCAATGGATACATGGCAAGGAGCAAAATTCTTTGAGTGCCCCAATGCTCTAGGTCATCCTTGCCTTCCAGTAACAAAATGCCACCAGGCAACACATCTTTCATGCAAAGAATAGTGCACTTTGCCTTGACCTCCAACGTCGTAGGCGCCTCACGTTGCAGATAAACGTAATCCCCCTTGGAAAAACGTTGCAGCTGAAGTCGTTAGGCATCGTTACAAATACGAGCATATCTCAAGGTGTCACGCTGTTGTGCAATGGATAAATTCTCCATGGCCACTGCCATAGCCCGCTTGAAGAACTCTACTTGATCCCGTAGACAATGGGCCTACACCTCTAGATTGTCTAAATTCACAACGAGAGCCAACTTTTTCCGGAACGAAGCTCAATAAATTTGGCTTCCGCCTTCGAAAAAAATAATATGGGCTAAAAATAGCTCGTAAGGCCCGCCCGCTAAGCCAATATGCCATGGCAATCTATAATGTCTTAAGATTCCAATCACGGTATCCACTGTCAAGTACTCCGTACTTCTGTAGGCTTCGTTTTATGGTCTGAACCACATGCTCCGCCAAACCATCCGCTACCAGGTGATGTGAAGAAGTAGAATGGTGGTCAATCAAAGCCCTAATACATAGAGCTTCAAAAGCTATAATGAACTCATGCCTCTAGTCTATCAAAACCTCAGCTCGGGCTCCAATATAAACCAACACCCGGTCAAAAAATGCCATAGCTGTCAACTTTGAAGAGTTTTGTGGTAGTGCCACAAGCTCAATCCACTTGCTGTAATGTTCCACCATCACCAACACATGTTTGGCTCCACGTGAGAAGACAACAAGAAGCTAGGCATAATCCAAGGACTAACCATAGCCCAATTCCAGAATAGGCAAAGGCTGCAACTTCGGTAGCAAAGTGTTGAAGTGGAGTCTAATCCGATCTCACACTTCATACCAAGAAATATTTGTGGAAACCTACTAACACATGCCGGTTCACCAATATTTGTTGCGTAACATTGAATAAGTCTATTGCACACCAAAATGTCCTAGATCATTGTATACTTGTACAAACAAAGCCCTCTGATTTGGCTTAAGAACTATGTGCCTCATCCCATCCGACCACACTCTAAATAGAAGGTCGTTCTCCCCACAAAACCTTGTTACTTAGTGCCCAACTTGATCACATTCCATAGCAGAAAGAGCTAGGGGAAGTGTCGCATGTTGTAGCTTGTGCAAGACTGGATCGTCTCTTAACACATCACTAAGAAGTTGGGCTGGACCGTCCAATCCGGTTCCTCATCCATTGCCGAATCAATCAACGTCGATGCGCAACTTTACATCTATGACAGGTAAGCCGCTGCATGCCACCTTAAAACTCACTTTCTGTCACAGTCTTCATGCCACCTTGCACCAATCAAATTCTCCTCTAAAGGACTTGAATTGCAAGATAAATAATCCACATCCAAGTTTGCGATGTCGACCCAATGTACAACCTTAAAGTCATACTCCTGAAGCAACAAAGCCCACCTGACGAGCTTGCTAGTAATCTTATCAGAATCCATGATACACTTCAAAGGCTGATGGTCCGTCACCAACAATAAAAGATGTCTATACAAATAGGGCCTAAAACAAGCTATGGCCCAAACCACGACCAAAGCCTCCCCCTCATAGGACAAATAGTTGGACTTTGTGTTGTTGCTTCTAGAAGCAAATGCTACAACGTACTTGCATCCCTCATCATCCTTTTGAGTCAGCAATGCCTTTAATTCCACAACACATGTACTTTCAAAGGATTGTGTAGCATCCGGAGGCTGCAGCACAGTCGTTGAACCGAGCTTCAACTTCAAAGTAGTAAACGTCTATCGCTACTCTTGTCTCCAAGTCTATGGTTGATCCTTCTCTATGGGAAAAGTCAATGGCTGAGCAATCAAACTAAAGTTCTTGACAAATTGGCGATAGTAATTTTTCAAGCCAAGAAAAACTTGAAACTATGACAGGTCAATTAGGGTAGGAATTTTCTACAATGCATCCACCTTCACGTGTTACACGCCAAGTCCCCCATGAACAATCATATTTTCCAAACATGGCAACCAATTGTAGATAAACTTGTAGTTGCCATGGTCCAAGCGCAATCTCTACTACCATAGCCCCGCAAACTCTGCCTAAAGTAGCTCTTGTGGGCTGCTACTAAAAATGATATTATCATGAATATAGCATTGGGCAAACAGTAAACTAGTCAATCCCTCGTCCAACAACCTCTGAAACCGAGCAAATGCGTTCTTGAGGCCAAATGAGAGAAACTTCCAATGGTAAAATTGATCTCTCTGATCCTATAGAACTCTCCAAAATGCACTCTTCACCTTGTCACCTACCATCAATAATAATTGGTGATAACTACACCGCAAATATAGAATATTAAGTACTTAAGCGTGGCTCACTACATCAATTAACTTGTCTGGCGTAGGCATGATCGACCTATAATTTCCACAAATTTGCTTCTCCGTCCACTTGCCAAAGATATTCTGCTTCTATGGCATATTTGTGGCACAAGCGTATCTGCCATTAAAGAGTTCAATAAAGCTGGCCACCATCAACTCGTGAGAACGTGTTTGGACCTCAACTTACTATAAAAGACTCAGCTTGTTCGGTCGTTGAAGGATTGGGTGGTTTTCTTCAAACTGAATGTGAATGGACTTGCCTCTATATCCCCCAAACCATGGAGAATAAAGGCAAATCAGCTACGATACAAAAGTATATACGCTCATACCCTCTGAACCTCGGCACCGGTAAGATGTGGCTCCAAATCCAAGGGCCAATCATCAAACTCCGTGGTCTCTTTTTCCACCGGAGGAGACTCACCGTATACTCGCACAATTGGTGATTGCTACTTGGTAATAAAGAAGGCATTTATGAACCCAAACTTCTCATTCACGAGATCGACACAAAATCATGTATCGTGATGATAAAAATTGAAAATGATATTCCGCGCATTCTCTCGACCAAAGTCCTTGGCGTGAATATAGTATGAATAAAATTTACGGGATGGTTGTAAATATAAAACATGGTGCCCATAACTCAGTTTATACAAGAGCAACGCTCGGTCAAATGAGCACAAGATTAGATGACTTTGTGCATCTTTGGAAAGGGCCTCAGCTAGAATCCAGGCAAGGTTTTCTTCAAATATACGCAAAGTCAACTCATCTTGTACGCTTTAGCTTGATTTGAGCTAAACTATATTTGATGGATGAACTTATTATGTATTTTTGATAATGTTTTCGACAACTCTAGTTTATTTTGGGTCGAGACAAGTGTCAATTTTTTATTAATGCAAGTGGTATCCACAGTTTAGCTTGATTTGAGCTTAATTGTGCTCGTTTCAAGAGCTCTCCCTACACTTTTGCTCAAGTTGAGCTAAAGTATGGCCAAGACCATACAAATTTCATCCACATTGGAGTGTCAAGTTTTCATTTGTCGAAATAGGGTTCAAAGTTAACGTTTCAAGGTTTAGATTTTTGGTGTGGGGTTTAGAGTATTTACCTTTCAACCATTTTTGACCATTTTTCAGCACCGTGATTCCAAAAAAGAACTAGCGTCCTATAATAATAACCACAATCCAAATTGTCAACAACAAAAATAACGCATGAACCATGTTACAAACTCAATCATCCAATCACCAAAATAAATAAACATACTTACATACAACACTCACAAACAAAACAAACAAGAACACCATTATACATAATAACTAACCAAACCACACATGGACATACAAAATGTTGATCATTAATGAGAAAGACAAACAAAAAAAACCACCAACAAACTATGAGAAGTAGAGACAATAAGTAAGGGATCAAACGCACACAAAACAAAACTAAATGTGCTCACACATAAATGCTCACATGAAAAGACGTGCATATTAATGCACACAAAGCTTAAACTAAAAAGCAAGCATAGTAATCCAAACAATAACCTGTACAAACTGTACAGTAGACTCAAACGGAAGAAATGAAAAATCACAGAGTGTGTACACACACACACCTGTGCATAGACACACATGTGCAAATACGGGTTGTTGCAGACTACGATCGACCTCGTGGCCGTTTTTTGTTTTCTTGTACAAACTGTACGACGTGCACAATATGTATGGAATTATGAATCCCAAATATGCCGGCGAATATGTGTATATTTGGAAGATTGTGCACGTCGTGGACATGGTGTATTTGTCGTATCTTCTGACACTTGACCACTCTTTTCCATTGATATGATTTTTGGAAAAAATGTACTCTCTTCCTGCTGTTTGTACAATTCTTTGTACAGTTGAACATTTTTCTTACAGAATGTACGCTCTTGGTAAGATTTAATGCTCTAGCCACCTTGATTTTGAATCTAGGATTGTGGAGACAACTTATTTAGAGATAAAGGAAATCTGCTTGACGTTTAGGGCGATGCGCTTGAAGTGTTCTGGATTGTAAGTGGGTTGTGTAGACGAATTGTACAGAGATGATGGCGATGTGCATGAGATTAATGGCGGTTTTATGTGAAGTGTTGACAACGGTAGACTAGTATATCTTTGCTTTTTAGAGTATATGCTTGTCAATGTTAAGAGCAATGGGAAATAGTCGTGTTGCAGATAAACGTGCCGGATAAAAAAGAAAGGGTCCTCGTGCAAGGGCTGAGGAGTACATTGCATCTAAAGAAATTCTAAGAGGTGGAGAAGCAAAAAGACAACAAAAATGTCGCCAACTGCAGAATGAAAGAGAAGAAGAGGCAAGATTGCTAGCCACTACCTCTATAAATGGAGAGTAAGGAGGTGAGTTGTCTTCTCGTGAAGAACATCATGTGATATCAGAGATCGTGAATTTTTTCACGACTAAGATGCAAGCTTGTTCTATCGCATCTTCAAGATTGCAGGTAATGGAGTGCATTTTGGAGGATGAGGGCATCAGGTCATTCCTTCCAACGTATTATCCTTGTAAACAAGATGCAATGGTTCAGTTTCAATTTATGGAGAAGTATCGAAAAGAGATAGAGGTTGTTAAGGGTGTTCAATCAACATACAAGCTTGCTAGGAAGGCTGTTCTTCTAGGTGCAGCTGTATTTTCAGATGCAACAAACATAAAAGCTTTGTCTAGGATTTTCAAGGTGAATCCATACAACTTAAGAGTAGCATCACAACGCAAGACTATGCGTTTGGGCACCAGGCCTTTTCTATTGGCAAATCAAAAGAAGAAGCCAGGTATGTCTAAAGGAATGAGAGACATCGTTGTAAAATGGTGGACTAAGAAACTTGCGTAAGTCCCAACAGGAAGAAGATCGTTCAAAAGTGGATAAGTCCAAAGACCTACGAAAAACACTGTACCCACTACTTGCTTGAAACTCAGGTACATATATTTTCCACCTTTTAGTACATTATGTATGGTTTTCATAGGTTTTGTGCCAAACCTTAGAATTAAAAGTCTGCTACATTATACCTTCTTTTCACTATATTATGTACGGTTTAGTATTTAATGTATTTTTTTAATACCTTTCAGTACATTATGTATCAGTTTTATGCCATTTGTATCAATACTGTTCTTAATTTGATATCTTCTTATAGTTTCTACACTTGTATGTAGACATCATTCTACAACAGATTTGTGGAAGCGCATCCTGATGTTGTAATCGAAATGAGAGCATTTGAAAAATTGAAGCCATATATTGTTAGAGCCTATAATGAGAGGAATGTATGTTGTAGCCGCTACCATATTGAGATTGCCATGCTTAGAGAAGTATTCAATAAAATTTGAGGTACAAGAAAAGGACTTCACTTCCTTAATAATTGTAAGTATATGTGTGAAGTTTGTCATACTCAGACTAAAGGGGCAAATTGTCAAGCCCGTTTGAAGTCATATGGTCGAACAACATCGCTTTGGTAAGAAATCATTTGTTCAAAACCGGAGAATGTGGAGTGGCAAACACTATCATGTGTCATGGGTACATGCATAGATTGCGATATTTTGAAGTTAGCAATTTGTCCTAAAGAATCTTCAACACCAACACCAACATGTTACAAAAAAGTGTTTTGAGAATGAAGTTAATAGACTCGATTAGGAGGAAAAGCCACAAAAGAGGATTGAAGAAGCATGCAAGAAGACTTCTACCATAGTATTTTTTGAATACTGGAAGTCCAAAGTACCCAAATTTGTCAGGCATAACTTCATTGCAAGGTGGTAGGATGACCATTGCAAGCGGTCAATGCAATGCATAGATGAAGGCATGATTTTATCACATATTGATTATGCCAAGAATTATACTTCTAAGATTCAAAATCAAATAGAAAGCATGTATTGGTGTTCAACTCAAATTACTATTCTAGTGCGTATTGCTTACATTATAAATGGAAAATTATGGACAAACGGTAAAGGATTCTCATTTTTATATATCAAATGATGAGAAGCATGATTCTCTCTTTGTTCAGCATTGTTTGATGCAGCAATGGCAATGGCTACTGTCGCAAGGTATATTAACAATATTCTTTCTTTGATTTTAGTGAAGTACACAATGTTATATATACGAATGAATGAACAATATGTACTACACTGTACTATGTGCACTAGAATATATTAAATATACAAGATTGTACCTAACTCTTTAAAAACACACAAATTGTATCACATGTACTGAATTAAACAGCCATTTTAATATGGTCATTTGCATATGTTGTGGTCATTAATTTATTTTGTATCAGCAAGTATTTGCCCCAAATACCATATTGTATGGTCAGACAGATGTTGAATTGGACTTCCAGTATTCAATTTTTGAATTGGCCTGTTTTCTGTTGCTGATCCAACCTTGTTCAAAAATTATCATGCTTTTGTGCATATTGCTTTGACGTTGATTGTACTAACTGTATTAACAAATCTCATGTAGAGGATTGGGACT
The DNA here is from genome assembly GCA_963971425.1 of Bryoerythrophyllum caledonicum. Lineage (NCBI taxonomy): Eukaryota > Viridiplantae > Streptophyta > Bryopsida > Pottiales > Pottiaceae > Bryoerythrophyllum > Bryoerythrophyllum caledonicum. Next base: position 57,226,957 of record OZ020514.1, on the reverse strand, counting down.
TAGTGAAATTGAAATTATATAACCTTAGTAAAGTACGAGAGCTTATGCTTGATTGCATGGATCAAGTAGAAGATACCTTTGAAGAGGAGGTTCTGGACAGTGAAGAAATTGACGACCTCATTTACCCGGGTGACAACTTCATTGTCCTTGCTATGGAAGGAGACGCCAAAAGAGTTGAATTTTATATTCTCCAATGCTCCTTGCCAAAGCACCAAGTCACTTCGGGCATTCACATGCCCATAAGGTCCAAATTATGAAGTTGGAAATTTTGTTGTACGAGGTACTTACTACCAAAAGTGGAACAATGGCTATGTGTATCTTGGCAACTCTCAACGTGTGCATATAGATGCCCATCTTATTATGCATTGTAAATTTGCTAAAATTCCAAATGTGGGTAGATGCGAAGGTATAGAGGTTGCTTACAGTTTGAATCAGGATAGAATTACTACTATTTGGGCTAGATTAGACAGGTTAAGAGAAGATGAGAATTAGGATGACACAATGTTTCATGATTCATGAACATTTTCTTTACTACAATGTTTAACTTAGCATGTATTGCTTCAAGTATTGGTTGTATCGTATAGCATGTTTTTCACTTTATAGTTTGTACCACAACTATATTGATGGTACAACTAATAGTGTTTGTACTATTCAGAACATGCACACTGCTTGGAAACTTTCCATTATTCCATATTGACTGTCAATTTGGAAATGGGGTCGTATATAGAAGAGGACAATACCTACCATTGTCGAATAACCAGGGGAGCTATTGGATAACCTGGTCAAGTCGGCTTTGAAGCTGGATCAAGGTGGACTTGAAAATTGTCATGGCAGCCCCCGTGGCACTTGTGCCGGGCTTTCAACTACCCACCAGACCCAATCTTCGACCCGTACTTGACCTGCCATACCACGCTTCTCATATCATGGGATTTTGGTGACGTGCCATATGCAAGTTTTTTGATATTTTCTCCATTTCAATTTGCAATATTTTTTTATTTTTCTATTGTGAGCATATACATTTAACAGTACATAAAACATGCTCTACCCGATGTTATTCTTTACATCCTTTTCTCTACTTCACTTTATAATATTGAAAATAAATTGTTATTTTTTCTTTTATATTTATGTGAGCACATATATTAAAAAAATACATTACAATAATTAAAATTATGTAGAGGTTTGAAAATATATTAATTAATACATAAAGAATGTATTAGCACTTTGTACTTTGTTTCTTGACTTTGCACACTATTATTCCATCCTCATTTCCTTTTTCAAATTCCAAACACATTGTATACACTAAGATACTTTACATCGTCTGAAATTTATGAAGATTTTATTAGATTCATATCTCACCATCAGAACCTTATTGTTTTTAACAGGGTATGGTAACTTCACTCAACTATGCTTGTCCTTGTAATTGTATCTATAATTGTAATATAATCTAACATGTCACAAGTGAAAGTGCAAAAGTAAAATTATCACAGTAACATAATGAATTCTTCTCAAAGCGTAGAAATTTGTGGCGTCAATGCAAAATCCAACATTGTTTGGATAGTCCTCCTCCGGTTTCCAAGTGGCATTGAGCGCCATAGTGTATGTCTCTCACATCCCTAGTCTTGCTAAGGCCTTCCAATGCTGCAACTTTGCACCTGTCCAATCTCCACATACTTGAACACCAAAGTCCTCTTCGGGATGAATTTCTTAGATTTTAGTCCCTATCATTTATCTCCAAACCAAAACACTTGTATGAAGATATGTGATACACTTTGAACCACTTGATTTCCACATGAGAGCAAACAATTGCATACATCACTACATTCCTGCAAAAAATTCTGTTAATGTCACTAGGAGAAGCACCAATGTGCAACTCCATCCACTACTCTCCATTGCAGAACAAAACCTCCTCCATCAATTCTTGCCAAAGCCATAATGAAATTGAAAAAATCGTATATGATGTACCAAAATTGTACAGAGTAGTAAAAGCAATACAAATTATACAAGAAGATACAAGATGGAAAACATATTTTACGCTTACAGTTTGGTAAACCAGGGCACTTCGTAGTCGACCTTGGGTAGTATAAAGTGACTGTTTGATTCTGCGTTTTCCACAATTTCTGCCTTGTCCAAGATAACAACTTTGGCAATCAAGGCAAAACTGTGGGGAATCCACTAAGACATTAAGTAGGTGGGATGCAAAATCAGGTATCTTGGAGCCATTAATGTAAGTAAATTCTTGTAATTCATGGACCTTTAAGCTATCCAGGCACATCGACACTAGGACAACTTCGAACCCCTCAGATAGGTCCATTGTATCAAACCATAGTGCTTGTTATGGTTTGGCCAAGATTGCTGAATCACGGTGGGCACAAAGCTCCTCAGCTACGTGCTTTGTCAAACAGAAATGAAGCTCCGCTTTCTCGATCTCTGTGCGATGTGGCAACTTTATCCCCCAATTATGAAGGTTAGCCCCAAGTACGCGTGGATGGATATGCAAACAACACTTAACAACAAAACATAGGTTACAAATCCAAACAAGAGTGTTGAGGACAATGGCTTGATCCAACAAATTGTAAGAGATTTGAGTTGCTCGTTCTAATTATAATATCGTAAATAGTTGGGGTAGATTGGAGGTGCACTAGAGCTCATTGAAGGTGCAAAATCAAGGGTGTCGACTTTGTATGTATTTACATCTGCACTTTTGGACTTCGCCTATACACATAATACACAATCCATATGGGTAGCACTGAAATTTGGGTGTTCTAGGTGTATGTGTACTTTGACCATACATATAATACATAATTTGTATGGATAGCCCTGAAATTTGAGTGTTGTAAATGCATAAGCGGACATTCGCGCCTAAGAAGGGCTCACTAGGGTGACTGAGGTGCACTAGAGCTCATTGGAAGTTAGAAGTAAGTGTTGGAGTGCATATATGGCATTATATGATGGGACAGTGCTAGAGTCACTGACAAATTCAAAGGTGCAAATTTCAATCTTTGGAAGTTCAAGATGGAGACGGTGTTGGCATCCATGGACCTTTGGAAGATTGTGAATGACTCCGAGGAGCTTCCATCCAGTGACGATGATGCAAAGGTGAAGAAAGACTATAGTTGCCGTGTGAAAAAGGACTATAGTCGCCGTGTGAAGAAGACTATGTCTGTCATTGGCCTCAACTTTGTAGACAATCAACTTGCCCACATCAAGACTTCCAAAGGACTCGCGGAAGCATGGAAGACTTTGTGCAACATCCACAAAACGAGGAGCTTGTCCAACATCATGTTCATACGCCAAAAGTTCTTCACAATTATGATGCAAGAGAGATATGATTTATTGAATCATGTCAACAAAGTGAAGGCACTTGAAGATCAACTCACTTGCTTGGATGTCCCGGTGAGAGATGAAGATGTGGTCATGACCTTGATTGAAAGTTTGTTGTCCAAATATGAACATCTAATCACTCCCTTGGAGACCTTGGCAATGAAAGAGTTTACCATGGAGTTTGTGATGATGCGGTTGATGTACGAAATATCCCAGTGCAAGGAGGAGGCCAATGGTGACGATGCAACCTTAATGTCAAAACAAAACAAGTGGGGAGGCAGTTCTTCAACACGTGGTGAGTCCAAGGTATGTTACAATTGTGGCAAACCGGGCTACATTCAACTTCAAGCCAAAGTATTGCCCAACGGAAGACATGATGGCGGATGTGCTAACAAAAGCACTTGCAAAACAAAGGCATCAAAGGTTAGCAAAGGCGATGAAATTGCAAGAAGGTAACTACTCGCAAAGTGGGACTGTAAGAGAACAGAGTTACTCGTAGTTATTAGGATATCATAAATAGGTGAGGTAGATACAAACTTAAAGTAGTCCCTCATGTATTGGCAAAGGTTGTAATCAATTGGTACTATAAGTAAAGGCTTTCAAAAGAAGGCCATATCTTACTCCAAGCATTGTTTATTATACCTTGTGTGTTTCATTTGCTTGTACAATCATTTCTCTACTTCTTTTGAACCTCAGTATAAATCTTCACGCTAGCCTTTAGAGAGATCCAATGTGGTGGTGGTGTCTGTCAAAAAGCCCATTGCCCACTCTTTCTCATTGGCAGAAGGATCTTTGTAAGTTGGGAAAGTTGAATTCTAAACCATATCTCGACCGCGTGCTCTAAACGCAAAGGACCCAAGGTTGCACATCAATATGGAAAATGCCCTCAGATTGAAGCCAACGCGGTTTACCACGGCCAACGGTGGCTCATCATTCTTGGTAACCTGAAAAAATGGTGGATATCCAAGAAATCATGGACTTCAAGGCGCATATGTCATTCAAACCTGAGCAAGTGTAGAGGTGAGTGTCATCAATAATGCCATGTTGGTCCAAATTCAACGTGGCTAATGGACTCTAGAATCCAACGCCGTGGCATGAACAAACGTGGACAGGCCAAGAAGGTCATGGATTTATGCCACATCCTCATTCACCTGTGTTCAGTAATCCCCCAATAAAGTTACATTCCCAAAAATATACCTCGGTGGCGTTGATTGGTGGATAGTCCAGCATAGGATGAGCTTGAGCAAATCGGCAAAGAAACTTGAACGTGGATCATCTAAACCACACTCACTGCGTGTCCATAAGTGGCCTTAGTAAGGCTAAATGACAATCACCAAATCCACCTCACCTAACGATGCAGATCATCATCACCGATCAACGTCACATGACGTGGCAACTTGTCAAAACATTTGCGAATAGCAGAAGATGGTAGCTGTTATAGATAGGATGTGTGCAGATGCTCAATCTACTCGTTGGCTGCAAAGCCACTATTGAGTATGATGTACCGCCATACCTTGAGCTCGGCCTCTAAAACAACCCTGAGCCCCGTACCGATACTTGCAAATAGCTCTATGAGGATAGTATCGGTTCGAGTTAAAAGTTGCTCGTAGTTATTACGGCATTGTAAATAGTTATTCACTTAGATTAAGACGGGAAATTAAATGGAGAGAAGATAAGAAGAGGTGAAAGAAACTTGAGAGGTACATGTATGGCGCAAACTCAAACACGTAGGACCAATCCACATATCTTCCATGGGATAAGCAAGGACAAGTGAGTAGCTATAAGTTGGCATAGAAAAACTTGCAAGATACTTTAGAAGCTACTTGCAAGCTGCTTGAGAAGCCACTTGCAAGGTGCTTGAGAAGCCACTTCCAAGATGCATGAGACTCCACTAAGTGGTGTATAAGTAAAGGCCTTTGACAAAAGACGATATCTCTCTCTAAACATTGTTTGTACTACTTTATGTGCCTTTCACTTGCATTTCCAACTATTTCAATACTTTATTTAACATTGATAGGATATGGGCCCACTCATGAGAGTTACTAGTGTTGAGTTTTGTTCCTAAGTTGTTTGGAGGAGGTCTTGAGTCAGTTTCAGCGTCTAAGTGTACAAGGGCTAAATTGAGCTTTCGAGTTGTACAACGATGGATTTTGGAGCTTTCGTAGTACACAAGGAAGGCTTTGGAGCTTCGGTGGGGTTAAGAGAGGCTTTGGAGCTTTGGTGGTGCACAAGGGCTCATTTGAAGCTTTGGTGGTGCGAAAGAGCTCATTTTTAGCATTGCAGGCAATTTAAGAAGGCACAAAGAGTTGCAAAGAGCAACAATCGTGCACATTCAAGCTTTTGAACCTTGGAAGTATTCTTTCATGATGGATGTACTTGTTTGCTCTTTCAAGGTGTTGATTTGAGTGATTCAGGCGCTTAGTTGCACATTGGAGTCTACGTGACGCTCATTGAGGTAATTGAAGTCCATATTTGCGTGTATGACCATAGAAGAGGCTGATTTGTTTGAATGAGGTGCAAAGGTGTACATTTGAGTCTAGGAGTGAACTTGAGTGTTTGAGTAGTACCTTTGCATCATTGAGCTTAGAAGTGACTCATTTGATTGTTCTTGAACATTAAAGCCTTGAAGGGGTTGATTTGAGTGTGTGTGAGCGCTTCAAAGCGCCACAATTTTAGTTAGTGATTAGATAGTGGGAGATAACCTCATTAGTTGCAATTAAGGGTTAGGTTTATGATTAATAGCACCACTTAGTGCTAATTAGAGTTTTTAGGTTTGAAGGACTCCATGTAGCCTTTAACTTAGTATGGAAGATAAAATTAGAATTACTAATAGGAAATTAGACTTGCAAGAAGCAAAAGAGACGTGAAAACCCATTAGTGAATTAGGATTAGTATTTTGTTTTAGGAAGATCAAGTTAGTAGTTTAGTGTTAGAATTAGTGAGTGAAAAAATTAGATTGGAACTCCAAATTGTATGGCACTTATGTTATAGTGAAAAGAGGAAAAAATAGAAGATAAGAAAGAGAAAAAGAAGAGTAAGAAAGATAAGAAAAAATAGAAGATAAGAAAGAGCAAAAGAGACATATAAATCCGTTAGTGAATTGGAATTAGTATTTTAATTTAGGTAGTTCAAGTTAGTAGTTTAGTGTTTGATTAGTTAGTGGAGAAGTTAGATTGGGACTTCAGATTGTATGGCACTTATGTTATAATAAAAAATAAAAATAAAAATAAAAAAGGTAAGGAAAAAAAGAAAAAGAGTAGATGTAATTGTAAACAAAAGTAACAATCAAATTAAAGAACCACTTGGTTTTTGATGATCTAGAACTCGAATTTTGGCTTATGAATATCCAATCGTAGGGTTGAAATGTGTTTTGAACACATTGGTGATGTCAAATTTGTTAAAAAAGCTTTAGTTTAGTAGTTTAAGACATGTACGGCCCTAAAATTGGATGTAGGACTTTGGGTCAATTTGGACCATTGATCTTAGTTAAGGATTGTTGGTTTCAAAGGTGGAGATGTGGCCGCCACCCGTGGGCCGCCCCCGGGCACCCTTGAGGCGTATAAAAAGCCTTGGGCAGCCACTCTCCCTCTCTCTCTTCCTCTTGGGCGAAGCTATGCCAAACTTCCCCCCAACCCTCATCTCTTTGTATTAGCCGCGGAAAATTGTATGTAGCTGAATAAATACTTAGGATTAGGACGTGAAATTTTAGCAATAGTTAGATCTTATTTTAAGTTTAATAAACACATCTCACAAGCTAGATATGAAGCACTATTGAAGAAGTTAGAGCAATTTTAGTGAAGGAGGGTCAGCGGCCTTTAGAGAGCGACTTAAAGTTTAGCGATTTTGGACAGCCACTTCTGACGGAGGACGATGACGCTGGAGGTGATTTTTGCACAAGTCGTAGTCGTTGAGGACGGCTTCCCGAGGACACCAAGCACGCTTAAATCCGACCAAGTACGGCGAAGCTATGGTGGTTTTAGTGTTGAGGGGTGCTGTTGCCGACCAGATTCGGTACACCAACTTCGACAAGCCACTCCGAGCACACGACAACAAATCTGGAGCTGAGATTTTACAAGATTGTAGACCTTTAAGTCAAAATTCCAATGACACCAAGCTTGCTTTTATTTGACAAGCGACAACAAAGTTTTAGCGTTTTTAGTTTCCAGGGGTGCTTCTGCCGGCGAGATTTGATACACCAACTTTGACGGGCCACTGCAAGCAATTGACAACGACTTTCCAGCTGAGATTTAGCAAGGTTGTAGACCTTTAAGTGAGAATTCTAGGGTCTTTAAACACACTCATATGTGACTGGCAAAGACGAAGTTATAGCGGTTTTAGCATTAAGGGGTTTGTTGCCTTGAACGGAGCACCTCCCTTCTCACTTGTTTACTTCTATTTTGATGTTCAACGTGGATTTTTGACTTTATTACTTCTATACTTGAAGTTTTATTTACATTACCACTTTTTACTCCACATCTAATTTACTTTCATATTGTATATAGTTAAAACCTTTGTATTTAATCTCATCTAATAAATTCCATTAGGTTTTGAGTTCATCCATTAGGATTAGGGTTCATCCATTAGGGTTAGATTTCATCCATTAGAGTTATGGTTCATCCATTAGGTTTAGAGTTCATCCATTAGGATTAGAATTCATCCATTAGGGTTAGGGTTCATCCACTAGGGTTAGGGTTCATCCATTAGAGTTAGGATTTACATGTTGTGGTTAGGAATTAGGACTTGGATGAACTAGTTAGGGTGAATTTAGATTTATAGGCGGCCACTCCCCCCCCTTCCTCTCTCTCTCTTTTCTTTTGGCGAAGCCTTGACAAAATGGTTCCCCATTTTCTCCAGTTTTTGAGCTGCGAATATTGTTGCATTGGATGAACGCACACTACAGTTGATCCCCGGGCCGTTTTTGGTTGTCCTGTACAAACAGTACAACAAGTACAATATCTATGGAATTACGATTCCCAAATTTGCCGGCAAATCTGTGTAGATTTGGAAAAGTGTGCACATTGTGCACATGGTGTGTTTGTCGTATCTTCTGACACGTGACCACTCTTTTTCGTTCATATGATTATTTCCTAAAATATACTCTCTTCTTACTGTTTGTACATTCTTAGTACAATTGATCAATTTCGATACAAAATGTATGCTCTTCATAAGATTTAGTGCTTTAGCCTCCTTGATTTTGGATCTAGGGTTGTGGAGACAACTTATTCAAAGATGAAGGCAATGTGCTCGATGTTTAGGGTAGTGTGCTTCAGCTGTTTCGAATTGTAAGTAGGTGTAAGGGACAAATTGTTCAGAGATGATTGCAATGTACATGAGATTGATGGCAGTTTAAGAAGAAGTGTTGACAGCGGTAGACTAGTATTTCTTTGTTTTTTAGAGTATATGGTTGTCAGCGTTAAGGGCAATGGAAAATAATCATGTTGTAGATAAATGTACAGGATAAAAAACGAAGGGTCCTCAGACAAGGACTAAGGAGTACGTTGCATCTAGAGAAAGTCTGAGAGATGGGAAAGCAAATAGACAACAAAAACGTCGGAAACTGCAGAAACAGAGAGAAGATGAAGCAAGATTGCTTGCCACTACCTCTGTCGTAGTCTAGTGGTTCGTAATTCTCATAGTTAACCAAAATTAATCTTAAGCGAGCCCACCTTACCGGATCGTTTCAAGGGTTTTTGTAGTGCATCAAACTCTTCAAATCTTACCAATACTTCACACTTGATACCTTGACACATCCCGGAGGATGGCTTCTCAGTACCTTAGTACCTAGTCACAAGTAACAACAAGTGTTTCAAATAAACTCTGCTAAGCATCAAAGTAAATTTTTGGTAAATTTTTACAGTGCCCGCGATGTCACTTCTCTTCGTTCTCGTAGTCCAGAGGCCACAAGATCCACAATCTAACCCTACACCTTCAAAGAGTTAAAAAGGTCGCAGCTGGTTTACCGGTCTTCACAATCTATCGGGAAGTTGGGAACCTGTCCTGGTAAATCGGTCACGCAAGCCCGGGTTCCAACTACGACCACATTCAATGAATCAAACCAAGAAGATTCAAGACTTACAGCAAGTTACTGCTAAACAAATCATATGAGCAAGACAACCTTCCACGAGGATCGCCGGAACTTGTCCACTGCAAGGGTAGAAACCCCGGAATTCTCCGGACTCAAGCGTAGCCGGGATCTCTCCCGGTGTACCAAGAGGGGAAATATCACACCTCCTCCCCACCAATCCAAACACTTCCATCTTAAACCCTCAGGATGTCTCTACTCACACTCAATCACATAACACACAACAAGTCAAAACCTTGCACACCTAACAAAGACACACTAGGAGGACTCAACTCTCTCCCGGTCTTCTTACACAAGCTCAACAAAGACTCTAGACACAAGCAATGAAAGCAAGACACGATCAAATCAAGATAGAGAAGACTTAACAAAAGAGCCCAAGGCTCTTTAAGTACACAAAGGCTACTAGCTACCCTCCAAAACTAGATCCACAAAAGGTGGAAATGGCATTCAGAGAGTGCACCGTAGTCAATAGCTACCCTCCAAAAGTAGATCCACAAAAAGACAAAATGGCATCTAGATCCTAAAATCAAGGATAGCCTAGTCGCCGGCGGATTACCAATCCGGAAGAGTGGAGTTATCTTGAGGTAAATCCATGGAAGGATTGACCGGAAGATTGAGTTTAAAAACTCAACGACCTTCTTCAATGTATTTTCTTTTTGCAATTCCTTCTGACTTGTTCGAGTCAATCTTAGAAAGCGTCCGTATTACTGGTGGAGTCATGTTGTCCGGGATGGACTTACTCCCGGATGTGCCTTGTATGACACCAATCTCCCTATTAGCTTATCACAATTTCCGGTCCGGCCCAGAAAATACAAGTTTACCGGTCAACCAATGTACTACTCCAGAACACTTTGCTAGAATACGTGGATGTAGGTGTCTTACATATCTAACAACACACTAACAACACAAAGTCACATAAAATCATTATAAGGAAAGAACTTGGGAGACAAAGACTTAGAATGAGGTTTTCCTGGTTGCCCGAGAAGACCGGAAAAAATATTAAAAATGTGGGCAAGACCTAAAAAATGATAGGAGGATGGAGAAAACTTAAAAGAAAGACTTATCATATGGTTAGGACAATAGAAAACAATTAATATGACACTAGCATAGACTCACATGTATACTAGGTCACAATATCGTCTAGATAAAGTCCACCGGGGAACTTGTTCTCTAGATCGGAGACGGTGTTACCGGAGGTCACCTTGGTAGAAAAAAAAAAAAAAAAACTTACAAACATAGAAGTTTGTACAAACAAGAGAAACCCAACATGGGCAAGAATCACCTTCGTTTTTCAACTCTTTGTTGCACCCGCAACCTCTTGTCTCTTTGATCTTTTCGCCTTCGCCACGAATCTCTTTGCACCACCAAAGCCTAATTGCCACCAATCTCCTCCAAACCCTAGCTTGCGCCCACCTCTTCAACCACCTTCAAGACACTTGAAAAGCCTCTTCATCTTCGTCTTCCTCCTTGTTGCACCAACTCTTCTTCTTCTTTGACTACTTCAAAACTCCAACTCCAAAAAAAGACCAAATAGAGAGAGAGGGAGATACTATGAAAAAGAGAGAACTGAAGAGGGAGATAGGGGGGAAAATTTGAGGAGGTAGGGAATTTAGAGAAGGAGGGAGGAGGTCACTAGAGAGGTAGAGAGGGTCGTAGGAGAAGGAGAGAGAGTTCTAGAGAAAGGGGAATTTCGGGAGAGGGGACTTGGAGGGCGGCTAGAGCTATCCGGGTGATAAACGGGCACCTCGGTATCAGTCCATACCCGGGTTTATACCCGGGTTGGTTCATATCCGGGTTGGTTCATATCCGGGTTAATACTTAGCTATGTATTTTTTTATTATTATATTTTTTATATTTTTATTAAAAAAATCTTTTTTCTTTTCTTTTCTTATCGTCTCATAAAAATAAATTCTTCTTCTTTCGAATAAGAATTTGTGTCTACAACAATCAAAAAAACAAAAAGAAGGAACTAAAACTACTTTCTAATTAGTCAACCTACCTTCTAAACTTTACTAATTAATTTAGGTTAAGTGGTGATTTTAGAATTACATCCCAGAATCTCTTCCGAAACTCTTTGTAATTGTTTTCCGGGACTAAACTAGTGATTTTAAGACCCGGTTTTATCACCACTGTAAACCTAGTTAACTACTTAAGCATTTCCCTATTTTCAATATCTGCTATCTAATCTAATTCTATACAATACTAACTACTTTTCTAGTTAATTAAGACTAGAAATCCCACTTTAATTATTTTTTTTGGTAGGGGCCACCAAGTGGGAGTTTTAGACTCCCACAACCTCTGAAGTAGAGAAGAAGGTAGAGAGTTGGCTTCACGCGAAGTATGTCATGTGGTATCCGAGATCGTGAATTTATTCAGGACTAAGATGCAAGCTTGTTCTACTGCATCTTTAAGACTGAAGATCATGGAGTGTTTTTTGGAGGATGAGCGCATCAGGTCATTCCTTCCAAAGTATCACCTTGGGAAACAAGATGCAATGGTTCAGTTTCAATTTTTAGAGAACTATCAAAAAGAGTTGGAGGCCATTAAAGGTGTTCAATCACCCGACAAGCTTGCTAGGAAGGTTGTTCTTCTAGATGCAGCTGTATCTTCAGATGTAAAAAACATAAAAGCTTTGTCTAGGATTTTAAAAGTGAATCCACATAACTTAAGGGTAGTATCACAACGCAAGAATATGCGTTTGGGCAACATGCCTTTAGTATTGGCAAGTCGAAAGAAGAGGCGATGTATGTGTGAAGAAATTAGAGACATCGTTGTAAAATGGTGGACTGAAGAAACTCGCGTAAGTCCTAACTGGAAGGAGATCGTTCAAGAGTGGATAAGTCGGAAGACATACAAAAAACATTGCACCCACTACTTGCTTAAAACTCAGATATGTATATTTTCCATGCTTTAGTACATTCCGTATGGTTCTCATATTGTGCCAAATCTTATAATCAAAAGTCTATTGCCTAGTATCTTCTTTTGACTATATATGTACAGTTTAGTATATGATGTATTTTTTGTATACCTTTCAATACATTATGTATCAATTTTATGCCATTTGTATCAATATTGTTCTTAATTTGATATCTTCTTATAGTTTCTACACTTGTATGCAGACGACATTCTACAACAGATTTGTGGAAGCGCAACCTGATGTTGTAAATAAAAATGAGAGCATTTGAAAAATTGAAGCCATATTTTGTGAGAGCCTGTAATGAGAGGAATGTATGTTGCTGTCGCTACCATCTTGTGATTGACATGCTTAGAGCACGGTTCAATAGAATTCAAGATACAAGAAAAGTACTCATCTTTCTTAATAATTGTAAGTGTATGTGTGAAGTTTGTCATACTCAGATAGAAGGGGCAAATTGTCAAGCTCGTTTGAAGACATATGGTGGAACAACATCGCTTTGGCAAGAAATCATTTGTTCAAAACTGGAGAATGCGGAGTGGCATGCACTATCATGTATTATGGGTATATGCATAGAATGCGGTATTTTAAAGGTTGGCAATTTGTCCTCAAGAATCTTCTACATCAACACTTGTTACATGGAAGTGTTTTGAGAATGAAGTTATTGGACTCACTAAGGAGGGAAAGCCACGGAAGAGGATTGTAGAAGCATACAAGGAGACTTCTACTAAAGTGTTTTTTGAATACTTGAAGCCCAAATTACTCAAATTTGTCAGGCATAACTTCATTGCAAGGTGGCAAGACGACCATTGCAAGCGGTCAATGCAAGCGGTCAATGCAAGCATGAGTGAAGGCATGATTTTATCACATATTGATTATGCCGAGAATTACACTTCGAACGGGGGAGTGGGATAGTGCAGGTGTTGTTGTCAAGCGTGCTTTACGGCAATCTGAACTACATGACACATGGAGAAGGATGCAGAATGCACACAACGCAGTTTGTTTTCTCAATGAGACATTGAACGGACAAGTGGATTTGAATTTTGAGAAGACAGGGATCAAAGAAGTGCGTAGGCATTTTTAAAATTCCCGAAGATTGCATGAGAGAACGCAGTTTTGACTGCGAGACAGTAAAAGGCTCTCAGGCTCTTCATTCACTGTACTTGTTTTCTGTTGTTGATCCAACCTTGTTGTTTGTTCGAAAATTATCATGCTTTTGTGCATATTGTTTTGACGTTGATTGCACTAATTGTGTTAACAAATCTCATGTAGAGGGTTGGGACTTGGTGAAATTGAAACCATATAACCTTAGTGAAGTACGAGAGCTTATGCTTGATTGCTTGGATCAAGCTAAAGATACCTTTGAAGAGGAGGTTCGAGAGGGTGAACAAATTGGTGACCTCATTCACCCAGGTGACAACTTCGTTGTCTCTACTATGGAAGGAAACGTCGAAGGAGTTGCATTTTATATTCTCCAATGCTCTTTGCCAAAGCACCAAGTCACTTTGGCATTCACATGCCCATGGGGCCCAAATTATGAAGTTGAAGATTTTGTTGTACGAGGTATTTACTACCAAAATTAGAACAATAGCAATGTGTATCTTGGCAACTCTCAACCTTCGATATTGATGCCCATCTTATAGTGCATTGTAAATTTGCTATGCTTCCAAAAGTGGGTAGACGCAAAGGTGGAGATATTACTTGCAGCTTGAGTCAGGACAGCGTTGCTACCATTTGGGCTAGATTAGATAGAATAAAAGAGGATGAGAATTAGGATGACACAATGTTTCATGATTCATGAACATTTTCTTTATTACATTGTTTAACTTAGCATGTATTGCTTCAAGTATTGGTTGTATCCTATAGCATATATTTCATTATATAGTTTGTACCACTATTATATTGATGGTACAACTTGTACAACTACTACGGTTTGTACTATTCAAAAAATGGTAAGTTTGGACACTTTCCAATATCCCATATCGATTATCAATTTGGAAATGGGATTGTAAATCGGAGAGGACAATACCAAATGCTTTTGAATAACCGAGGAAGCCTTTAGGTGAGTTGGTCAAGTCGGCTTTGTAACCTGGATCAAGGTGGACTTGAAAGTTGTCGTGGCAGCCCCTCCTAGCGCTTGTGCCGGGCTTTCAACTACCCATCTGATCCAGTCTTCAACTCGTACTTGTCCGGTCATACCACGCTTCTCATATCGTGGGGCTTTGGTGACTTGTCACAATAAAGCCTTTTGATATTTTTTCTATTTCATTTCGCAATTATTTTTTTTGTGAGCATAGATATGTTTAATAGTACATAAAAAATGTTGTACCCCATATTATTCTTTATACCCTTTTCTGTACTTCACTTTGTAATATTAAAAACAAATTGTTATTTTTTTCTTTTATATTTATGTGAGCACATCTATTTAAAAAATACATTACAATAATTAAAATTATGTAGAGCTTTGAAAATATATTAAGTAGTACATAAAGAATGTTTTAGCACTTTATACTTTGTTTCTTGACTTTGTACACTCTTGTTCCATCCTCATTTCCTTTTTTGAATTTCAAACACATTGTATACACTAAAATACTTTACAATGCGTGAAATTTTTGAAGCTTTTTATTTAATTTTTAACTTACCATCCAAATATTATTGTTTCGAACAGGGTATGGTAACTTCACTCAACCTTGCTTGTCCTTGTAATTGTATCTATAATTGTAACATAACTTAACATGGCACAAGTGAAAGTGCTAAAGTAAAATTATTAGAAAAAGTAATTAATTCTTTTCAAAGTGTAGAAACTTAATAGTCCAAACATCATATTAAAAGAATTAAATCTAAGGTCAATTTCTATTTTATTTATTAAGCAATAATCTTTACTTAATTAAAGTATGAGTATAAAGGATACACTAAAATTCATTACATTATTTGTAATGTATGTAAAGGTCAATATATATATATTTAACGATTGAAACATAAAAAAATGTTTATTCCATATTAGTATTTTTTCCAAGCTCATTTTTTACCCTTTTCTCTACTTCACCTTGTAAGTATTACAAGGTGAAAATATTACAAGGTGAAGTAGAGAAAAGGGTAAAAAATGAGTGTTCTTTTTCCTTTTGTAAGTGTTCTTTTTCCTTTTATATTCATGTGAGCACGTCTATTTTTTTTTTAAATCACACAATCAGTATTGCGTAGAAGTTTCAAAATACATTTATAAGGACATAAAAGAAGTCTCAACCCTTTCTACTTTGATTCTTCACTTTGCAATGTTGTTTCATCTATGTTCCTATTGTATTGATATAAGATATTAATAAACTCTTACTTTTTGTCAGGCGAAACTTATCCATGTATTTGGAAAATTTGATTCTTTTACTTTGGTACTTTTACTAACAAGTTTCCATGCTTTTGTATGATTTAATTCTTTTACTTTCGTACTTTCACTAACAAGTTTCTATATGTTTGGAAGATTTGATTCGTTTACTTCTGCAATTAAACCTCAAAAAGTGTTGCTTCTATAAGTGTTAAGACTCTATATGTATCATGGAATTTTCCGTTCTCTTAAAATTAAGAGTCAAGACTAGTAAGTGTTATGTGTTAAGTGCTACGCAATGTCGCTCTCCCGACTTTGTCAATTTTATCTCGGTAAGTGATAAGTTTCCAAAAAATGGCTTTTTGTTAGAGCCATTGCTTGGGGGGAAATCATTTTGAGGTAAAGTAATAGTTTCTAGTTGCAAAGTGACCCTAGATGTCCATTCTAGAAACAAACTGATAGGTAGATGTATTTTTAAGTTCATAAACTAATAGATCATATATTTTTAAGCTCATAAAGTAAAAAATAAGTGTACTTTTAAGTTTACAAGCTTAAAAATAAAAGGCAACTAGGCAAGGCAGCCAAGATTATAAAAAGGGACTAAAGGCTATAGAATTATTATTTGTGTTGTGAACTCATTCATAGAATATATGTTGTTAGAGTTTTCATGTGTATTGCAAATTCATCAATAGAAGATATGTTGTTAAAGTAAATTTCCTATAGTTTGCGATGGCAAAGGGTCATTGCAAATTAGAGCAAAAGCAAGAGATTATTCAGTATCGTGAGACTGTTTTAGCTAGTGGTGGAAAGATTACCAATAGAGCATTAACTGCGTAGGCCAATGCACACTTTCAAGTAAACGCGTCTGAGATGAATATTGGAAGAATAGTAAAGCAAAAAAGAACACTTTAGTAGACTTGACTTTGGGCACTTCGATGATTCGAAGCGCTTACGAAAGTCTCAATGCCCAGAAGTGGAGGAAGACACTTTTATTTGGTTTACGACAATGTAGGAATATAATGTAGTTTTATCAAATGACCTTTTGGTGGCTGCTGCAAAGAGATTTTATGCATTACTTCCTAGAGGTGCTAACGAGAAGGAGCTTCAATTTTCTCATGGATGGGTGCAAAATTTCAATAAGAGATATAATATCAAGGGCTATACCCATCATGGAAAAGACGCTTCAGCTAACGTTTCTAAAGAAGATTTAAAGAAAATGGAAGACATCAAAATACTTGTATCTCAATACAGGAGTTGTGATGTTTTCAATATGGATGAAACTGGTCTTTTTCCAAGTTGGAACCCAATCATACATTAGCTAAGAAAAGGTTATCTGGAAAAAAAAATAGAAATAACACATCATGGTGGCACTTACTGCAAATGCTGATAGAAGCATCAATCTTCTTCCATTGGTTATCAATCAATATTTGAAGCCTCGGGCTTTTACAAACATGCACATTCTAAATCCAGAAAATCTAGGTATACAATGGCATGCTAATAAAAAAGCATTGATGACAACACAGATTTTTGAACAATTTATGTTATATTTTGAGAGGAGGATGGTAAGTGCCCAGAAAGAAAAAATACTTTTGGTGGTGGATCATTTTTCTGGACATCAAATGTCTAATGTAGGTTCAAGATTGAGGGTGATAGGATTAGAGTTTTTGCCTCCAAATACAACTAGTCGTTTCGAGCCTATGGATGCAAGGATCATTGCATCATTCAAAGCTCAATACAAGAAGTTATTAATTCAACATCAAATAAATTGTATTTCAACTGGCAAGAGTTTTACGATTGATGTGTACCAAGCTGTGACCATGCCTGAGAAGGCTTGGTGTAACGGAGTGACTCCAACAATAATTCAAAATTGTTGGAGACACACAAGAATTCTTTCAGTTCCTGTAGAAAATGAAGTCCTTCAAGAGCAGCAAAGGAAAGAAGTAGAGGAGGTTGCTCCTGTATTGGAACAACTTAGTTTGATATCCTCTGAGACTAAGACCCCTAACATGAATGTTCAAGAGTATTTAAATTATGAGTTCGAGCTTGATGTGAATAACCCTTATCAGCCCATCGATGAAGAACTTATTAAAACGCTTCCATCTCAACAACAAGGTAGTGAACACGAAGATAGTGATCCTAATGAAGCTAATCCTCACGATATAGTAGAAGAAGTTGTAGGAATTAAAGATGTAGGTAGAGCTCTTCAAACTTTGAAGAAGTTTTTGGAGCAAAGACCTAAGGACATCATGTTATCTATTAGAAATATTGAAGCACTAGAAAGGAAGTAGAATCTTGGTGTGTAGCAAAAACTTGCCAAAGTACTATTGATTCATTTTTTTGACGAACTTAGATGAATAATGAATCAATGTTTTGTAATTTCATCCATTTTTTCTATAAACGTTATGTATTTACCTTTTTAATTCTTCTAAGTATTATTTTTTATAAGTGTTACAAATCATCGGCATCACCCTCTATAAGTGTTATGTGTTACTAGTGTCTAAGTGTTAACTAAAAGTATGCTCCCAATCCCTAACACTTATCAAGGTCTGACTGTATATAGCACGCTTATATATGTTATTAAAAATTTATGTACTTTGACCTTAATACCTTGACTTTATATACTATATGCCTTCGCAACTTGGGGTATGGTGCAACGGAATGTGACGCGGATTATGTCACCACGTAGTACATGTGTAGGTCATGGCTATGACAGAGGTATATTATAGGATATCATGGTAGTATATTACGGGATATAGGGGGTTTTGTGGGGTATCATGAGCGTATCAAAGGGATATAAGGGGGTACCACAATCCCTGCTGGATTAGCTTTTCGCAAGAACCTAGATGCTTTGTTTGTGAGTTACTACTTTCGGGCCTTGGTCATTGTTGAGATACCTCTAAGAAGTGTAGGGAGATTATTTTTCTTCTTCTTCTTGGAATGCGTGTGTTTTTGTTCCAGTTTGCGTTCTTTCGCAATGTCTTACCTTCCGTTTCAAAACTCCAGACTTGTTTAGAAACTCATCACTTCCTACTTCCTATTGTACACCGCTCAATCTGTATCTGTAGCAATGTCTTACCTTCCATTTGAAAACTCTAGACTTGTACAAAAACTCATCACTTCTTACAACACCATATTCATTATATTGGGAGATTTCCAGGACTTTGAAAGGTATGAATCGTTTTCCTAATAGAAATTGATTGTGCACATTCAACTCGACTTGAGCTGAATATGTATCGATATTGTACATATAGGACAAAATTCATTGTGTAAATTCACTAAACATTTGCATATTTAGGTCGACTTAAGCTTCATACCATATTTTGAGAGGCTCCCAATCTCCCAATATAATGAATATGGTGTTTTACTTCCCATCGTGCATCGCTCGTCCTGTATCTGCAAATACAACAACTGATGGGTATGTTTCTCAAACCCCTGAATCTTAGTGTGGCAATAGTGCCTTCTATCTAGGACTTTGTAATACTACAGACAACTCTCCTAGTCGAGCCATTAGGAGTAGTGAGGCATTGTTTGGGCACGTTGTATTAGAAGATGCAAAAATCCTTCACCAATCTCCTACCACCACATGTGAATCGGCTAATCAGAGGACGCAAAGGTTTGTTTTTGGAGTTTTATCCGATTTCATTACACAAACGACTTGTGGTTGGAACAAATACTGTACAATATGTACCATTTTGAACTTCAAATTTGTATAATAAATATGTAGCTTGTATGTGCTCTATCTTACAATGGATTTTACATATAGATTTCAAGATGAGAGCAACATTAGTGCCTTTTAAGTTCATTTCAAAGCACACTACAGAAAAGGATAAGTTATATCTGCATTCTTCCTTTCTTTTTGGGTTTCTTGCCGTTTCCTTTAATTTAGTTTAGTGAAGAACTTCAAGCAACTTAATAGTTTTGGAAAAAGATTTATAAGCCATTTAGTATTGAAATATTTTACTTAGCAACAAGGTTGATTTGGAGAGAAATACTATCACAGTTTTTTTGGAAAGGAGGTCAACTCATACAAATAATTTTATCCATAACCACTATTTTTTTCTAGTTTGTACACAGATTACTATTCTGTCTAGGATATTTATTACGTGTTCTATGGCAGGAGTACAACTAAATATCTTCTCACTTGGAGATGTATGAACTGGAAAACAATTTTGTGGTAAGTTTCTCTACTTCGTATAAGTTTGGTTGTAATTGCATTTTGTACCCAAATTTATCTGATTCGTAGTTTGGAATATTGATTTGTACTCATGAAAGTATGAATGTTGTTAGGAGTATTTGTTAGAAGAGTTTGTACTGTGAAAACAAATGTAAGGTACAAAGTGGGGTGATCATCTGTTTGTACTCCAAGTCAAGTATACTATTTGTATTCTTTGTACTAGTTTGTAACAAATCTATTGTAAAAACCAAATTTAAAGTATGCAGATTTTGGTGTTTTAGATTTCGTACTTCTGTCAAATTTGTTTTGTTTTGTTTGTACTAATTGTAAAGGTTATACTTGTCTTTGTGGAATGATAATGTATTTGTATTAGAAATCAATTTTATTGGTTGTGTCGTTTGTACCAATTCGTACCTAGTGTACTCTGATTGTACATGTTGAAAATAATTGCGTATTATATTTACACTTGGACATTTAATTTTAGTATTTTTTATTTGTACTAGATAGTACTAGTGTGTACTAGTTATACTAGCTAATTTGTATTAATTGCGATGATTGTACACAAATCTTATTGTTTTTTCTATGATATTATAGTTTCTCTTGCAATTGAACTAGGTTTAGGGTGAACATTTTATGGATTTTGCTAGTGACTAAAGAAAATGTCTACAGCCATACTCAAACTATTGGAAGTGTTTTGATTAATTATTACCAAGTTAGTATATCTAAGGAAACTCAAATTCTAAGAGGTACTAAATTCTATATTGTTAAAAACATTAGATATAATCATCACCAAATTTTGTGTGCACATCTTTTACACATATTTGTTTGCTAATTAGTTTCTTTTCTTTGCAGTTGGTGGTCACCACAACAGTCATAAAGTATTGATGATTTAGAACTGTCACACTTCAGTATTTTTTTTGCACAAGTTTATTTGCTATTTATTTCATTTTTTAATTTGAATTTGGTGGTCATCCTAAAGGTCATGAAACATGGATGGTTTATGAGTATCCCGGTTTAAGTATATTTATTAGTTTGGAAATATCCTACCTTCTATATATTTTTTATAATTTGGTACAAGCATTATACCAAATACAAATGCCATACATATAATACCTTCATTTTGAACTGAAAACAGCACAACAATAACATAATAATAATGTGATATAATTATGGAAGTTGTTCAATCTTTTAGAATTTCGGTTGAAATGATTCTACATGTAGAAAACAAAACATGTAGAATCATTTCACTCAAGATAAAAAAATATCAATTGTGAGTTGAATGGCAGAATCATCAATTTTACCGTCACGGCACCAAGTGCTACCACATTGACAATGGAAAGGAAATATTGCATCTACCTCGTCAACTTGTGATCTATCAAAGCAACAGCCATAATCCTAGGTCAATTCCTCCCAAGCCGGAATATTGACTCGTGCGAAAAAGGCTATGTGGAACAATCGTATGTCATTGTTGTCAATTGTCATTGGAACATCTATAAGGTTTGCATCTTCACATCTATAGAAAATACATGCACACACACATTTTTTATTAATATAAATCACAGTTTTCCAAATAAATCTCAAAGTAAAATTGTCTTCATACATTTTGATGTTGGAAGGAAATACCTATGATTCAAAAACCTTGTAACATTGGAGAAATTTGTGGCGTCAATGCAAAATCCATCATTGTTCGGATAGTCTTCTTCTGGTTTCCAAGTGACGTTGAGCGCCATAGTATATGCCTTTGACTTCCTTGGTCTTCCTAAGGCCCTCCGATGCTGCAACTCTACATCTGCCACAATCTTCCTTACATACTCAAACACGAAAGTCTCCTTCATGATAAATTTCTTAGATCGTAGTCCCCATCCCTTGTCTCCAGACCAGTATACTTATATAAGGATACGTGATCGACTTTGGACCACTCGATTTCCACATGAGAGCATAGTTCACTTGCATGCATCACTACATTTCTGCAAAAAAATCTATTCATGTGACCAGGACAAGCACCAACGTCCACCTCCATGCACCACTTTCCATTGCAAAACAAGACCTCCTCCATCAATTCGTGCCAAAGTCATAATGAAATTGAAAAAATCGTATACGATGTACCAACATTATATATAGTGGTAAGCGCAATACAAATTGTACAAGACGGTACAAGACGGAAAATATATTTTACACTTACAGTTTGGTGAGGGATACTTCAAAGTCGACCTTGGATAGTATAAGGTGATTGTTTGATTGTGCTTACTCCACAATTGCAGCCTTGTCCGAGACAATTGCTTTGGCAATCACGGCAAAACTGTGGGGAATCCACTATGACTTTAGGTAGGTGGGATGCAAAATCAGACATCTTGGAGCGGTTAATGTAAGTAAATTCTTGTAATTCATAGACCTTCAAGCTATCTATGGACACGGGCACTATCTATGGACACGGGAACAACTTCAAGTCCCTTGGATAAGTCCATTGTATCAAACCATAGTTGTGCCTATGGACAAAAATGAATTAGAAATACAACCTCATAAACATGTTAGCTTCTTAGATCATATAAAAAATATATTAGTAAAAATTCTCTTTAACAATTCAAAGATATATAATGGTGGCATTGACTTTCCCGAGGAAATAGAAAGCCGTTGCAAACTTGAACTAGCTGCCAAATGTAAATCCCCAAAGTGAATTAAAAAAATTATGTTCTCACTTTGGATCGTGGATGGGTCTTCTTCTTTGTCTTTTTCTTCCCATGATTCTTCTATTGGTCTTCTTCACTTGCTTTGGCTTCTACCTTTTTCTCTGGGCTTCGTCTTTTCGATCTCCTTTGATGACTTGGTCTAGCCGGAGTGTCTGGATTGCCTTGATTCTGCACCTCTTTCACAACTTCCACTATCTCCACAGGCGCCACCGATTCCACCGGCCCCACCGACTCTACTAGCACAGATGGCTCCAAAGACAGCCTAAACCCAATATCATATGGGTAAGATTTCATTAATTCAACACACTCAAGCAAATGGGGTCTACATTGCTACCTAGGTCCACATACTTAGGCTCTACAAGCACATATTTTACAAGCATAGGCCTATATAAAATAATTCTTTAATCCAATACATAATGTATAAACCTTGTGGTAATGCACAAAACATGCATCAATGAAATTGAGCTAAGAAAATAAAACATAATGAGCTATATGATAATGGGAGCACGGATGTACTTACAACGTTAATAGAGTGACTTGTGTAGGATCTTCATTACCAATTGTGGAATCTTCATTTGCAATTGTGGAATCTTCATTTGCAGTTCTGAATAGAGGTTGAGACTCTTCTTCTACCCCCAGATTCAATTCGCCAATATTGGTTCCTACAATAATGCACAACTGTGTTAGAGCTTTTGGTATCATAAGTCAAAACCAAAATACATTAACAATACAAATACATTTACAGACTATAAGCAAATTTGTACAAAACAATACACATTAGTGTATATTTGTACACACTAGTACAAAAAGGTGCAGTCAGTGATAATTAGTACCAAACAGTACAGTAAAGTGCAACTAAACACGAACCTATGTACAATCAAAATTCTAAGTCCTAAAAATACATTGATATGAAAGTATACATAAACAAAATTTAACGGTGATATATAAACGGTATGCTGTCGGTACCATAAGTCCAAATCCAATAATAAACATATATATCCAGTTGAATATAAGTACAAACAAATCAAATCAATATACAACTTCAATTATAAGTCCTACAAAACTAAGATCTAAAAACATACAACTACAAACAAGCACACAATTGTACAAATGGTTAGACCTCTCAATACCATAAGTCCAAACCAAATACATAATATACAAATCCACTTGAATGTAAGTACAAACAAATCCAACTTGAAAGAAATTGTTGTAAAACAATGTATAGATACATTCAACATAGTACAATCCGAAACCAATTTGTACAAATAGGGAAGAGCAAATCATCTGGTGTGGGTAAATAGAGCTTTGGAGCTCGAGCAGCGTCACTGCGAGATGCTACACATGTAGCGATAGATGGAGCCATTCCCAACATCATGCTCAAAAAATCCTTGCCTCCGCTTTGTCCTTGACCCCAACCTGGCACACCCCTCCATTCGAAACTTGCGGTCCAAGCAGTGGCTTGAACCATGGAGCAACCACGAGCAGAACACTTATTCGACTGTGAACTGTTCACCATCGAACACCATGGATGGTATAGAAGTTTGCAACTAGAGATCACAATCTCATAGTTGGGGAACGGAAAACCACAAAGCACGCAATATAAAATATCAAGGGATCCCTGTGAAGTATAAGGTTCCTTTGATGGTGTGTATACCATGGGCATAGGCCTCAAGTGAAAGCCACTTCAAGCATGCCCAAGTTCAACATGCTCAACTTCAAGAGCTCCGACTTCCAACCGCTTCCTTGCAACTCGGTTGCTGTGATGTCCTAGATCCTTCTGTAATATGACACCAGCTCTTTGCAACCGTTCCAATACCGCACTTGTGCCCTCCATTAATTCCTCCGAAGCATTATTCTTTGCTGCCAAGAATTATTCATTCAAAGATGACGGATCCACTTAAATAGATGGTATGTTCATGGATAACCTGTTGTGGCACTCTCCTCCATCTAAAATTTGTCCACCAAAGGAGCTCCCTCCACCTTCGCACACCTCTGAGTGGAGCTCTTTTGGATCCATGTGGATCTTTTTCCACTCTATACGGGCCACTGCCATCAAAGTTTGCTTCAACTTTTGAAACTGCAGAAGATTTCTCTTATGCTATCCAGTTGACCGCTTCTCCATCTTCCTCCAAAATAATTGCTCGGGCCATCTTGTGAGGAAGGAGGTGTGGCACTACTCCAACCATTTTATTGCAGTTTTTAAATTACATCATTTAAAAAAATAATTTATTAATAGTTTGTAATTATTTATATTAATAATGGAGTTTGCTACACTAAATATTACTTTTAGTGTAGTGACACGATATTGTATTAACCTTTGCACACTATTTGTGAATAAGTTGACTATTAGTATTTAGCCGCCAACACCATCAATAATACCCTCAATAAACCACCTAATTGTTGCCATGCGATAATTCATCTTGTTGACTCTTGGTTTTTTTCAAACCCCTACTATTTCAAAACTGTTCCTTTCCTAAACCCTTACTTTTCCAAACCCTTGTTGTATCAATTCCTAAATTTTTCAATTCCTTACTTTTTAAAATTCTTACTTTTTAAAATCCTTAATTTTCTTAACCCATTCTTTTTTAAACACTTACGTTTTGAAAATCTTACTTTTTCAAATCCTTACCTTTTCAATCGTTTATTTTTCAAATCCTTACATTTTCTAACTATTCTTTTTTTGAACCCTTACTTCTTTAAAGCCTTACTTTTCAAATCCTTAGTTTTTTGAACCTTCACATTTGCAATCTTTTACTTTCCAAATCCTTATTTTTTCAATCCCTTACTTTTTGGAACCCTTACTTTTATTATCCCATACTTTTTCAATCCCTCACTTTTAAACCGTTTTTTTTGGATCCCTTGCTTTTAAACCCTTACTTTTTGGAACTCTTACATTCTCTAATCCTTCCTTTTTTAACCCTTACTTTTTGGAATCCTTACTTTTTCAAATCCTTCCTTTCCTTACCCTTACTTTCCAAGTCAACCATTTATTTTTGAAATATATGCATCTTCATAAGTTTCATTCTTCAAAGATATACTTTTTCAAATATTCATTTTTCTATACTTTATACTTTCAAATGTTTTTTTTTCAAATGTTCATTTTTCAAAAAAACTCTTTTCAAATATTCTTTTTGTAATGTATATCTTTCTAATGTTTGTTTTTTCTCAAGCTTTTTCTTCTTCCAATGTTGACTTCTTCAAATGTTTCTTTTTTCAAGTGTTTGTACCTTATAATGCAAATCCACTTTTTTTCTGTATCTAAGTTCTATTTTTTCTCGATCTATTCTTTTCCATTTGATTTTTTAATTTAATTTCCAATTTCAACTTCATTCCATATCCACAATCTATTTTTTTCAAAAGAATTCTTCCAAATGGTTGTTATTCCTAAATGTACTAGAAATCTCAATCGCTTTTTACACTCAAAATCTACTCACAATCTTCTTCTGCTCTTGACACACTAAATGTGCACAAGTGTTTTTTTTAATTAAAATCTTTACAAGAATTCACGAATAGTGTAGCAGTTGGCATGTAGTGTATTGTTTTGTCATGACATTAATCCCCTAGTTCACAATTAGTGTACAGGTTCGCTTTTAGTGTACAATACACTAAAAGTGATATGTAGAATAGTGCAAATGCCTTATTAAAAGTACTAGGTTTGGAAAGTAGAGAACTAGAAGTAGTATTTAATATTAAATTTAACAAATGTGGTATAAATTATATACAACATGTTCTACTAGGGTTGTATGTATATATATACTAGCAAAAGTAATATTTCATGTTAAATTTAACACATCTAATATATTATATAAACCATATAAAAATTACCAGTAATTTTTTAAAATAATAAAATAATATTCATATTGATATATATATATATATATATATACATATGTATGTATATATGTATGTGTGTATTTTCAGTGCCCTTTTTCCCTTTTAACGCACTCTTTGTTTCAATAGGGGTACATGGCAACTTGTCTTAATTCCTAAACATCAAAAGCTACCACTACAATGCGACAACCACAATTTTCTATATGTACATTACACTATTCAAACATGATAAAATTCAGATTTTGAATTTACTTTCAATTAAAGATGCTAGTTTAAGTAATTTCAAGTCTAAGGTGTAAATCTTGTTAAGTTTTGATACAATCTTTGAATTATATAAAGTGAAATACGGTCATATGTATATGGTTCCCTTGTGGCGTTCAAGGATTAACCATGTCATTACTATGATTGTGTCTATAATTGTAATTTAACTCAGCTTGTTTCAAAAATAAAGTTTCAAAATAAAATATTTAAATCTTCTAAGTATGGAGAATCTATATCGGACTAATGGGAGGACTAATGGTAATCTTTCATTAAAATAAATAAATGTTGGCTTGGTGTTAATGTGGTAAAGCTAATCTATGGTCTTGGACAATTGTATACTTGATAATTCATTTTTTTCATATTTCTAGAAAATATATGCATGTAATAATATAATTTTTTTTTAAAAAAAAAATTGAAAAATTTAAAGTGTTTAATTGTTCATTCATATCTATATCTATAAAAGAATTCAGGATGAAGAACACGTCAAGTGGATGAACGCATCGATGGATGAACGCGTCGATGGATGAACGCATCGAGTTTGGATGAAAAAGTGGTGCATCGAGGAAAAACGTAAATCCAACTTTGTGCGGCAACTGCTCGGCAGTAAGTGAAGTGGAGGAGCGATGGTGATTTTGAGCGGGATTGCGATTAGGGTTTTGAGTTGTTCGGTGAGTTTTGAGTAGTTCGGCGGCAATGGAGTTGGAGGTGTTGGAGACGCAAGTCGGGATCGTGAATTCGGAGCCGGCGGCGCACACGACGGCCGTGTACTGTGCGCGTGCGGAGCTGCAGCCTGGATGTTGGAGGGATGGCTGGCGAACGTGATCGCGGTGGGCGGGCATTTGACGACCACGACGGACGTGGAGAATTATCCATGGTTTCCCGAGGGTATTCTCGGGCATGAGCTCACGGACAAGTTTTGCACGCAGAGCATCAGGTTCGTAACGAGAGTGTACTCAAAGACGGTGGAGCGCGTGGACTTTTTGTCGCTCCCGTTCAAGCTGTTCACGGGCGGGAAGTAAGGAGATTGGGGCGTAGACGGTGTTTATTGCGATGGGTGCGGTGGCGAAGCGGCTCAACTTTCCGGGGTCCGGCGAGGATGACGAGGGGTATTGGAATCGCGGGATTTTGGCTTGTGATGTGTGCGACGGCGTTGCGCCCATCTTTAAGAGTAAGCCGCTGGCGGTGTGTGGCGGGGGGACTCGGCGATGAAGTAGGCGAATTATTGCGTCGAAGGTGTATCTGATTCATCGGCGGGACACGTTCCGGGCGAGCAGGATCATGCTGGCAAACCCTAAGATTGAGGTGGTGTGGAACAGCACGGTGACGGAGGCGAAGGGAAACAAGCGCGGGTTGTTGTCGGTGTTGAAGGTCAAGAATCTGATGAGCGGTGAGGAGACGATCCTGGAGGTGAGCGAGCTGTTCTTTACTTCCAACTCATTAGCTTCTGGGTTTTGTCAGATAGCTTCTGTAGGTTAAGTAGATGTTTTCTTTTCAAAATTTAGAATTTTCGACTTGGATGGGTTTGTGATTGAGTACCTTGGGCCTCTGTATCGGATGGATGAACGCGATATCGGAGGGTGCATTGTAAGGGAACACTCTCCAGGAGGAGACGCTTGAGAGTTTCAGACATGAATGGTGTAGGCTGTTGCAGTTGTGAGCCTAGAATAGGATTTTTTGGAGCTGCCTGAGTGAGGAGCCGATGGAGGCTTTTCTGTGCAGTAGCATCTGGATTCTGGATTCTGGGTCTGGGAAATCATATAGGTTTGCATTAGCTTGTGGAAAATACGGAGCTACTTGGAGGCTCCAGGGGTCTTAGAGATTGATACAAATGCATTGTAAGCGGGTATAGCACAGTTAGATCGAATGAGGACCATTGTGGTGGTAGGCACGTGTAGTGGAGTTGGCAAGACTTCCATTGCCGTGGGGCTCATGGCGGCCTACACCAACCGAGAGTTACAAGTCCAGGCTTTCAAAATCGGACCAGGTGTGTGCACATTTTGTCTCCACTCCATTCATGCATTGGGATCCAACATGACTCAATCATCTTCCGACACTGAAATGTACTCTTCTGTTGCGTTTGGGAAAGACAGATTTTTTGGATCCCATGCACCACAATGCAGCCACAGGTCGCAACTCCTACAACTTGGATGGTTGGATGCTGAGCAGGTAATTGCATTTTTTGCCGGTGCACATCCTGAATTTTACATGTAAATTCTGTCTTTTCAACATGTTGTGAAGTATCTGTCTCTTGAACATGGGATGGTGGCGTCCAGGGATGCAAATCTGGCGTGCTTCAGGTCCGAGAGGCCGACACGGACATAGCCATTGTTGAAGAAGTGATGGGCCTGTTCGATGGCCGAGACGGCAGATCCGACGTCGGCAGCACAGCAGAGATGGTGAAGCTTCTCTCTGCACCTGTGTTGTTGGTACTTGACTGCTGGACTGTAGCGCGGAGCGCGGCTGCCATCATCCGAGTTTACACCACCTTTGACCCAACTCTGAAATTTTCAGTCATTGTGTTTAACAAGGTAACGCTCATCTCCACATCTCCACATTCCACCACGTTTCTGAGCCATGAAAATAACCTTTCCATTTCATAGATACATATATACTTATGATTTGTTTGATTGCTATGTTTGACACGATTGGAATGATGCGCATCATCTATAGGTGTTTTATTGGATGACCCGATCGCTCCGAGGCATGGCGACGTACATGGGTGTGGCCGTTGGAACAGCATGGCTTCTGTACAACTACCGGATTGCAGGGTGGATGAATCTCTGGGGCGGGCTTCCCAGGGATCCCAACAGGCCTGGTGAAGCCAAGTCGCTTCTGCATGGAAGCCACAAAAGATTGAGCGTGAGCACCTCCAGACCTCCCTCGACTTGGTTTGAAGCTCTCCTGACCATTTCCGAGACTTTGCGCTTCACGTACTCTGAAACTCTTGGAAAGTGGCCCATCGGTGATCTGGCTTTTGGAATCAACTATCTCTTACGTCGACAGGTTCGTGATTTCATAGTCCTATCACTTGATCGCTTAAGTTATTCTGATAAGTTTGAAATTAGGATATGTGCAAGGATTTACTTCAGGATAAGTCATCAGGAAACGGATTTGAGTTCTATCTGTGGATGTTTTTCGTTTTTATGGAGATCATTCTTAGAAGGACGGGAATAGTGTCCTTTACTCTAGATGTTGAAAGAAGCCCTATTATCTGAACGAGGGTTTTGGTGGCTTTGTGACAGGGGCAATTGATTATCGCAAGTGTTTTTGATGGGGACATCACGCAGCAATTGCGTGGTCCTGATGTATTGGCAGACATGAAGGAGTTGTTGAGACTTTTGACCATCTGTATTCACTTTTCGAAGAAGACGTTTCCTCAAAGGACACGGGTACCCCACTAGTATATATATATATATATATATATACATATACCTTCACATAATTATAGTTATTGAAAAGTATTTTAGTTTAATCTAATTCTTTAATATATAAACTCAAATATGTGTTTTAATCAATGCTGTCTTATTAGTTCAAAGGAAAAATAATAGAAAAATATTACTTATTACAAAGTGAAGTAGAGAAAATAGTAAAATTGGGTATAGCGGTTGTAATTATATATTAAATATATATATGCTCACAATAAAAAAATGAAATAATATTTTTCAATGAAAATAAATAGTATTCAACGACCAGTTCAAGTGGGTAGCTTAAAGCCCGGGTCTAGGCACTAGCGCCGCGGAGGCTGCCACGACAACTTTCAAGTTGACTTTGAACGATACAAACCATACCTATAGTACAAATTGTACCAAAGAAAAATTGTTTTTGGCAATACATGCGACACAATATAAGTGATAAAATCATTATATGCAAGCTTCAGTAGTTAAGTAAATCGAAAGTTCATGAATTATGAAACACTATGTCTCCATCTACACAATAGATGTGACAAACAATACAATGTATTCCACTTCGTACCACGTAAACTCCATGCACCACAAAAAGTATCCTATCTACGTTGATTCTTCCTGGATCTTTTGTTTTTCTTCTTTATTTCTTCTGCCTCGTCAGCTTCATCGGCAATCTCACTTCTAGTCTTTTGTTTTGCTCGATATCTAGCATCAATCAGAGGTAGAAGGTAGGTGGGGGTGGCACCTTCATCACTACCTTAGACAAGTCTATTTGTTTTCATGCCTCAGTTTTGAATTCCAACTCGACAGCCTCTTCACTCAATTTTTTGAGGCACTCTAATACCGCAGCTTCTTGCCTCAACTTCCAAAGCCTTTCAAATTCTGCAGCTTTTTCTCTTAACTTCTGTATACGTTTGTCAAGCTCCATTTCTATAGTACCATTTATGGACGGTTCCCTAAGGCCAACCTCAGTAGTGTCTACGACAGTAGTTGTTATGCCATCATTGCCAACACCCGCATTTGTCTTGAACATGCCAACATCCACCTCTATTTTGTTGCCAACCTCCACCTTTTCTTTTCGCCAACATCCTTCTTTATTTTGTCAGGGGAGTCTACTTTGTCTCTAGATAGAAGACCCGGATGTGATTGTGTTTGCAATGGGTGCCTTGAAACTTGAACCTTATGTTCTTGACTCCCAACTGCGCTATTATTTCCTAGGCTATGTGTTCCACGGCTCCCACTACAACTAATCTCTAAACCAACATTGTCCATGATAGTTGTTTCACTTGCGCTTTGAGTCCATGTGCATACTATGGATTGGGCCATTTGATCTTGATAAATCTTTTCAGAATCTGTACTAACGTAAGACAAGGCAATTAGTTCTCTATGCCTCAAAAATTGACAATTGCGTATAAATATTTACAATGTATACATCATAGAAGACTCATCTCAAACCTTTTGTAAAAAAGATGTACACAGAACATATGTCAAATACCATATTAATACAATTTATACTCTTTATACAAATTGTGTACATAAAACTTATGTAAACATTCAACTGCCTCGAACAAATAAACAATATATCGATGTCTGGATGTGAGTTCAATATACTCAATGTCAAGCTCGCTAGGAGACTGTGTTGGTCCTTCTCCAACTCTAAAGTTTCTGCAAGTTGTTGAAAAGGTGTAGGTAGTTGTCCAAATCCAAAACTATGAAACCAAGACGGATGCAGTAATGTGCCACAACTTACATCTATACATGTGCTAGCCACTTTAAACCAAACAACTGCACACCAGGGATGGTATAAATGCCCACAAGTACTAACTACAATGTCGTTTAAACAGAAATGATTGAAGCAAAGCGCACAAGGCTGCATTGATATTGAGTTAGACTTCGATGTTGCCTTCGAATCAAATAAGGAGCGATGGGGAGTAGGTATCATAGCAAAATCAACTTGTCCTCTCTTCGTATGAGTAAGTTGAAGCAACAAAGCATCAAATTGCCTCCTCAAACAAGTTTGTCTAGCTAGAAGCTCTTCGTACCTTAAATTACATCCCTTTAGCTCTAACAGAGCACCTTCGTAATTCATCTTGGCGTCATTGAGCATCTCTTGATACGCCTCTTCCTTCTTAGAAAGGTTTTGTTCATCTGCTCCAATTTGTACATCATGCACACCATGTTCATTGCGTACACAATGAATCTCTTGCAACCTGACAATTTTTCCTCACTTTGGCGGAGGTCACTTTCTTCATCAAACACAGTATTTAACAAGTCAGCTTTCTTCTTGTTGATAGAGATGTAGTCCATCGTCACAATGTGAAGTTGCAATCCCACGAACTTGATCAACTTAAAGTGGTCTTGTAAATTCTTATCAATTTCAAGGCTACAGAGTTGGATAGGAACCTCCTCTTCCTTCACTACGATCAAAATTTTTGGAACTACTATATCCCTAGCAGTAGGAGCATGAAACAACTCATCAATCCCTTCATACAGAAAGAGTTCATCCTCCGTTTTGCCTGTGAGTTGTCCTAGAACCCTCAAAGATATCTTCACCTTCTTTAACCATTTGCTTCTTTGGTTTTTGTTAGAGGCCGCAGCAAAGTCCGCCCAACTCACAAGTTTCTTATTTTTCACCTCCATGACAATCCCCCTAGCAAATTGCTTAGCTACAACCTTGGACTTAGGCAGATCTCTCAAATAAATCAAGAGAAAAACCTCATTAATGTGGGTTAAGACTGTTTGGTCCTTACAATCTCCATAATGATAACCAGCTCTCCCCTTCCTTCCCTTAGGTGGCCCAAAAACATCAGTTACCACTTTGTCTTGGATGTCAACAGGAGGTCGCAACTTGTGTGGATTTTTTCCATTGTTGGGGAGCCCATATTTTGTCTCAAAATCTTCTTTGGTGACGGTGCATGGAGGAAGACGGGTCTTTAGAGATGACACAACCCAACTTCCTTTTCCAAAGCATTCTTCTTTACCTTGTAATCAACAAGGCCTTCTTTGTGTGATCTAGCAAGCGGTGATCCAAGGAGATCATCATCATAGTCATAGTCACTTACAGGTTCATCTTCCTTAGAGAAGAAACTATAAGGGTCATCTTCTCTGGAGAAGGTCCTGATTTGTATCAACCAATCGTCTGCTTCAATTTCGGACCCATAGGCAAAATCCATGGTTGAAGCTATGATACAATGACAAAAAAATTATGTATAACAAGGGAAGATGGGTACTTTAGCACGTCGCAGATAGTACACTGTGTATTAAACAATACTTTTTGTACTAGACTTTATTTCGTCAAGTACAATTAGCAATCTAGATTTATTAAACTCT
Organism: Bryoerythrophyllum caledonicum; assembly: GCA_963971425.1. Taxonomy (NCBI): domain Eukaryota; kingdom Viridiplantae; phylum Streptophyta; class Bryopsida; order Pottiales; family Pottiaceae; genus Bryoerythrophyllum; species Bryoerythrophyllum caledonicum. Next base: position 57,193,637 of record OZ020514.1, on the reverse strand, counting down.
ATCTACCTAAATCCTAAATTTCAATAAGTTTGAAACAAAACAATATGCTTGGTCAACTAAACATACACAAAAAAATACCCTAAAACCATATAAAAGAAACAGACAACATACCCTAAATCCAAATCACTTGGGAAGGTTGTATTGACACTCCCAATTCAAGCTCCAAATGCACGAAGTTTGCTTCAAAATTAGGAAAGATGGGCAATTCAACATGTCACAAATTAATTAGGGACGTTACAAACACTACAGTTTGTCTTGAACACTACTTTATGTACTAGACTTTGGTACATCAAGTACAACTAGCACAGGGTTTTTAAAAACTCTAGCTACCTAAACCTACACCTCTTTAAGTTGGAAACAAAACCATGTGCTTCGTCAAGTAAATGTACATGGGCACATATAAGGAACCGTTCAAAGAAACATACAACAAAACCGTAAACCCAACTCACCTGCAAAGGTTGTTTTGACACGCCCAATTCAAGCTCCAAAGCGAAGCAACTCCAAGAAGGTTGCTTCAAAATTTTGAAAAGGTACTCAGAGAAGGATGACAGAGTCATTGTGTGTGGATAACTTGCAAGCGACAAGAGAATTTTGTCGTCTTTCAAATTTTGGTAATTCAAGAGAGATTTGTGCTAAAAAGGCAACAACCAACAAGGTGGAGATGTCAGATAAATTTGAAACTGGAAGCTGACCGGGCTCTCCTGATTCGTCCATACAGTACAACAAGTACGCACTATACAAACTAAGTACAAAGCGTTATAGAGAGGAATATATAAGGATTCTTGAAAAATTAAAGTCTAAATTTCCAATACAAAAAATGAAAAGAGAGATTTTGTTATTTTCAAAATTGATTTGTTGGCCGCCCTAGACATATAGTTCCTAAACGCCAATCTTTAAAAAAATGGAAAAAATGACTTTAAACTCATGTTTAGGATCCCCAAAAAAAAAGCCACATTTTCTACATTTATTGGTTATTAGCTATCATTCTATCTATACAAATAGCAAGGCGTCGTAGCCAAAGAATAGGAGATTATATATAGGTATTTAAAATACAAAAATGATAACTAAAAATCATCATTATGAGTACAAACATGTGAAACCTGAAACTATGACAGTACCAACGTTTTATGTTTGTACTTATTTTAAGGGTTTAATTTTATGCAATTACTATTTTTATTTATGTTCTTCAATGTATGCAAGATGTAGGACTATACCTACTAATAATTTTCTACAAAATAAAAAAAATCTAGTCTCTATTTGAGTCCAAACATGTACATGGCCTTGAAAATGTGCCATGACTACAAATTCATACAACCATAGTGTGCGTTCACCCCATTATGAGCTCGTTACTTTTACTAAAGACTTGAAACTTAAGATAGACTTAGATCTTCTTGTTAGCATTCTAGGGACTCCAACCACGCTTAATTTAAAAGAAGGACAAAGGAGTTGTGGCCCACTTTTTAGCAAGGGGTCTACTGGAGGCCAGATTCGGAGCATTATCTTTGACCGCTAAGAGCAAACAACCTACAAGAGTTTTGGAGCTTTTTAATTACTTGCACATAGATCAAGTTGTCAGTTTTTCAAAAACTGCAAGCACGCTTGATTTGGAGTACGGACAAAGAAGTTGTGGTCCACTTTAAAGAAAGGGGTCTGTTGCAGGTCAGATTCGGAGCATCAACTTTGACGGCTGATTGCAGACAACTCACAAATTTTTAGAAGCTGAATTTTTGACAGCACATAGATCAATTTGTTGGATTTTCAAAGACTTCAAGTGCGCTTCAATCTAATCTTCATTCCAGAAGTTACAACCCTTTTAGTGAAAGGGGGTATGTTGCCTCCAACGGGGCCCTCTTTACTTACTTTTTACTTCTACAGCAATGTTCAATTTGTGTTTTTGACTTGATATTTTTATCCTTCACTTATTCACGTGAATTTCTTGTACTTTCACATCTTCTTTTATTTTTACCTTACCTTGTGTGGTTAAATTCTTGGAACTTAATTTCATCTGATGAACTTCATCCATTCGGATTATCGTTCATCTATTTGAGTGAACTTCATCCACTAGAGTTTGAGCTCATCTATTAGGGTTGTAGATCATTCATTTATTAGGATTAGGGTTAGAGCTTATCCATTAGGGTTAGAGATCATTCATTCATTAGGATTAGAGTTAGAACTCATCCATTAGAGTTAGGGTTAGATTTCATCCATTAGGGTTATGGATCACTCATCCATTAGGATTAGGACTAGAATTCATCAATTAGGTTTGAAGTTCATCCATTAGGGTTAGGACTAGGATTCAACCATTAGAGTTAAGGTTAGTGTTCATCCTTTAGAGTTAGGGTTAGGATTTGGATAAATTAAGTTAGGGTGAATTTAGGTTTACAGTGTATAAGGTGCTTTGTTGTTCATTTAAGAGCCTAGAAGAGGCTCAATTGAGTGATTGAGGTGTGTTAGTGCACATTAGAAGCTTAGAAGGGCCAATCTTGGCCATTTGAGTGTCATCATGGCCACATTCAACAATGAGAGTGTTAGGGTCACTAACAAGTTCAAGGGGAACAACTTCAACCTTTGGAAGTTCAAGATGGAGATGGTGTTGGAGTCCATGGACCTTTGGAAGATTGTTGAGGACTCCGAGGAACCTCCATCCTCCGACGATGATCCAAAGGTGATAAAAGATTACAATCGGCGAGTGAAAAAGGTCGTGTCCGTCATTGGGCTCAGTTTGGTGGACAATCAACTTGCCTACATTAAGAGCTGCAAAGGATAGGTGGAAGTATGGAAGACTTTGTACAACATCCACAAAACAAAGAGCTTGTCCAACATCCCCTTCATTCATTGCAAGTTCTTCACAATCAAGATGCAAGAAGGTGATGACTTGATGACCCACATCAACCAAGTGAAGGCACTTGCGGATCAACTCAATTGCTTGGAGGTGTCCGTCAGAGATAAAGATGTGGTGATGACTTCGCTTGAGAGCTTGCCGCCCTCATTTGAGCACTTGATCACCGCCTTAGAGACGTTGCGCATGAAAGACCTCACCATGGAGTTTGTGGTTGCACGGATGATGCACAAAGTGTCTAAGCGCAAGGAGAAGGAGGCGCATGGCGATGATGTTGTTTTGATACCAAGGCGAAGCAAAGGAGGCAGCTCATCCTCACGTGGCAAGCGCGAAATATGTTACAATTGTGGCAAACAGGCTATTTTGCACAAAATTGCTTCAAGCCGAAGAAAGGGGAGCGGGACAATGCAAACCAAGCAAAGGAGAAGGTGATTGCCAACCATCCAAGGAGGACAATGACTACGCATTTGCAATTCAAGATAGACCTCATTCCAAGTCCATTTGTACGTGGATTTTGGATTTGGGAGCCACAAAACACATGAGACCACATTGGGCGACATTTCAAGGTATAAGATGATTCCATCACCCAACGTGCATTTGGGTGATGATAGTGTTGTGGATTCCATTGGAGTTGGTGCCATTCTTGTCAAAGTGCTCGTAAGGGGGCGTTCGAGGAGGATGACAGTCAAGGACGTCCTACATGTGTCCAAGTTGCAAGCAAACTTGCGCTCGATGAACAAGCTTGTGTCAATCGGAATGAACGTGCAATTCAATGTGGACGGGTGCTCAATGAAGGCACTAATTGGAGATGTATTTGTGGTAGCACCTCGTGAAGACAACTTGTATCAAGTGGCCATCACCAAGGTGTTTGAGGCGGATACGCCCAATTTCGCACAATCCTTAAGCAAGAATGGCGCCATGATGCTTTGGCATTGTTGACTTGGTCATTTGAACGTGAAAGGTGTGTATTTTCTTCAAAGCATGGTAAGTGGCATGACCCTTGGAAAAGATGAGTCGTCTATGCCATTTCGTGAAGGTTGCGTGCAAGGCAAGCAACATAGGGCACCATTTTCAAAGGATGGAGGGACTCGTGCCACAAAGCCTTCGGAGGCTGTACATACGGATGTGTGCTGCCCCATGAGGACCACATCTACTTGCGGTGCAAGGTACTTTGTGACCTTCATTGATGACTTTTCAAGGAAGGTGTGGTTGTATACGTTTAAGATGAAGGGGGAGTGCCTTCAAGAATAGTTCAAGGAGTTCATGGTGCTTGGGATAAAGAAATCGGAGCACAAGATCAATGTGTTTTGGATTGACAATGGTAGAAAGTTCATCTCCAAGGCATTTTGGACCTACTTGAAGCATCACGGTATCAAGAGGCAACCAACAACACCGTACACGTCCAAGCAAAACGGAGTGGCCGAGCAAGCTAACCACACCATTGGGGAGATGGCAAGGAGCATGATCCATGCTCAACAGCTCAAGCTTGCTTTTTGGGCAGAAGCGGTCACCAATGTGGTGTACATCTGCAATCGGTGCACGACAATGGCGCTAGTTACCGTCGCACCATAAGAGGCTTGGAGCGGCCGCAAGCCATGCATTGGACACATGCGTGTGTTTTGATGCATTGCACATGCAACAATGTTGGATGCAAAGAGGAGTAAACTCAATGCTTAAGGCACAAAATGTTTGTTTCTTGGCTATTGTAAGGGCACCAAAGCATACCGCCTCATGTGTATTGAAACAAAGAAAATCAATCTGAGATGTAATGTGGTCTTTGTTGAAGATAGCTTAAGTATTGGTCATGGTTCGAGATGAGTCCTAGTAGGAGTAATGAGAGGCCTTTGTTGATTTTGGTAGACGAATCTTCCAAACCTAGTACCACGGGTGATAGTGATCCCGAGGAGGAGAAAACAGTGCATGGTGAAGAAGAAGGTGCAACCATGGGGCCTTCAACAACACCTATATCTACATCAAGTGTTGGTGAGGATAGTGGGAGCTCTCAAGAGCCACGATATCCAAGAAGGGAGCGGCGGTCGCATGGAGAGTGGTGGATGAACCACATCTTGCCGCAATATGAAGTGGAGCCGGCCAATGTGACCACTCTCAAGGATCCATTGAACTTGTATAAAGCCATGCGATCCAAGGATGCGAGCAAGTGGGAGGTGGCCATGCAAGACGAGTGTGACTCGCTTATGACAAATGAAACTTGGGAGTTGGCTCCCCCTCCAAAGGGTCGCAAGAGCGTCGGATACAAGTGGGTGTTTTGCATGAAGAAGGATGCTTCGGGTCAAGTTGTGTGGCACAAGGCACGGTTGGTGGCAAAGGGATACTCTCAAGTTGAAGGAGTGGACTTTTGTGAGACCTTTGCTCCCGTTGCAAAGTTCAACACCATTTGGTGCATCCTTGCGCTTGGAGCCACGTTGGATTTGAAGATGCATCAATTGGATGTGAAGACGGTATTTTTGAATGGCGATTTGGAAGAGGACATCTACATGAACCAACCACAAGGTTTTGGGAAGAGGGACTTTGAGCATCTTGTATGCAAGCTCATGAAGTCGTTGTACAGACTTAAGCAATCACCAACGGCTTGGTAACAATGGATCGACTCATTTTTCAGCAAAGAGGGCTTTACAAGAAGTGAAGCGGATCACCTATTGTAATCAAACAAAATGATAAGCATTTCTTGATAGTGCTCATGTATAGTGGCAAGCATAAATAGTCGTACAATAGAAGCTTCTTTAGAAAATTAGCTACCACATCCACATGAATTGTCATAAAATAGCAAGAATATAACCATCAGAGTATATAGATGCAACAAGCATAAAACACAAAGTTTTCAATAAAAGTAAGTACCAAATCTCTTGAATCTTCTCCCACAAGTCACTTTTTCTCGTAGGTTTCCTCTCAAACCTCCTCATACGACGATCTACTTCATTCCAAAGATGTTCTATTGGATTGAGGTCAGGTGATTGTGGAGGATGCCCAATAGTAATAAACTTTTGAGCACGCAACCAATCTACAACATAATGTGCAGTGTGCTTTGGGTCATTGTCGTGTTGAAACAAAACATGATCTTCTTCTAAACCTTGCACTTATATAGTGCCCATAAGTTCCGTCTCTAAAATATTGCGATATACATATTTATCCATCTTCCCTTCAATCAAATGAAGCTTGCCAACTCCTTCCCAACTCATACAACCCCAAACCATTATGCTTCCTCCCCCATATTTGGCTGTAGGTTACACGTGCTGATCCAAAAGACACTGTCCACTCTTTCTCCAACAATATTGACGTCCATCCGAGCCAAAAAGATTGAACTTGGATTCATCAGAAAAAATGACATGACTCCAAAATTCCCAAATTGCATGTTTGCACTTCTTTGCCCACTGCAAACGACGAGCTCAATGTTATTTTGTCAAAAGTGGCTTCTTGGTCTTCACACATGCTCTTAGCCCTTGCCTCCGAAGACTTCTTTTCACCGTATCATCACTCAATCGCATACCCTCACATCGTAATGCACATCCTACAGCTGCAGCTGTACTAGTATGTAGATCATTTAACCTCCTCACAATGTCACGGTCACCACGTTCATCTAGAATTCTAGGTCTATCAGGTGAAGCTTTGTCTTTCAAGGTCTCTCTCTCACGAAACCGTCGCACTATGTCAGAACAAGTGCTTCGAGGAATGCCTAAAAGTGCTGAAATCTCTCTATATGAGTTCCCTCGCTCATACATTTCAAGAACTGTTCTGCGATCATTCTCAGATCTTCTAGGAGCCATGGCTACTCTCCAAGGGCCTCTCCACATCTTACAAAAAAAATTCACAACAAAAAGCTTTATAATGGATATGTAATGAGAAGATTATGGTGTGCAGAACTTGTGAGCATAATAAGTCATACGCACCTCTTCATGATCTTTGCATGTATAATCTCTACAAGTGTCAAATTCTAAAGGAATCAATGTTAATAAGGTGCCATGTGGTGTGTTGACTAAAGCAATCCCAAAAAATATCTTACGAACTCATTAATTATGCTACAGTGGGCATATTTATGAGAGATGCCTCTCTGTCCGATTACTTGTGCTTGCCACTGTACGTGGATGACTTCATCATCTTTGCTAGCCTTTTGGCCAAGTTGACGTGGCTTAAAGGCAAGCTTGACGTGGAGATTGACATGATCAAAGTTGGCAAGTTGAAGTATTGTCTTGGTGTGGAGTTTGTGAGGGACAACAAGTCACGCACCATTACCATGAGCCAAAAGAAGTACATTGAGGAGGTGTTGAAGTGCTTCAACATGGAAGAGTGCAAGCCCATTGGTACCATTTGGTATGAATGTTAAGTTGTTGAAGATATAGGAAGAAGAGTTTTAAACCATTCAAAGTGAGATGGAAGGCGTGCTTTAAAAAGGTGGAGTTGGGTCATTAATGTATGCCATGGTGGCCACTCGGGCTGACCTTGTTGATGCAGTGAGCATGGTGAGCAAATTCATGTCTAAGGGTGGTTGATGTCATTGGAGTACCGTGAATCGCATCATGCGGTTTGTACAAGGTACGAAAGACGACAAATTGTGGCTTGGCGGTAAACTTGGAGATGCAAACGAGCATCATTTAACAACGGAGTATGTGTTCTTTGTTGGAGACAGTGTCATCTCTTGGAATTGCAAGAGGCAATCTACCATTGCCTGGTCGACGACGAAGATGGAGTACATGGCAACTAGCCAAAGTACAAAGGAAGCCATTTAGCTTTACAAGCTCTTATGTGTAACAACCAAGGGTGCATAGCCCTTGCAAAGAACCCTACACACGACTCACGTACAAAGTACATTAATGTGCAACATCACTTTATTCACGAGAAGTTAGAGAGCGGTGACATTAGCTTGAAGTATTGTTTAACAGAAGACATGGTGGCCAATGTGTTGACGAAGGCACTTGCGATAGAGCAACATTAAAGTTTAGCTATGGCGATGGGATTGCGAGATGGTAACTACTTGCAAAGTAGAAGTGTTAGGGTTAAGAATCGCTCGTAAATATTATGGCATTGTAAATAGTTATTGAGTTGGATTTAGAGAGAAGAGTAAATGAGGAAAAAATGAGGAAAAAATGAGGAGAGGTGAAAGGAATTTGAGAGGTACATGTATGGCGCAAGGTCAAAGAGGTAGGACCAACCCACATGTCTTGCATGGGATAAGGAAGGACAAGTGGGTGGCCATGAGTTGGCATAGAAGAACTTGCAAGTTGCTTGAGAAGTTGCTTACAAGATGCCTGAGACGTCACTTAGTGGTAGTATAAATAAAGGCCTTTGAAAGAAGGCAACATCTTAGTCCAAGCATTGTATGTACCACCTTGTGTGTCTTTCACTTGCTTGTGCAACCTTCTCTCTATTTTATTGAACATCAATACATGTGGCACTAACCGCCGTGCTCAACTGTCCTTCATAGACTTCGTTTTCTAATACTGCACACCACGTAGTCTTTTTTCGTTGTCCCGATTTTGTCTATTAAATAACTCTATTCCCGGAATCATAACTCAAGATCTCGTTCACGGCAGTTTGTCACTATCTAACTGCTCCTAGCCATTGATACGCTAACAGTAACGAATCAAGGCAAGTGGATTTCTCGCTTTCTAGTTGCCTCAATTCATTACTTTGCTTTCAAATTTATTGACTTAACTTAACTGGATGTTCGAATCAATGGATGAAATGTCAAGATGACAAGTTGATGAAGATGACGAGCGGAGGGGGAGATGAAATATCGAGCGTCTACCACTTAGGTCCAGCAACTTCAACGTGTTTTCTTCACCAAAACAACATATGATCTTGTCACTCCAAGACTAATATCTTAGCCAAATCTTGCAAAAGTTTGCGTATTAGCCTCTAATAATTGTAACCTACTCTTCCTCTACTATTTCCAATTTCTATTGCTTTTCAAATGCATAAATAGTAGAAAAATCAGAGATATGAGAGGATGTATTTATCAAGTGACAGTGTTGTGTATCACAAGAGTAGTCAAGCATCACGCAGATCACAATATGTGAATCTAGGAGGATGAAGTGAAATGAAAAGCATCGAGACTTTACTAATGACTGATACCGCCACTTACAAGCAACTCTCAATCACTATTCTTCACTCTCAATTACAAAGCTTAACTTAACAAGGACGCCAAGTAAAGGAAGCGTGCAACGCTACATGCATTCACGCATATACATACAACCCTGGGAGGATGAAAAACATCCACACATGAATGCGGTGCGCCGATGTAAGTCCCTAAACTCATAGATTAGTAACAAACTAATCTATGCTAAAACTACGATACGAATAGGCCCTAGACACCACGTGCTGTGACAGTCTGCTTCTTCCTCCTACTGATTAGTTTCCTTCAACCTCGGTTGAGCTACCGACTCCGCTCGCGTTGTTGTCTACCCTAGGGCCTCTGCCACCATCCGGCCTGTTGTCGACCCTGTTGCCGAGCGTGTTGACAACACCCGGCCTACTGCTGAGACTATTGCTGTACTTGTGATCGCCTTCCATTTGTGTGCTAACGTCGCTCGCTGGACGGTTGTTTGTTGCTTGACCTCTGCCCCTTTCTGGGGCACTGTCCGCCGCCTTGCTTTGCGCCTCTTCGCCTCCTCGCCAGTCTCTTCATAAACTTCAGAGACACTATCGAGGGTTAGGAGATCAAATTGGCAAGGTTTCTAGGATTGGACGACATAAGTAACTTCGGCCATTGTTGCCCTTGCCATTATGCTCCCACTATATTTGTTGCAGTTGTTGTTGGCCTTGACTCTCTCGATGTTGTTTCTGTTGTTGTAGGTTTTGCTCACCATTTTGTTGCTTACTCTCTTGTTCTTGATTCACTTGGTATGTCCGCAATCGTTGGAATTTCTGCTTCCCAGTCTCCTTGTGTGGCCCTCATAGTTGTCGCCTCTGGTGTGGTTGTTGTTGCTGTTGCTGTTGTTCCTGCCTCCTTTGTTGATAGCTCTAATTTGGCATCGTCTGTTGGCGTCTCTGCATCGGTTGTCAGTGTTGCTCCTCCTTCTGTGTTGGTTGATTGTATTGCCCTGCGTCTGGTTTTTCAGGGCCTGTCTATGCTGCTTCGTCTCCTGGCCTTCGCATTTCCTCCTAATATCACATTGTTGGTACTTGTGCTGGTACGTCAACGGCGCGTCTTACACCTGAGTTCATAGCTTTAGATCCATATCTAGGTTGCTTATCCCATCTAGGTAGGTTGATCTAGTTTCACATCAAGTTATGTTCCTAGTATGTGTTGTGTTGTGTGTAATTCCGCAATTTAATAAAGTGCAAAGAAAGAGAAGTTGCATTGGTGGTTCATTGGTGGTTCTACAACTTTCTCCAACCTCCTACAAATTTTGATGCTCTTTTTTGCAGCTGCATAACTTTCTACAACTCAAGACATTCCTTTTAACTATAAAATTCAAGTGTACCCATTCATTTTTTATTTATTTAGTTAATGATAGGTTTTTATATCATACAAATATCTAATCTTATACTATATACAGTGACAAACAAAACCGAGTATAGTTTTTACTCACTTCCACTCAAAAAATCATACCATGAGTATTGGTGGGCAAAACCAAAATGTGTACAAATCAAAGTTGTAGTACATGATATATTAAACAATGTTGAAAAGTTTGAGGTCGAGTTGAATTGTAGTTTGGAAGATATCAAATGCCAAAATAGAGTGCCTTCATACTCACTTTTGTTCAAGATTGGTATGAGAGCCCGGTCACTACCCCGGTCACTACAGTCAATCCGGGTTCGCGGTGTCAGGGCCCGGTTTTAGGCTTGACACCGCAAAGAGCGGCCCTTCTCCCCAAGCGCCATTTCGCCTTTCTTCCCACGATAACGTCCACTCTCGCCCACATTTTTTTTGCGCTGCCCGTATCCCTTATCGCCATTCTCGCCGATAGCCCCTTCTCCCCCCGCCTTCTTCGGATCACCGAAAGCCCCCTCTCGCCCCGCCACGTGTACTCCAGAATGACCCGCCCTTCTCGACGGCTGCCGGCGCGAAGTGTCATCCACATCGTTTCGTACGACGCCGTCTTTCGCACCATCTATTATGCCGTGTAGCACCCTCCCGAAAGGGGAATGCTTATCTCCGCGTGAATGGAGTTTCTCGATCTAAATCGCCCCATCCAGGACAAGCCGAATGGGAATTCTAGCGCGATAGCGGCACCAACCGTTGTCGATAACAGGGTAGCAGGGATGAAATTGAGGCGTCAAGGGAGAAAGAAACCGCTGGCGTGCATGAGAAGGGGGTGGAGGACCTTGATGCCGCGTCTCGGGAAGGCCCGCATGCAGACTACCTAAAGAAACATGGTCACAAGGTTCTTCGGATGCGCGATTCATTACAGAACCTTCCTCCAAGAATTTTGACATAGAAATGTCTTAGGTGGAACATGGAGGCCGAGAATGATACGAGGTTTGTAGAGGATCCGCAATCATCTAAGAGGAAGCAGTCCAAGCTTATCGCCTACATTCCCTGGGATAGGGTCTTGGATTTCCTAGAGGGTGAGCAGTCTGGCCGAAAAGACGTCGAGGCTACCTTCGTCCGCGACAAGAACGACCCCACAAACGTCGGCGAGAAGACGCACTATTGGTGGAACTGCCACATCGAGTACCAACGGTAAGTGAATCTCGACCTCTGATATCACGATATGCACGGTAGATCTGTTTATCGGCTATGCCGTAATATCTCTTCAGTACTGCACGTATCTCTAATGGTCATTGCCGATAAGCAGATGGCGTTGTCAATACGGTTCCAAAGACAACAGGGACAAGATCCAAGCTATCACGCCCAAAATGACACCAACGCCATCGAAATACAATAAAAAAGGGAAACAACTTACTTCCGGTGTTGGCTAGAAAGGCCCTCGTGCCACGGATGCGAAGGAGGGGGGGTCTATGAAAGTGGGTTGCCAATGTCGATTCTACGTAAAGAGGTACTATTTCCTCCCATATATCGCCGAGATAGGGTACTTTTGCTCGGAACATGTCGACACACAGGGCCTTATCGTCCACGATAAGGACAATGTGCAGAGGGCAAAGCTCCGCTTTCGGAAGTACATGTCGGAGGAAATAAGGCTTTGGGTTCTCAGGCAATTTGAGGAGCAAGTTCCGATGGCAGCTATAATACAGAAGCACTAGAAGCTGGTACTGAAGGCACACAATGAGGGCACTCTTACGCCTTCTCGGGATTGTTTCCTTAGCATGGAGGACATCCGCAACATATGCGGAGTCCATGCGCAAGAACTATACAAGAAACACGACAACGACGCTGAGAGTGTGAGAATGTGGGTAAGAGAAAACCGAGATACGGTTTTTTACTATCAAGACCCGGGCAGCAAGGTTGATGAAGTACTGAATGCCGATAACGTACCCTTCGTCATTGAGATTCAAACCCCATTTCAGACGCACATGATGCTGAAATACAATCACGAAAACATTATTGCTATAGACGGGACATTTGTAATGAACAACAAAAATGTACACATACCTATACCGTGGTTCACGTAAGGTCCTTCTGGAAATTATGAGCACTCACTCCTATACCGCTTAATTTCTTGCTTGCGTGTCCAGTATCCGCTCTTCACGATGATGGTATTCGACGAGTGGAAAAACGGGGTTTTCGTGGCTTTCGTGATCACTGCGAAATCCAAACAAATAGATCTTGTGCCTTGGATGCGCGCTCTGAAACAGAAGTTGGTGCAGATAAGGCCAGACTGGAGACCCACTGCCTTTGTACTTGTTGACGCCGATAATGAGATCAACTCTCTTCGGTAAGCGATTTAGCATTCTTACGTTATCGGGTGACGGGCTTAAGCGAGTTGTACTTATCGGCTTGTCAGGTTATCGCAGGGAGGTTTGGCCGCACTCGCATCTATTTCTATGTCTTTGGCATGTTCGTCGAGCGCGGCAGAAGAATGCATGTGCTAAGTTGAAAGACATGGAGACAAGGGCCGGAGCCTTGCGAATTGCGGGCTCACTTATATAAGTATCAGAGACACCAAGTGACTTCCAAGACCCTTCGACGAGAGCTCCCGGCGATAAGGTGTGGAATTTGGTAGAGTGGGTGCAGCATGTCTACGGCGAAGCTAAGGCTCTCTTGCCAGACGCTGATGCATACGGGAAGTACTTCGACAAGGAATGGCTCCCGAAAATCAAAATGTGGGTTGTGGGAGACCGGAAAATCCCCCATGTTGGCCATGACACCATTGCAGCAATCGAATCATACCATTCTAACATGAAAGCAGTGCTCCGGCAATCCAAAAGGAAGCTTATCGGCCAAATGATGGACTGGCTTATTTATGAGCTCACAGGAAATGTCATCGAGAAGTGTGATTACAGTCACTGGTGTAAGCTGAACGGTTTTATAAAGAACAAGAGACAGCGGCAGATCATGGTCAATGCAATCAACCAAGCAAATACAATTCCCGATAATGTGGTCACCTTGCCCGAGTGGTCAGGAGGTCCTGCATACGTTAAATCCTCGAATAGGAGACACCTTACGTATGCGGTATACAATCCGTGCACTGATTGGGCCGTCTACCAATGTGTTCATTCCTAGAAAGGTAACATCTGTAAGCACGAGGTTAAAGTCCTGAAAATGACAAGACCAGACCTGGCGGAGGGAAAAATTGCTAGATATCTGGGCTGCCTTCGTGGCACAATCCAAGGTGGAATGACGAATCTCCTCCGCCAAGACAATGGTCGACAGCCGAATACCGAGGGCTTCCCCAATAATGGTGTCCCCTCCGATACTGAAACCGGAGATGTAATCCCAGTGGCTTCCAACCTTCGAGAATAAGGGGAGACATGGATATGCGACTTTGATCGTATGCATCAACTTGTCCTGACGCTACTCGACAAGGCTTATCGGCAACCGTTGCTAGCAAGGCACTTGGATGCAGCTTTGCGCAACACCGACGCCACCCTCTCAAGGTTGGAGGCTGAAATCGAAGCTCGAATGCTTCATCCACTTCAGGAGATAGCTGCACCGCTCCCCACGAATGAAGACGGTCTTGGAATGAGGCTTCGAAGGTTGCATGACTTCCTGGATTCCAGAGGTTTTCGGGTGAGGTCCGTTCCAGCTAGCGAAAGACTAATTCAAGAAACGACTTAGATTATCGGCTCCGATAAGGTTGAGTATAAAGGATAGAGGATTTTAGCTGGTTTTTGCGCCGATAACCATTAGTACTCTCCTGAAGAAATATAGCCGATAAGATGCTCTTAGATTAAGTTCCATGCATCTCCTGAAATTTCCAGTGAAGTGATATTTCTTTAGTTATGAAGTTAAGACTCAACATTCAATATAATCGGCAAAGACTGGATCTTAAGTTCCACTTACAAGCCTCAAGTGGGTCTCAAATTCCGTTTTTGTACGCTATCGAAAAAATTTGTCATTTACAATGAATGAAATGTACAACATCGACATCCAATTAATCTGTACAAATTTCTGGAGTCTATCGGCTCTGTACAGCACCCCCCCCTTATCGCCTACTTCTTCGTCTTCATCGTGCCCTTCGATTTTGCCTTCTTCTTCGCCCCTTCTCGCGAAGCTGCCTTCTTCCGCCTTCCTCGAGTCACTCATGGGTTTGTGAGCACGTTGAAGCCCTGAAGATCACGATTCCCCACTGTCTCTGAAATACCGAGAACTGGGACTTCCTTCTTCTCTGCCGTCTCTATACCAACTTCCACAAAAACTACGTCCGAACTTCTGCTTCCGAACTCCACCGTATCCTAACCACATAGATTAAGGGCATCGTGGAACGGAAGCGGCGCGACAATCTCCGTGTAGAGCGCTTGCATGAACCATCGGTACGCCTTCTTCCCGTCCCAGTCCAAATATTTTGTCCCCATTATTACAGTCTTCTCCTCCGCCTCTTTGTGCCCACCACGTGTGATAAGGTACTGCCAGAAGGCCAAGCCTGCCATGAAGCCACACTCCGAGCTTTCTTTCTGATTAGGGAGAGGCAACCTTATCGGCGATCGACTCTGCCATTCAGTCCAACTTCGAGATCCGATCCTCACGCCCTTCGCATTTGCCCATCCCATGTACACAAGGAAGATAAAGTTGTCCACTTCCCGACCCTTGTGCATACCTTTTGTTGGATCCAGGTGATACGTTCGCCTTTGCTCCACGACGAAAACGCTCCAGTGACCCTTATCGTGGTAAGGGATGATAAGGGTATTCGGCGTCTTGGTGGTGGTACGAAACGAGCGGCTGAGAAAGCTCACGATGTCATCCCAGTTCTTCCCTTCTTCCGCCAGATAGCACTACAAGGTCGCCGATAACCAGTTGTGCGTGTGATGATATTGGATTCAAACATGCTCCTTCGTACGGTAGACGACATGCCTAAGGAGGAAATCGAGAAATGTGCCTTCCAATTCCCGCTTGTCTTTTAGCACGCAATGCCAGTCCTGTAGTGCAAGCAAGACATCCACGGCTTGCCGAAGGTCTGGACCGAAAAACCTCATACCTCCAGTCAGGTCCTTCGAGTGAATAAAACGAGGCCTGCAATTCATAAGAAAGTGGACGTTAGACAACAGGTGCCGATAAACAACACGTGTCGGAGAACACGATAACATAGACGACGACACTCACCCGAGTTTTAGGACCTCCACAATAATACCGAGGTTCTTCTCTATCGTGGATGCGTCATGCTCCTCGGCTTCGTAGCAGAGTGAAGGCTCTTTCTCCCAGGACACACAGTCTGACGTACATACTCCGCGATTCTCCTCCAACATGCACGTATACGCCGCCTTTTGTCCTTCCCTTCCGTTCTGAACACGCTCTTCGAGTCCAGGATAAACCCAAATACTGGTCATCCCAGATTCCTGTGCTTCCTTGATAAAGCGCAATGCCAGTCTGATCTCCTCGGGGTCCATCTCCTTTGGAGCAGGGCTATCGGGCTTTGGCGGAGGATCGGGCTTAACGGAATCTGGTGGAGGAGCAGGGTTATCGGGCTCAGAAATCAGAGCAGGGCTATCAGGCGGAGGAGCAGGCTTAACGGGTTCTGGCAGACTCGCATGGTTATGGGGCTCTGGTGGGCTAGCAGAGTTATCGGGCACTGGCTGGCTAGTAGAGTTATCGGGCACTGGCGGGCTAAGAGGGTTATTGGGCCGTGGCGGAGAAGCATAGTCGGACTCCGAAGAGGGAGGATTCTCGGAGATTGAATGAGTTTCCAAGGGTGCCACGCAAGGCTCCTCAGGAACAACCGGGGGGTTGTCAGTAGAGTCCAGGTTTTCAATACCTTGACTCGACAGAGGGAACGATAGACGGTGGGGTTTATTGCCGGGTTTCGTCTCCCTCGTACCCCCAAACACAACATGATGACGAGGGGTCTCGAATTGAGATAGCCCCACCGGCGACTGTGAAGACTCCGCAATGCCGAGGGTTGGGTCATTCATTACTTGTGTCCACGAAAACTCCATGTGAGATGGATTATCGGCGGGACAGCCCGGTGACTTCACCGTTGTAGTAGCGGGCTCTTCCTGGAGGCTATCGGGAACACCTCCCTGAAGTATTTCATCGCTAGGCCGCTCTTGTGCTTCCTCCGTAACTTCGTCCAGACCCTTATCGGAGAATCATTTGTCATCGTTACTTCTCGGGTACCGATTCTGGACGCGGAATTCATTTGAGGTTCCTTCGTCCATGTGAAGAAGGGTGGCTGCACCCTCGAGGTCCCTTGTTTGGGTAGATGTCTCCCGCCGAATTTCGTCATGTGAAGTTACTGAATGCCCTTCTCGCCGATCCCACTCTCTTTTCACTAGACGTGACACAGCGTTCTTGCAATCTGCCTCTGCAAGTTCCCTTTTGCGTGCCCCGGTAGGATCTACAGTGCCTACAAAAGGCTTATCGTTTAGTCACAGGGAAATATCGAAGATACCAAGAATGAGGAAGAAAACAGTTAGATGAATGACGGGGTTATCCGATAAATCTTACGTGGAACGAAGCCGGCATACATGAAGTCCAGATCCTCCCTTGCCAAACAATTCTCGTCCAGGGTATCCCAGTGTTCGTAGGTACC
Organism: Bryoerythrophyllum caledonicum; assembly: GCA_963971425.1. Classification (NCBI taxonomy): domain Eukaryota; kingdom Viridiplantae; phylum Streptophyta; class Bryopsida; order Pottiales; family Pottiaceae; genus Bryoerythrophyllum; species Bryoerythrophyllum caledonicum. The sequence continues at coordinate 57,176,753 of OZ020514.1, read as the reverse complement.
TTTATCAACAGTACACCACTGTCGAACGAAATCCTCTGGATGACTCCTTATCGTGTCCACGACAGTGCGAGCATGGATCATTGCGATGAAGCGTAACACAGAATCTCGCCCGCCGTGCTTATTGTCGCGTAGCCGCGAGGATGCCTGCGATATCGGGAGGTGCACTTCACATGCGTCCCTTCCAAAGAAGAAGGGACTCTAGACTTCGTACATTTGAGACGGTCCATCCCAATTTGTCTCTGGAGCGTCCACGTACATTGCAATGCTGGCAGGCCCGGGGATTACGCTAAGGTTGTACATATTCCGGCCCCTGAAAAACAACGGAGTCAAGTCAGCCGATAAGGGACGATAAGAGACGATAATGGACGATAAGGGACGATAAGGGACGAGAAGACACGATAAGGGACAAGTCTGTGGCGAGAAGGAAAAACTTACACCCGAGAGAGCTCGTTGCAAACGAAGTAACACTTCAAAAGGATAGCTGGAGCCGGGGACGGGACACTCTCAATTCTGATCCGCGCTAGACGGTGCACGACTTCTAGAGCCTCGTCAATGTTGTGCGTCCATGGCAGTGGGTGGAGCAATGGTCGAAGAAATTCGTTCATCGCACAATACCCGAAGAGGTTGTTGAAGTCCCATCAAATAGCCTCTCGCTCCACCGCCCTTTCGGCATCAAAGTTCTTAATCTCGACCTCGACTAGCTTGTCCCTTAACCGCTTTGTGCTCTCCACATCGGCTGTCGCCCTAGCTACAAACTCGACGCACTCTTTCTCGTGCGTCATGAATGCCCACTTTCCCATCACTGCCTCTTTCCAAAGCTCTTGCGACGTACCGCCATCGTGATTCTTTGCCAGATTGCAAAGGATTGTCAGCTGTGAAAGCGTAACCTCGTTATCGGCAAAGCCGACCCCTTCGAAAGTGCAGGCACGGAGAGCCTAGTAGAACCTACCCCGGTGGCCTCCAGACTCCACCATACCTAAGACGTATTTCAACAGCTCATCTTCGTTCGATAAATTGTCCATCGTGATACTATCGAGCAGACCATGCTTGAGGAGTAGGTACAACGGCGTTATCGGTACCTTCTTTTTGGGGGAGAGCACCATCCAAAGCGGGAAAAGGCGCTCAGCGTCCTCTTGCGCCTGCCGTATCATTTCGGCCCTCTCCAACTCCAAACCTTCCTCCCTGCTACCTTTGAACGGCAGAATGAGGCGCTTATCGGGATTCACACCTTCCTTTTCGCGTGCCTAAAGTATCGTGGCCATTGTTAGTGGCTGTCGAAATTCCATCTGGGCCGAGGTTATTGGCGGGCCAATGTCAGAGTCGGAGGGTCTCTCCGCAATACTGGTCTCTCTCAACTGCTATAAAGCCTCCGGGGCTCGAGGCCTTCTCGCCGCAGCGGTCTCTTCCACAGACATTCCCGTAAGCCTTTACGCCACTGCTGGGGGATTGAGAGCTCTTGTCTTCTTCGTGGACTCTTCAAATCTTGCCTTCTTCGTGCCCTCTTCAGATTTTGCCACCTTCTTCTTTGCTACAGCCTCCTTCGCAGGCTCCGTCTTCCAGAGCACGATGGAGGGATTGCTTTCTCTCTTCAGCGCGAGTGCGGACTTCTGGACCCTAGATATCGGGTTATCGGCACCGGAATTTTTGCAGGCATCATCTCCGGACCGAAGACCGTCCTTCTCGCCGAAAACAGCCAGAGTGCCTACGTTATCGGCCTCATGATCTGTGTTGTGATCTCCTCCCGACTCTACCGATGAAGAAGTATCGTCACTGGACTCCGCTTTCGGGGGCGGAGGTTTTTTCCGTGACGGCTGCATGGTACGCTTCTGTGCCTCATGTGCCGCATGTGCCACCCTCTTGCCACACTTATTTGGGACTCGACTGGTCAATTCCTCCTCATTATCGGCAGCCTTACGAGGCCTCTTCTTTGTGGCTATCGGCTCTATGGTGCCGAAAACCTTAATGGCTTCTTCCTCCGACCCGCAATCCCGAAGTCGTGCCACAAAGTTTGCCACATCCCTGACTCCCAAATTGGGATACGACGGCATCTTCACGCCCACCTTCCCCTTCCCTTCGCACAATGCATGGTTGCGGTGGAGGTTGAACCTATGCTTCTGGTGCGTCGTATTGCAATGTGTGCACAGAATCTGCTTGGGACCGGTTTGTCCGGCCGGTTTGTCCAGCCGGTACGATGGGCGAGTCCGGTCCATGCAGCTCCAGGATAAGGGCCCTCGCCTCCATCACCTCCCAGCAATGAACCAAATGTGGTCCTTCTCAATCACAAATAGCTGCTCGATCCTCCCCGTTTCCTCGTTGTAGGTGGGCGGAATCCCTTTCCTGTTCTCTAGCGGGATCTCATCAAATAATGCCTTGCAGAAACACCCCGGCCGCTTCGGCATTTTCACGGTCCTGCGAGGTAGGACATTGCCGAACATGAAACCTTATCGCCCAAAACGAGTATCGGGAACCCTAAAACCCTGAAATCCTAAACTTGAAGGCTTTGCAAAATTTCCTACGTCTTCACATAGCTTACTTTCCAACGCCCCACATTTGAAATGGAATGAAATAAGGACAAGGAACTTACCGAATAGAAATGGAAAGAATTCATGACAGATAACTTACCGAAATGGAATGAAATAGAAAGAAAGAAGGGCAGGAAACTTACCGAAAAGATCAGTCGGCAATTTCAAGGTTTTGCAGCAGCGATTGCTGACGCAGAGCTTGAACTTCCTGGATATGTCGCTAGACCGCAAAAAACACAGTTCGAAGGTGCGGGAAATGGTGCCGCCACATGCAACTTTGCCATGACTATATTAGGATTTCACGTTGATGGTGATGATGAACGCCTAACCTACCCTAAACCGAGTAGCCTCCTCCTTCTATCCCTGAGAATGTAGGCGATAAGCTTGGATTGCTTCCTCTTTGAATCGCGCAACAGAAGAACCTTGTCACCGTGTTTCTTCAGGTAGTCTACATGCGATACAATTCCCTAAATGCGGCATCAAGGTCCTCCACCCCCTTCTCATGCATGCCAGCCGGTTTCTTTCTCCTTTGACGCCCCCATTTCCTCCCTTCTGCCCTGTTATCGGCAACGGTTGGTGGTGCCGTATCGCTAGAATTTCCATCGGACCTGATCTGTATGGGGGGATTGAAATCAAGAAACTCCATTCACGTGCAGACAAGCACTCCCCTTCTCGCACAATGATGGTGCAAAAGACGGCGCCGTACGAAACGATGTGGATGACACTTCGCGCCGGCAGCCGCCGAGAAGGGCGGGTCATTCTAGAGTATACGTGGCGGGGCGAGAAGGGGCTTTCGGTGATCCGAAGAAGGCGGGGGGAGAAGGGGCTATCGGCGAGAATGGCGATAAGGGATACGGGCAGCGCGAAAAAAATGTGGGCGAGAGTGGACGTTATCGTGGGAAGAAAGGCGAAAAGGCGCTTGGGGAGAAGGGCCACTCTTCGCGGTGTCAGGCCTAAAATCGGGCCCTGATACCGCGAACCCGGATTGACTGCAGTGACCGGGGTATGAGAGCTTTCAAAATATACACAATTTGGAATGAAGCCAATTTTCTTTAGTGTTGTCTTTATGGTATTGTAAACCATCATCTTGAACATGTGTATGCCTTTCATCAATGGAAATCAACCTTTGTGTGCTTGAGATAAATCTCAAATTGTGGAAAAGTAGATTTTTTCTTGTGAGAATGGCATTTGATAATTATGCAATTAAAAATATTTTTGGTATGAAAATCAAAGAAGGGGCCAAATGGAGCGTCAAGTATTTTATGATACGAAGTCATCAAAATGCAAGTAAGTGAAATCAAAGTGGTGGATGGAATGCTTCCATTGATGAGCATTGTCACATCAATAAGGTCGAAGAAGAAAACCATCACATCATTCCAAAATAAATAATCAAGTTTAGAAAGGAGTTTATTGAATACTAAAAAATTCAAATACAAAATGAAATACATGAAATAATGACCAATATTGATTCACGTTTGTCACTTATGATGTCTACTAATATTCCATGCTATCAATTCTACAAAGGATTATCAAATGCCATTCTCACAAGAAAAAATCTACTTTTCCACAATTTGAGATTTATCTCAAGCACACAAAGGTTGATTTCCATTGATGAAAGGCATACACATGTTCAAGATGATGGTTTACAATACCATAAAGACAACACTAAAGAAAATTGGCTTCATTCCAAATTGTGTATATTTTGAAAGCTCTCATACCAATCTTGAACAAAAGTGAGTATGAAGGCACTCTATTTTGGCATTTGATATCTTCCAAACCACAATTCAACTCCACCTCAAACTTTTCAGCATTGTGTAATACATCATGTACTACAACTTTGATTTGTACACATTTCGGTTCTGCCCACCAATACTTATGGTATGATTTTTTGAATGGAAGTGAGTAAAAACTATACTCCGTTTTGTTTGTCACTGTATGTGTAGCTTTTTTTCCAATTTTAACATCTTCGCCTGTAATTTTCACAAATTCAAAAATTTTAATTAATCTTTAAAGTTTATATTGGAGAAATCTTTTGAATTTTCCAAATGTTTTGGACGTTTTCCATTGTAAATTAATAATGTACAAAAGTGATCCACAAGTAGGGTACTTGTATAAAATATCTCATGTGTAGTAAAGGAGTTTAAGACAAAGCAAACAGAAAACCACTTAGGATGGGAAAACATTTTTTGGTACTTCTAAGGAGGATAAAGCCGTAGTTCTACAAAGTAATGTCTGATTATACCCTAATTATGATTAAATAAATTCAAATCCCAAAATTATAAATTGTAGATCTATAAATTGTAAAAACTTGGAAATATGAATCTAAGTTTGACTTAGATTTCAGAACTTTGGAGCTTTCATGCACAGGACATGTGGAATGCCATGAAGGGGCAGTAACCCATGACTGGTGGTCACAGGCTCCTAAGGCAAAGGTAAAAGACACCAGATGTACAAGTGGTCTTTGGCCCCTTGAGTTTTTCTTTTTCCTCTTTTCCTTTATACTTCTTTTACCTTTCCTTCCCTTTTCTTCTGAAGACACACAATTCGGGACCGATTAAACTTTTCGTTCCTTTCTTTTGGCAGTAAGGGACAACAGTCGATAATACTTAAGACCTGTTTGTTTATATGTTATTTGTTTTCAGCTATTCATTTCTTAACGTACTTGGTTTAATCAACATTAGAAAAATCATTAAAAACTCTTTGATATTCTCACAGAACCAAATCTAAAAGAAACAAAGAAACCAAGGGTCCTTCCCCATGAAAATCAAAACAGCTTACATGCATAAACTTCCCCTGCTACCCCCAGCAAAACAATTTTTTCTCCAAAAATAAAACAAAAGTGTTGCTTTGAATAACAAACCACCAAACAACATCTTAGAAAACCAAATCCACATGCCATTCCCATCTCCCCCTTTAAATAAGGGAAAGTCTAATCAGCAATACTATGGCCCAAGGGAGAATAGTACATAACAAGAACCCAACCCAAGTCGGGCCCCAACAAGTTCTGAGAGTGCGTCCACTCCCACCCTCACATTCCCACATGTCAGCTGCTTGCTTGGGCCTCCCCACACTACTCACGACTTCCTGGTAACGTAGACTTGCCTACCAAAGCCAGTATTCTATCACAAAGAAGCGCCGTTGCGGTAGTGCCTCATATTCTATCATAGAAACAGAGCCGACTAGTAACTCAAGTGTTCACTAAATTAGTGGGAGCGAGTTCTAAAACATCTTGTTCTAGAAGAAGCTAGTTCTACCATAAAATAGTGAGTATTAACTTGAGTGTCATATAAGATAGTAAGATCGAGAGAGGGTTGTTCATTGGGTTGTGATCACGATAAACGCGGCTGCAGGGGTCAGGAATGCGGCATTGTGCTCGGATTGATGCGTCCGTGACCATGGCGGCCGCGTTGGATCGTGGCTTCGTATGAGCGCGTGGGGAGGTGGGGAGGTGGGGAGGTGGGGAGGGAGAGAGAGAGAGAGAGAGAGAGAGAGAGAGAGAGAGAGAGAGAGAGAGAGAGAGAGAGAGAGAGAGAGAGAGAGAGAGAGAGAGAGAGAGAGAGAGAGAGAGAGAGAGAGAGAGAGAGAGAGAGAGAGAGAGAGAGAGAGAGAGAGAGAGAGAGAGAGAGAGAGAGAGAGAGAGAGAGAGAGAGAGAGAGAGAGAGAGAGAGAGAGAGAGAGAGAGAGAGAGGTGTGATGTATGATGTGAAGGATGCGCAGTTCGTGTTTTGAGGGGTTAAGAGAGGTTTAGGCGATGCTTGCATTCCCTATATGTTTTCGGTATCTACCAAGTCCATCGGAATTAGATATTTGAATAATCGCGTCCTTCACTTATTCTCCCAGCTCAGCTCCAATTCTATTTTTGTTGGACCCATGTGTTTGTTTGCCATCGAACACGGTTTGTGTGAGACTTTTGAAATCCCTTAAATTGGTTTTTACCTGTCAGTAGCATGGCCTCCAACATGGTTTGTTCAATTGCATTGTTTACAGGTGCCCTGTGTGAAGAACCCACGGATCCAGGTGTGGAACGGTCACTGGATCTTATCCATGGTACTCATTCGATCCTATTTATGAGTTTCTAAAAGATCTGCCTCTGTTCCGTATGTGCCCTGTTTGTGTAGTTGCTTGACTTAGATTGTTGCATACCTGAAATGACGAATGTGCTTGTATAATAATATCATGCTCTGTATCATGGTTTGTTGGTTTATATCATGTTGAAATCATGTCTGAACCATGGCTATCTGGACTATATCATAATGAAATCAGGTTTATATTCATTACTTACTCTTTCAAGCTACATTTATTCATACATTTCATTTTCCCTTACATCTGAAAAGAAGAACGTGCTTGTATTACTTTTATCATGATTTTGGTGGTCTGCATGATGATTTGCCTTGATTGATATGATCTACATCACGATTTGTTTGATCTTTGTCATATCTGTATTATGTTCTTTATTTTATCTTTATAATTGTCTATCTGTTCTATCTCATGGTGCAATCATGCCGATATTCATTGCTTATTCTTGAAAGCCACATCTATTTATTGATTGATTTATCTACTGATTTCGGTTTTAATATTTGCAGGTGAAGGCTCAGAAAAACCAAGAGACACTAATACAACATGCCACGCCCACTGTGGAAAACGCCGCGGCGTCGCTAACGGCAAAGCCCCTAGAGGGATTCAAAATCTTGTATATCTTGGTACAAGATGACTCTGAATCTACAGGAAAGGAAGGAGAGCTAAACCCTAAGGAAGGGGAGCCAGACCCAAAGGAAGGAGAGCCTAATGCGAAGGAAAAAGCGCAGGGACCCTGTCATCGCTATACACGGACAATGCTAACAAGTACCCTTCAACTCATGGGATGCAAACCTCGTCATGCCATCAAGGTATGTCTGAATTGTCTTTTTTGTTATTATTTTGTTGGTTCTAGTTTAACGAGAGGAAATCATTTGTTTTCATTTGAGCTATTTGTAACGTTCCTACAGTTTCAGTAAGATAACCTTCTCTTCGTTTATAACAGAACTCTCTTCTCGCTCTTCATAGCTATGAGAGAGCTTGGTGGTCTCTATACCCAAGTAAAATTAGTTCCAGCCGTAATTGAGAAGAAAGAGTGAGAGGTCATGTGGTACATGCTCACAGAGCTACAGAGGGCTGATTTTAATTCACCAATGAAGCAAAACTCATGGTATCTTTGCCTCACTTTACAAATAACTACATTAGTACGTTGTTTTGGCTTATCATAAATGGAATTTGCGTCTGGCAGATAAGTGATCGTGTCTTCGAAGTGATCAGAAGTGAGATGCCACTCTCGAAGCCCAAAAGAGACCAATTCGTTGGTCTTGCGCCCTTGGCAGATATCGGTACCAAAGAGCCTAAGGAATATGATTCGAATGGGTTCAAGGTAAATCGCAAGCCGCAGAAGAAGCGGTCGACCGTGACCGTGAGCCGGGAAAGGTTTCTTAATGTGGTGCGTGACGCGCTCGCACAGTACCAGTACTTGGGTCCCAAGCAGCGCACTGACCTCATCGTGGCTTGTCGGTACGCTCCTCTCTCTGGAAAACATGTGAGTGAATCTTAGGATGTATAAGAACCAAGCCTATATTGGTTGTTGTGTTTCGTTTGTTGGACTTTGCTTCTGTACCGTTGAAGCTCTCTGATGGTCACCTACACGATAGAAAACAACACATGCAATTATTGCGGACATCATAAACTGTTCGAGTTGGTCCAACAGAAAACATTAGTGTAATAGATTCATTTGTGAAGTCACCCAAAGTTTCAACAAGTTACCCTCTTTAGATTTAAATACTATTCTTTCCTCACTCTTAGTAGCTATTAAATCAATGAAAGAGTTTGGTGTTCTCTCAACCAAAATCCTCACTAATTAAAGAAGAGCTCAAGGTAGATGTAGTTTTGAACGCCTTTGAGAAGGGACAAGGAGAGGTCATGTTGTACTACAAATCTCAGCAGCCTGTGTCCTCTTTGAGCTGATTATGGAACTTTTGAGCTATTAGGGCTGATTTTAATGAGAAAAGAGATCAAAACTCATGTTATCTTTGCCTTAGTTTATAAATGACTATTGACTGTTGTGTTTGGGGTCGGACTTCGCTTCTGTACTGTTCAACTTCTCTGTTGGTCACATATTAAATAACACTTGTAGATACGACATAGTAATGAACTTAAAACATTTATGCCGTTAATGCAGGAACTCGTCGTTGACACTTGTTACTGGAAGATGTTCCTAACAAATTGTTTGTTTTGATTTGGGACCAGGATTCGAGAAAGGAAGGCTTCCGTGACGGTTCTGCTCTGTGGGACAAGCGGTTGTGGGAAGTCCACACTCGCTTCTTTGCTTGTAAATTTCTTCACCTCAGACTTTCACTGTTCTTTCTTCAAAGCGCTATAAAAAGTGTCTTTCCGTGTGGTTTTCACTGACATAGTTTCATGGATGTGCAGGGACACCGTCTTGGCGTCACAACAGTGGTATCCACCGACTCAGTTCGCCACATGATGCGAGGATTTGTGAGCGAGCAGGAGAATCCACTGCTCTGGTCGTCCACTTACCACGCGGGAGAGTTTCTTGACCAAGAGGCGGTCTCCGAAGCGTACCACCGGAAAAAGGAAGGCAAACAAGCAAGCCTTCCGATACGTACACCATCAACGGGCTCCCCCACGCCAACCGACTCCGAACTTGACCTCAGCAATGGGTACGGTAATGGACATTTTTACGGAAACGGATCCCTCAGCAACGGCAGCGGATCCCTCAGCAACGGCAATGGATCTGTCAGCAATGGCAACGGATCCCTCAGCATCGGCAATGGATCTGTCAGCAACGGCAACGGATCTCTCAGCAACGGCAATGGCAAGGGCAAGGCGGTGCAGGTTGAGGAGGGCCCCACTTTGAAACTGTCTGGGAGTGGGAAGCTGGAGAATGGCGAGTGTCTCGTGAGTGCCAAGGTGATGGCGGTTCAGGGCTTTAAAGCGCAAAGCGAAATGGTGATGGACAGCCTTGACCGGCTCATCACAGGGTGGGAGCGGAGGAAAGAGTCCGTTGTTGTGGAAGGCGTCCATCTGAGTCTCAACTTTGTGGTAAGCATTATCTCCAGCAATTTGATCTATCACTGATTTTCAAGTAGTTTTTTTATTTCCTTTTTTTCATTTTTCATAGTTTTTTATCCCCTGTGCCCATGATGACAAAAGTGTTCATTTGCATAACTTAAAGAAATCTCTTATAAAATTTTAGGAAGGAGGCCAAATTGTACATGAATGATAAGAAGAGAATCTGGGGTGCATGAAATCCTCCAGGTTATAAATCTGTCACTGATTTGTAGTTGGGAATAATTAGTTTTTTCCTTCATCTTTGAAAAGATTTTTAACCCCTAAATGCACAAAAATGTTCATTTCCATAGCTGAACCAAATCATTAGAAATTCCTAGGAAAGTGTTGAATTGTACTTCAATGAAAGAAGAAAATATGGGCAGTTTGCATGCATATAGGAAGTTTCTACTCATAGATTGGGTTAGTTCTGTTGAGAGGGACAGCGTCTGTGCAGATGGGCCTGATGAAGAAGCATCCATCGATAATACCGTTCATGGTGTACATCGCGAACGAGGACAAGCACTTGGAGCGGTTCGCGGTGCGTGCCAAGTACATGACGCTGGACCCGACGAAGAACAAGTACGTGAAATATATTCGCAACATCCGGACGATCCAGGACTACCTCTGCAAGCGCGCCGACAAGCACCTGGTGCCGAAGATCAACAACACCAACGTAGACAAGAGCGTGGCTGCCATTCACGCCACCGTTTTCAACTGCTTGCGCCGAAGAGAAGACGGCGAAGTGCTGCTCGATCTCAACACCAACACCGTCAAGGTCGTTCACCAAGAGTACAAAAAGCAGTACACTTCCTCCGCGTTGGGGTCCAAGAGCATGTTCCAGCTAATCCAACGGAAAGGCTCCTCAAGGAACCTGTTGGCGATCATGAATGATGATGGATCGGTGGACAAAGCGTGGCCTCTTTTGCCTGTGGAAAATGGGAAGAAGCCGGAAGCTAGTGCTTTTCAGCACAAAGTTGTGGGGACGACGCTTTATGGTCCGCTCTCTGTGGGGTCTGCTGAGCCTGTTCACCTTCAGTTTGGAAACCTTGGGCTGAGTGCATGGCAAAGTGATCAGGGAACGTCTACTGACGTCGGCAACTCTCATGTCGGCGATGGTGATGCGGAGAACACTGATGTGCTCCGGAATGGATCATTTGGCTCTTTTGGCCATAAAGAGGTTAGTCCAATTCCGAACTAGTCATGGTTAAAATGTTGGCCTTGTAAGAAAGTTGAATATGAGATTTTTGTACTCAACCGGTAATTGCAGCTCAAGGAGGAGCTGGAAGTTTCAGGAAGCGATGAGGAGCTGGAGGAACAAGATGAAGCTACCTTCAAAGAAGGCGAGACAAGTGGGTCTGAGTTGGGGCAAGCTGAAGTCAACGACGTAAGCAATGTGTGCTTTTTCCTGCTTCACTCTTTTTGTGGTCTTTACCTTTTAGTACATCCTCTGCACCAGCATTGGTCGATTTCCTGATGAGTCATCATTCCTAGTTCAGGGAATGATTTGCTCATCAATCTTCCTACTGAACTTTTATTTGATGACAAACAAACAGCTTGAAGGCTCTGTGGACGACGGAAGTGGCCGTTCCGACGGAGAGGACGACTTGCTCATCAAGGAGGACGACGACGCGTTCTGGGAGGTGGACGAGACTAGTCCCGCGCCCAAGCCTTCTCCGCCACCAAGCGTGGGCAAGGACAAGAAGGCGCACATGCTGCGCCTGCGCTCCTTCGACAAGGCCGCAGCAGGTCGAATCGCGCCCGTGCTGCGGAAATCCGCCTCTCACAAGTCTCGGTCCTCCTCCAAACGGCACTCTCCCAAGGCGAAAATCCAGGCATGTTTCGCTTCCACGTCTCCCTAAGTACCTCCTCCTCCTGCTGTGTGGTCTTCTTTCCCTCAAAGTGCAAGAAGGCAGTTTTCAGCCCATAAATTAGGTGTTGGATGCGACTTGGTGTAACTGTACATTTTGTTAGGCAAGTATGAGTTCCCCCTCCCCCGCCTGCCTACGTTTAAAATCTCTGATGCTAGACTGGTGATGTCCTGCCCTTTTTCTATTGACTCATAAAACCTGGTGTACCCGACGCTTTTTGTCATGCTTTTTCGGTCTTTTCTTGAGTGTAAAAAAGGCAGTTTTCAGCTCATAAATTAATAGAAATGAATTATTTTTTGAGATGCCACGTGGCTATAATTGTACATATTGTTAGGAAAATATGAGTTTTTTTCCCCAGCTGCCTTCTGATGCTAAAGTGGTGGTGTCCTGCCCTCTTTCTTTAGGCATATAAATCCATAAATCCATAGACGTGTATTATCTGATACCTGAACCATTGTTGTCATGGTACAACATAAACACTCATAAACACGAGGGTAATGAATTACTTGTTGGATGCGACATGGCAATAACAGTTAGGCGAGTATGACTTTCTTTCTCTTCCCAGCTGCCTAAGCGTAAAATCTCTGGTCTCGACATTTTACTTCGGATAAATTTTATGGATTCAGGACTGGACTGAAATTATCGTCTGGGGAATGTCCGTTAAAAGGAAAGTAGAGAATGAATTATTGAGACTTTGGAGTATTTGTGATTTATTCCTAGCATCGTAACTCATTGAGAACAATAAGAAATTGCAACAAGGAATAGATTTAAGCTACAGTGCGCCCATCTGGGGATTCTCATATGGAAGTCGGAGCTTGTACAATAGGGTGACATTCAAATTGGCCGCTTAGTAGTTCCAGGGATAGTGTCCTACACTGCTGCCAACTTTGACACCCTCCCCAAAGCTGAGAAATTGTTATTTTACCATGAAAATTTGGGGACAGCATCATCTTTATGTTGAAAACATGCATACCAAATTTCAAGTCCAAGAAACTTATACAAAAAAACTTATGCAAGATCTACCAACATGGGATAGCTGTGAGAAAAGTGTCACAGCTGCCAACTTTGACACCCTCCCAAGAATTGAGGAAATTTTTTCGCCCATGAATTTTTGGAGCAAAAACATTTTTATGTTGTTTGCATGTGTGGAAAATTTCAAGTCCAAAAGACCCATACAAAAAATAATATTCCAAATCTACCAACATGTGTAGTTTTGAGAAACAAAGGGGAAAACCATTTTACTACTTCCAACTTTGACGCCCTCCTTAGGATTGAGTTTTTGTTGATACATAATGAAATTTTTGGCACAAGATCATCTCTACGCTGGTAACATGTGGGATAAATTTCAAAGCCAAAAGACATACATAAAAAAAGTTATTCCATATCTATCAACATGTGTAACTATGATAAACAATTTGAAGGTCATATTGAAAATGTCAAAATATCTTTGACACCTCATGCTTTTTCATTGAACTCAATCATGTGAGTAAGCCACCAAACATAAATGCTTCTCAAAAAGATCAATAACATCTAAATGAAGAAGTGAAGAGGTGTTCCATGCAGAAGAATCCACTTGGCCATAAAGTGTGCATTAGACACATGACAAATTTTTTCTTCTAAATATCTATTGAACACTATGTAAAGGGAATGGTGTGTGTGATTTGTGATAGACTGAATGTTGAGACAATCCTCAAAACAGAGAGTGTTGTATTGTGGGATGCATGAGTGTTGATTCACATTGGGCATACATGATGAGTGATTAAGAGCAAAACGATTTTTCATGTATGCATATAGGCTTGTGTTTTGGCGACCCTTCTCTCTCCTCTCTGCTCCAGCGCCTTGGCTCCCTTCTCTCCCCTTGCTCTGCTCCAACCCTGTTCTCCTTCCTCTGCCAATTGTCACATGTCAATCCTGCAACCCCCTTTGCTCTGCTCTAGCCCCTTGGCCCCCTTCTCTCCCCCTTGCTCTGCTCTAACCCCTACTCTATTGCTGTAGCTAGCATCACGCACTCTATAAGTTTATGATGGCAATTTCAAATGAAATTCGTGCTCGCATCATAGGTTTGAGTGAGGGAGGATTTACAGGAGTTCAAATTGCAACTACTATTGGAGTTCCTTTTAGAACAGTTACAAGGTTAGTAAAAATATTTAGAGAAGATGGAACCTACAAGCGCAAACCTTGCGGTGGAAGTCACGCTAAAAAGCTTAGTGATAGAGATGTTCGTAATATTGTGCATTACTCAAAAATTCATCGTTGTTCTTCACTCTCAGAGATTACCAATGCATGTCCTACTCAAGTGTGTAGACGTACTATTCAAAGGGTCTTACATAAAAATGGCATTTTTAGTCGAATTGGATTCAAATAACCTTTTTTGACACCTCGTCACATGTCTCAACGATTAGCTTTTGCTCAAAAGTACCGTGGATGGAGTGCAAAAGAGTGGGAGCGTGTTGTTTGGACAGATGAATCTACTTTTGAAATTGGAAAAAATTCTCGGCAAATTCATGTTTGGAGAAGTGCATACGAGCATTATTCATCAAGTTGTCTAGTTCCTACTTTTAAAAGTGGAAGGACTTCTTTAATGATTTGGGGTGCATTTGCTGGAGGACAAAAGTCAGAACTTGTCTTTATGCCTAAAGGTCAACGTTCTGCTAAGGATTTTATAGAAGTGGTTTACGATGCCAAATTGGTTCATTTCATGGGTCAAATTCCAGAAGGAGTGCTTATGGAAGATGGGGCACCCGTCCATAGGAGCAAAATATGTGAAGAATGGAGACAAAGCCACCTTCTCGAAAAGCTCAACTCGCCTGCAAACTCTCCCGATCTCAATCCAATCGAGAACGTTTGGAGGATGTTAAAAGATGTTGTGCAACATGGCAAACAATGCCCTAGAAGCTTAGATGTGTTGAAGGTAGTTCTTGAAAGAGAGTGGAAGTTAGTCAATGGTACAAAGCTCCTTCAACTATGTCATTCTATGCCCTCTAGGTTACTAGCAGTGATTGACGCTAATGGAGGACATACACGTTGGTAGATATGGAATAACTTTTTTGTGTACCTCTTTTGGCTTTGAAATTTATCTCACATGTTACGAGCGTAGAGATGATCTTGTGCCAAAACTTTCACTATGTATCAACAAAAATTCAATCCTAAGGAGGGCGTCAAAGTTGGAAGTAGTAAAATGGTTTTCTGCTTTGTTTCTCAAAACTACACATGTTGGTAGATTTGGAATATTATTTTTTGTATGGGTCTTTTGGACTTGAAATTTTCTACACATGCAAACAACATAAAAGTGTTTTTGCTCCAAAAATTTCATGGGCAAAAAAAATTTCCTCAATTCTTGGGAGGGTGTCAAAGTTGGCAGCTATGACACTTTTCTCACAGCTATCCCATGTTGGTAGATCTTGCATAAGTTTTTTTGTATAAGTTTCCTGGACTTGAAATTTGGTATGCATGTTTTCAACATAAAGATGATGCTGTCTCCAAATTTTCATGGTAAAATAACAATTTCTCAGCTTTGGGGAGGGTGTCAAAGTTGGCAGCAGTGTAGGACACTATCCCTGGAACTACTAAGCGGCCAATTTGAATGTCACCCTATTGTACAATAATTGGAGCACGAACTTGTATTGGGATTTCTCTTTATCAATGGAGTAGAAGGGTACAAAAGTATAATATATAATTACAAATAATATCTTACAAAATATATGGGATGCTCTCAGAGCAAGCGACATGCAAATTTGCGAGAAATAGAAGTGCTATGTTAATCTAAGATCTTTAGTAATGCCCCTGAAATGTCCAACTTTTTATTGTATACCACCAGATTTGTGGTCCATTACAGTATTTCCACTCGTGGTAGGGTTTTTCCCACGCCAATGCAAAAAACCAACTCAAAAGGCGAGTATTGTGTACAGATTGGGCGTTTCTCCTAGCATTGGGACAAGAGACCGAACTGGAAATTAGAACTGGAACGGCGTTCTTACTTGTCGCGTATTCACTTGCGGGATGTGCCGACCATGACTCCCCCGCTTTTTAATATATTACTTTTCTTTTACTGCAGCCATTTAAGAGTACCACCATGCGCAGTCCGCCAAGGAAAATTGACCCCTTCATTGGAGGATCAGTGGATGGACGTAGGTAGACAAGGTCATCCCCTTGCCATTCCCTTGCCCATACTTGTAGCCCCGTTCTCCTACCCGTTCCCCTAACTTCATTCAAACTCTAAACCCTAAACACGACCTATAAACCCTAAATCCTAACTCCTAAACCCTAAACTCTAAAACCCGCTCGAGGATTTTCTAAGCCCTAAAACTAGGTTATAGGGGGTACAAGGAGGGGAATGATCCTCGTCCACCTCCATCCATTCATAGCCCTCCTATGAGGGGTCAATTTGCCCTGGCCATGCGCAGTCCACCATGCATAGTACACTAAAACAAAGGTGGGGCACTGGATTCCACTGTACATTCCAATAGAATTAAAAACTATATTATATTATATTATTATATATGAGTCTTTCCCGTTCATTGGAATCTCACTGTACAAAACATAGTACTTGATTCTCAGTTCCAATTCTCCATTCATTGGAATTTGGAAGGCCATGTCCCATGACCCCAAAAAGCAACCGCGATTTTAGAGGAATCTCTACCTCGTTGATTAAACTCTGCTAAGATGAGCTTATTGAAAATTTAATTGTCCCTTCTTCTAAACTTATATTAGATGTGGTCAAAATTTTGTGAATTTTGACCGTATGAATTGAAAGATAATTGCGGTCAAAGTGTACATTTTTATATCCCCTAGGTACATTTGGGCCTTTGGGGGTAAAAATATTAGGCCATACATGTATAATACAAGACATTTTTGAAATCAATCATCACAATTGAACAAGATGAAGTACGAAAACATATGTTCTTCCATAGTTACAAACAAAATCCACAACCACTTTGTAAGGAAGGAATAAACTGATAGGGAAAATAATACCCCCTTTCCTATACAATTGGTTTTTCTACTTGAATTTGAATTGTAGAAGCTTGCATGGTACCTTCTCTAGGTATTTTGAGTTCATCGCCGGTTTCCCTTCCACGTCCATAGATGGTCGATCAAGTCATTCTTCAATTTAAAGTGGGCCTCATGATCAACTATCTTGCCCATCTCTAATACATACATTTCGATGGACAATAGGTGCTGCAACTCTTGTTGTGCTCGATGTTTGATTGTTCCGGTGGATTTGGACGTGGTCTCTTTTAGATAATCTTGGTTTAAGCCTAGATACGTCTCTTCATCTTCGATTACCATGTTGTGCAATATTACATAGGCGGTCCAAATGGTGATCATTTCAGACTTCCTCCACTGGCGAGCCAGATTTCTTAAAATTCTCCATTGTTGCTGTAAAACACCAAATGCACGTTCAATATCCTTCCGAGCGCCCTCTTGTTTGTGGGCATAAAATTTGTTCTTCTCGCCTTGTGGATCTTGAATGGTTTTCATGAACATACTCCATTTTTGGTAGATCCCGTCGGCAAGTTGGAACCATGAGTTGTATCTATGATTATTAACTTCAAATTTAACCGAAGTTGCTTTACCTATAATATTATTCACCATCCATGGGCTCCTATCGAGGACATTTATGTCGTTGTTTGAGCCTGTCATTCCAATGAAAATATTCCAAAACCAAAGATTGTACGAGGCAATCGCTTCCATAATTATAGGTCGCGTCCCGTCCTTGCCCTGGTATTGTTCGTGCCAGGCACAGGGCAGTTCTTCCAGTCTCAATGAGTGCAACCAATGGAAACAAACATTCCGAGAAAACCCCTCTCTTCGTTAATACACAATTGCTTCTGTATATCCTCCTTTGTAGGCTGCTTCAAGTATTGATCTCCGAAAATCGTCACCACTACTGTTACAAACTTCTTGAAATATTTTTGCGCCGTTGACTCTGCAATGTGCACGTATTCGTCGATGAAGTCCGCCGCTATGCCGCCATTCAAAATACGAATTGAGGCAATTATCTTCTTAGTAGAAGATAATCTGATCCGACCTACAGCATCCGCTTTTTACTTAAAATATGGATCATATTGGACTATAGTCTTATGGATTCGTAGGAAGAGGGATTTGTGCATGCGAATGCGATGACAAAACAATGGCTCATACGTTGCTCCCTCTTTGAAGTAATCATCCCATATTTGTTGGTGTCCTCAAGCATAACCCCGTTCAATGTTTCCTGCCTTGCCGGGTCGAGATCCCCCATGTATCCTCCCTAAAATATTCTTTTCTTCCACCCCAAGTGTCTCTATTGATTCTTGATATGCTATATGGAGTTCCAATAATTCTTCTATTTCATCCTCCGTGGACATGAACTACTACGCCTACTTCGGTGTGTCTCCGTCAAAATCCATTCTAACGTGTCAAAGCTATTGACAACCCTTTTTTAATAAAATACACATCATGGACTTCCTAAGTATAAATGTAGAAGCACAATAAAAAAATGAAATATAAAGGTGGAAGCACAATCAGAATATAAAATATATTGTGAAAGGTTTGTTGGCTTTCATCTCTTTTATAGACTCGCAAGGCCTCTCCAAAAGTAAAAGTAACGTTTGTCTTTTACTTTTATTTTGAAAATAAAAGAACTCCACAATTAAAGCATTACCAAAACCAAAATGAAGGCAAGAAGTACATTCCATCATACAAAAGTAGATTACAATGAAAGTAAAAGTATGACAACATTGGTATCATAATTGCCTAAGTAAAAGTGAAAATGATAAACACATTAAAACAAAATAATAAAGATATGTAGACTTAATCTCAAGTATTTACAATACATCAAAAATTACATATATACGGCTAACATTGGAACTCAAAAGGATTTTTTTCATAATTGTAGTACTTATCATTTCTAATCAAACTCTGGTATGATACTCAACAAACTATCATAAATATAATAGAAGTTGTAATTCTCTAAATATTTTGTTTTAAGTTTTTGCTTGTGAAAATTGTCTTCGATTCTTAATGTAGAATAAAAAGAGTTTGTTTGGTACCTTCCTTTAAAATATATGAGAGAAAATGAATATTATTGGCTACAACAAAATGACTCAATAATTTTATTTTGTTTTTCTGTTTATTGTCGTTGTAAATCGCCACATAATAAAAAAGAAGAATGAAGTAGTTATTTCCATCTCCTATTGTAAGATCTAAATTTGTACTTCTAAAACAACTTTATTCAAAATGTTTAAGAAGTTTAGATTGTACTGAAATTTAGAAGCTCATAGAATCTGAAGGGAAGCATATTGAATTCTTTGAAATGAAAGGATCAACAAACTTTTGTGTCAGACAATGATATATTTTTTGCTTACAAAAACAAAGTTCTCGAATTCAAAAGAGAAAATTGAAACTTCTTTACTGCACCTTGTAGGAAAAGGTAAACCACTAACTTGCTTGGAGGGAATCAATTACACGTAGAAAGATTACAAACTTGCTAATGTTGAATAAATTTGTATTATTCACAGCTACTTAGATTACCATCTTTGATAGGGGATCAATGCAAGGGTTAACCAAGCCTCAACAAGCCAAGCCTTAGGCTACGTATGGGCTTGAGTACATTATATGTCATGTGAATAATCCAAGGGATGTTCAGAAGCCCATAGTTTGACCTAGATCTCTTAGCCTTTGACATGTAAGTTGTCAACTAATGAATGATAATGAGTAAATTTTGACCTTGTGGAGTTCATCAAGTTAAAAAATGCAAATATCCAATCACAACTAGCATCTCTCCTATATAGCATGAGAAACCAAGAAGTCTCAGAAAAGACATAATCATGTACTGTTGTGAAAGGATTTTGCAAATGGACAAAAAAATTATTTTCAAAAATAAATCTTTATAACACATTTTGCTTTATACGTAAGTTTCTTATATCCACCAAACTACACTAAAATATCTAACACAGGCCACAATGAACACGGTTCTACATGTTCAGAATAAAAATTTGAAGGCAAAATTTTCTCCATACTATTAAAATATCGTCAACACTGTTTGACGGAACATAGTTAAAATTGACGGAACATAGTTAAAATTGTGGTTTAAGCTCTGCAAATAGAAATTGAGATCAGTACATTGATTGAAATACAAGATCAAAGTTGTATTTCCAATTAAAAACAATACAATTGTAACTAGAGTTTGTTACAATGCAAAAAAACCTATCCTAAGAGAATTGAGTGTTATGGACATACTTAGAATTTTACGAGCTGGACCTTTCGCTAGGTCCAGCGTCCTCCGCATCCGGACTTGGAGAAGGCGGCAGTGTAACAATGGGGAAGTCACCATCAAATTTGCTTGCAGAACTTTGAACAACAAGGTACAAGTGAGCCTACATGTCATGTGTGCAATGAGAGCTTTTGAATGATTAAGAGAATATGTACATGAAATTCAAGAGAGAGAAATTTGAGGAATTTTATTTGAGAATCCAAGTCAATCCAAACCACCTTGGGCCCCATTTCTAAAGGTTCTGGATCGACGTGATCCATCGTAAACGGGGGTATTTGTACGGTTGAAGGAGCCACGAGGGATGCCCGTAATTGTCCAAGGCTTTCTGACAAAGTAAACTATAGAACTCCACAATTTCACGTGGCATTGTGGACAAATCCATTGAAAAAAGCTGCATATTTTTTGACTCTTCATCGTGGCTGTCTTGAATTGTTCATCAACGTTCACCTTCTTTGCTTCAACCCTTGCAACCGCCTTCGATTCTCTGGAGTGGCCAAATTTCAATACGTCCCTAGCAATGTCCGCCCATTTTGCCTCCAGGCTGCGCTGCAGCTGTGTGGTAATATTCATGCGTGGCTCCATGGTCTTGTATTGCTTGTGGATTTAAAAAAGAATTCCAATTACATGAATGTCAAAAAAGATCATAAACACAGCCATGTATGTTTTGTTAGCACATGTCAATTTGACATAGTACAAAAGCTGCACAGTCTAAAAAGAACTTGAGGCTACAAATACATTCATGTATTAAAAATTGACCTTCTTATTCACAATTTTAGATCTGTCAGTTTCCATTAAAACAATTCCTTCTGAGTAAAGCTTCTTAATACCACCAACTCATTAAGCGCTCCAAAAAATCATGAATGCATGCTACCTAATAATTTTAATGTCTAAAAAAGATAGCAAAACAACAAAGTTCTCTCAATTCATGCTAAACAGTTATTCAAACCATGAGTGCTATAGAACCCAAGACATCATCAAAGAAGAAGAAGAAAATAAAAATAAAAAATAGAAGAGTGTGCTCAAATACTCACCTCTTAACTTTGAGGCACAAATGAGAGGAAATAGGCAAAAGTAGAATTTAAAGCTTAGAAGTAGAATTCAAGTAGATGGTACAAATAGGCTTTTAGAAAGTGATGGCAAATGACACCAAGGCAAAAGTAGAATTCAAGCTTAGAAGAGGTAACTGGAATTACAAATCAAAAGGTAACTGGATTTAAAGAAAAAAAAAGCCATAAAAACTGTTGGTTTGGACGCGGTGATGATGTATCTGAATGCCGCAATCAACCGAAAATTGACATGTGTCACGATGGAAGTTGTTGATTCCGACACCAAAATCTAGTGTGCAACTCTATTTCGACCAAATTTTTTCACAAAACTCATTAATTCTCACCATTCTCCCATACCGGTTTTCAGTTTCGTAGTCCCTAGTGCAAATGTACTAGTTAGTGGCTCACTCTGGAGATGCTCTTACCATTGTATTTTATAGTAATGGACCACAACCTTCCTAGGATTTAGGTCTGGATCAAGATTCGCATGACTACACAGCTTGGCCACAAGTATGCTCCCACGCCTCTATCAAGCGAGTACTTCAAACATTTTAAATAAATAAAAATATTCATATGGCCTTCGAATTCTCTTATTGCTACAAATAAAAAGAATTTGCGATAAGTTATCACGTAGCACAAAGTGTTCAACAACCTCCTTCAACCTCAATGGAAGCACAGACAACCATATCTCGACGATGAAATGCCGCAAAAGTATTCAAGTAATATTCGCTATCTCAGGAAAAGACAACAATCCAGTAGAGTCGGACTTGGCCTTGTTCAAGACTTTCTCAGAGTAAGAATTTAGGGTTTAGCTTATTGAATTTAGGGTTTAGGTTATTGAATTTAGGGTTGAGGGTCTTATTCAAAGTCTGATTTTTTTGTCTTTGTAACGTTTTTTGAAAAGGGACAAATAGAGGAGATGTTTTGTTGTCAAGAGGTGAGCCACCTAGTAGAGGATTCCTATGAACATACTCCGGAAAATTCTCGTTCAATGAAAACAATTTGTTAAGCCAAGGCTTTAGATAAGCGTTCAAAAAGGTGTCCATCTGGTCCCCATGCCATAAAGGCGGATAAATTGCTCTGTAGAGATTATTGAACACATTTTTATAAGGAGTATTGTCCACTAGCAAGACATTCTAGAGAGACCGGGGTTTTTCAATATTTTGCAATATGTTAGGTTCTTTAGAAAAATGGGCTTACCTAGTTTATCTAAATTCTTATGCGTTGATTCTTATGCATATTGTTTACAAAATATGAGGTCCGATGTGTGAGATTTAAAATGATTGGAAAAAAGCTTAGGAGTATTTATAAGATGGAACATTTATGTTTCACCTCAGACACTTGTCTTATCAAAATGGGTCTCTTCACAAGTACTGTCTATGGCAGACTCAAGAATTGTCTCCTGTTGCTCTATGCCATCCTTTTTAATTGAAGACCCAAAGGAATCTTGTTTATCAAATTTGTAATTGTCAAAATTGGCTCCATAAAAAAACAAGTGCGCTTGCTTAATTGCTACAAGCTCCGGAGAGATGAGTGGATTGGATAGTGTCCCTGGTTCAAGAATATTTGTTTACGTGCTGTTTTAGCTTCGACCTTGTGTTCCTTCCATGTGTTTTGTCGTTGCTACCTCTATATTTCTTCAAATTGGCCTTCTTCCTTTTCGACAATACCTTTTTTGTAGGGCCAAGATTATTCTTTGCCTCTGAGCTAAACGAATCCAGGTTCTTCATGGTGCTTTTCTACAAAGGTGATTCTATGTCAGGGAATTCTTCTTGGCGCTCATGATCTTTGGTACTCTTGAATACAGATTTTTGTGTGTGTGATGCAATTGCACTGTTGTTTACCGTGAGATCTCCAAGTTTAGCTTAGGTGTTGAAGTTGGGATTATTCGACGGATGTGGCTTAAGAATTTCAAAATCCACTAGTTGTTGTGGTGTTTTTTTATTTGGTAGGCTATCGTCAAAGTTATGAAAAGTTGCAACGTCATTGTCATTCTTGATCTTTGACCTCCTCTCTAATTTGTGGCTTTCAAGATAGGAGGTAACATATAGTTCATCGTCAATATTTTGACTGTCCTCCACATGGTCTGCGGCTTATAGAAAATTCCTCGTCAAAGAGCGGACATGCAAAGATTGAGTCTCTTCAACTCCAACCGTGTTTGAAGATCCTTTGTTGTGCACAAACACATTGTGCAAAGATCTCATTGTGCCCATAGGTGAGAGCGCATTATTAGCAACAAATCAAGAGCAACAATGATAAAACTATCACTATTGCCTCCATAAATCGAGTCCATGCCACTCTTAAAAGCGAAAGCATGATACCAATGAGACTAATGATGTGCAGCTTGCACACACCCTCACCTCATTACGTGGGAGACTCAACTTGAAAAAGATGAGTCTCCCTCAACCACACGTAGAGGTCATTTGGGCTCCAAGTCTCAAATGAGGTGTCAAAAGACACCACCGTTGACTTAGCCTTCACACGGCACTAAACCTTATCCTAATCACTAATTGTAGCTAAGTTGTTTGCCTTCTAGTAACTCCTTAACTCCCTAGGTGGTTCCAAACCGAAAACCACCTACACAAACGCCTCCATGTGCCCATTCTCATTACACTAAACGCCTCCATGTGCTCGTAATTCTTCCTTGCCTTCTTGTACTCCGCGGCGATTGTGTTGAATGGGTCTACTTGGTCCTTTTCTTGGTGCTCTTCTTTTGCCTTGAAGAGAGCGTGGTGTCGGATCGTTTGGTCTGCTTCTTTCTCTTCCGAGCACTAGCCGTTGTCGGTCTCTCATCCTCATCGGAAGAATCCGGTTCCGAATCTGGTTCCTGAACCTGACCAGGATCTTCTTCTTCAACCTAATCGTGACTCGTAAGCACCTTTGTCGTCTCATACGTTGTCTCTTTGTTGTCGCGGTGGTGGTAGAGGTGGTAAAGGAAGGAGGAGATTGGGGTAGGTTTTGTTCTCCCTATTCCGGCCACCAATTTCCCCACTAACTCTCCTAGTACCTCTTCCCATGCTATGGGCCGTGCTCTCGCGTAGGATCTCCATATGGTGTTTACTAACATTGTGGTTGTCTTAGAGGGTCGTTCCGGATATAGAATGGGGACCATATAATCTATTACTCTCCTCACTCTCGGAATCTTGCAATCTACTATAGTCAACCCATCTTTGGGATCGGCCTTCCTTGCAAACTTCAACTCAAACAACCCATCTTCTTCAAATCGACGTCCAAGGCCTACCGCTCTTTCTCTGATTTCGGCAATACTAGAAGTACTGTCCAGAGGTTGACAACTACCTCCATAGCCGCCATACTGCTGGATGCCTTCCCCATAGCCGTTCGTGCAAGCAAACCCTACCCGGTTTCGCAGCCAAACCTTCACTCTTATCCAAAATCCTAACTCCAATTTGTAGGTTGTAACCCTACTTGCGGATTCTCAACAATCTTGCTTGTAATTGCCACCCCTCACCCGAGTGCCACTAAACGACGAGAAACCAAAGCAAGAAAAGATGAGGAGCTTGCCTTTTGGCTTAAGTATTTATTAGTCATCCGATACCATTATCCTTAGCTCGTTCCGATTATTACCATCGGAGCCCAGTTCTTGTTTTTAACAATTTTATTATTAATGACTCTGGACAACAAGGTACTAAGATAGTTTTTATTTAAACTATCCAAACACAAGGGATGTGTGCTTAATTAAAAAGACAACCCTCCGCTTCACACTTAAACTGCTCTAGATTAGTTGGCATGGTAAAACCAGGTTTAACATTTGCCTTCTCTGGAATCCATAAGTCTAGTCTAGAGTGCATGTGTTGTTCCATCGCCACCTTAAGCGCTTGTTCATTCCAAGGCATCATTTTTGTTTTATTCCAAGAAAACTTTGCTCATACTAATTGAATCCATTTAGTTTCTGTATATTGCTACAATCTTTGCGTTTGGGTGTTTATACCATGCACTCAAAGACATGCATGATGTTTGTTGTAGATGAAGTCATTTGTTGTGCCCTCCACTTTGGAGATAATAATAGTATTTCTTCATGCAATCCATGATTTTCTCATATTGATCCAATTGGCTTCAAAGTTCATGCTCCAAGATAGCTTGGAGTAGCACAATCTCCGTATGTTCATGTTCTTTATATGTTGGATTCAATATATCTAGCAAACAAACACGATAGTAACTAATGGTCACCTTCCAAATGATTTGCATGTACTCCTTGGGTAGATAACCTTCATCCTTCTTGTGGCTAGAGATATTCTTGCTCTTCTTCCTCCTCTTAGAGCTCAAATTAGGAATAGAATCAATATGGAAATCTAATCCTATCTGGTTCCAAAGGTCTATGGCCTCCAAAGCATCCAAATCTTCATGGACGGACCGTTTGCCGCAGCCTTGCCTTAAAGACATGGAAACAATGTGTCTTGTAAAACAAAAGAAACAAACAAAACCTCCCCCCTCCAAACTATTGACTTTCCACATAGTGTAGTTCCAAGCAAGACACATTTTCACATGTCAAGACAAGGAGCCACTATGGAAAGGAATGGGGGGAGCTCAAGCATCTGGCCTATTTATACCCCAGATAGACATTTGCGCCCCCTTCCAAATCCGTTCGCAAGCCCACCTCATTCCGTTTGCACCCTCCCTTTTCTTGTTTACACCCCCTTCCCAACCCGTTCGCACCCCCCCAAACCTATTCTTGTCCCCCCTTACATTTCTGTTTGCACCCCTCTCCAACATGTTTGCGCCCTCTCCTTTCTCATTTGTGCCTCCTCTTCAACCCACTCGCGCTCCTCCTTCCAATCCGTTTGCGCCCTTCTCCAACGTGTTTGCAACCTCCACTTTCCCAATTGTGCCCCCTTCCCAACCCATTCATGCCCCCCACTATTTAAGTCAAGTTTGCACCTACTCCTTTAACTTTGATTTCCCTACTTAGGAATTCAGGTGGCTGATTGCTAGATTCAAGGGTGGGTTCTATACTAACTATTTTCACGCCATCCATCACCCCATAGAGGAACCCAAACCTTCAACTTCCGTTTGGTGGTTGATTGTTGGACTTCATTGTTGGCTTTTTTTACACACCTGAGTTTATCGGAGGACAACAATGGAGTCAAATTCAAGACCACGAGCAAAACGAGCGCCACCAATGCCACTTGGGCCTCTCACCAAGGCAGATTGGAAGAGACAGAGAGGTCAAACCCAAAATTGCAAGGGAGAAGAAGATGAAGAAGCGGCCACATGTTTTTAACGACCTTGCGAAGTTGGCATTCAGAGGTTGGGAGGACAAGCCACAGTCATGGAAATATTTCATATGCAAGGAGTAAATTGAGAAGAATGAAGGCGAAGTGGAACAAAATAGTGTATATGACTTATGAACCAGAAATAGACTCTAGTTTTGATGGTGCTCGTGAGCCAAGACTGCCGCGTGGAAGTATAGCAGAGACCACTAGGATTGTAATGGAAGCAAATCCTATGCCAGTGAATATTGCAGCACAACATGTTGATCAACACATGAACCCCGTGCACAACATTGGAGGGGTTTAAATGACAATAGAAGTCATCGACGACATGGGAAAAGATATTGAGGAGGGGCAACCAGTGGTGGCCAAAATCAGATCTACCATAGTTCACGGTGTGCCATTTGGCGTGCAAGGCGACCAAACCAATGAGATGGAGCAATTGCAATGTCAACTTCCAAGAAAGGATGGTCTCATTATGCAATTGCAAGAAACATCCAAAATCTCATGTTGGAAACAACAATGAAGGACATAGAAATCACTAGTCTCTGTAATTTTTGGCAACAGGGGCAACAAATGCACCAAGTCCGAGCGAGTCAATCAATTGTGGTGGATGATGCCCTCAAGGTAAATGACAATATCATCAACAATGTCATTGGTATTGCAACGGTTGGCATATCTGCACACTAGCTAAAGGACAACGTGTTCGACTTGGTGTGCCTCCAATGGGCTCCTTTGCACGGCTGTACGTGGACATTGATGGTCCACTGAGCCAAGATTCATTGTCATTTTCAACCAACACCAGGATGGAGGAAGTGAACGCATTGAGTAGTGCAAATGATGCATTGCATTGGTAGAATGATACTTTGTGTTTCAGCCTTGGCTAAAACATACTACCAATGGAAGGTAGCAATCATTCTCAGTGTCAATCGTGGTTGCAAGATGGCAATGGAATCCAAAAAGATCGACAATCAATACTTGAAGCACAACGTGCGGAGGAATTTTGGCCTCACATCTTGGCTAATTCAGATGATTTGTGTCCATCTGACTTGCCAGTTCAATCAAATAATCCATTGTTGATTGATAAGAAAAAGTTTGATTTCAATCATGCCAATGCAACGTTGTGCGATGATCTTGAAATGAAGCTGGGAGTTCAATGTCGTGCACAAACACATCGTGCAAAGATAACATCGTGCCAACAGGTGAGAGCGCACAATTAGAGGCAAACTCGGAGCAATGGTGACTATACTATAACAGTTGCCTCTGTAAACAACGAAAACAATAGTTCACAAAGAAACTATCAACCTCCAACAACCTAGGCTAGGGAAAAAGAAATAAATACCTAGACCATAACATTTAGTAATTGGTCTACAAGGACCCCTTTACTCGCCCCCTTCGCCTGTGCTGAAGCCCCTTTCACACCGGCGAACCACACAATTAACGTAAAGTGTATGAACGACCGAGCATGAAAACCTCTCAAGTCCAGAAAAATCAAGGTAACCTATAGAAAAGACACTAATAGACCGTGTAGACAAAGGATAGGCCGGGTGCAATGAGAGCCCCATCGTTAATCGCCTCTAACACTTTTAATGGCTAGACTTTGTCTACGTAGACTCTTAATGTGCTAAACAATTTGGACACGACCATTGACCCACTGGTACCTCTAGAAGAGGTGGGGTTAGACATTCTAGATGCCACCCCGTAGAACAAAGGTCACAAATGACCATTGTGGCTGCCTGTTTGGCACTACCACACAATTGACATCGCAATCCAGCGGAGATGTGAGAAATACCAGGATTTACCGTGCCATCAATGTGTGGTAAATGGCAAGGAGCGCAATTGCGCGTGTGATCCTTCCATATCTTACCATCACGACCCTCCAACAGTAACACTCCTGAGTGCTTCACCTCACGAACTCGCAAGATCACCCGTCCCGCTGTCACATCCAAGGTGGTGGGCGCTGCTTGCTGCAAATACACATAGTCTCCAGGAGTAAACCGTCGCACTTGCGGTCGGTAGCCTCCTCCCCGTATTGTAGCATAACGCAATGTATCCCGATGTTGAGCAATGGAAAGATTCTCCAATGCCATAGGCATCACCCGTTTGAACAAATCCGCACGTTGCTCACAGACTTGAGCCCACGTATCTGGATTGTCCATGTTAGCCAACACGGTGTCAGCATCTGCCTGAATGGCCTTCGGTAACACTGGTTGCTTTCAAAACAACAAAAAGTAGGGAGAAAAGGACGCCAAAGATGCTTGCTTACTAAACCGGTAGCCCATGGCTATCCACGGTAATTGCAAGTTCCAATCTTGATGATGTCCCTTCTTCAAACTATACTTCCGAAGCCCCCTCTTGACGGTTTGCACCATGCGCTCCGCCAAGCCATCCGCTTCGGGGTGATCCCTCGAAGTAGTGCGGTGATCTATCATCGCTTGCTCACACAACGTTTGAAACTCACCCAAGAATTCCCTTCCTTGGTCTGTGAGAACTTCTGCTGGAGCTCCAAAGCGACTCAAAACACGATCCAGAAAAGAGTAAGCGGCCCCATCACTAAACTTGTCAGGCAACGCCACCAATTCTATCCATTTTGAGAAGTGCTCGATCATCACCAACACATACTTATTGTGTCGAGGTGTCATTGGCAATGGACCAGCAAAATCTAAGCTCCACCTATATCCCAAGCCCATAATTGGCAATGGTTGCAATTGTGGCATCGGAGCGTTAAAAGACGCTCGCACACGATCACAAACCATACACCGGGCTACCAAAGCTTGAACTTGAGTTTGCATTCCTCGCCACCAATAGTGAAGCTGGAGCAAGCTATAAGTCCTCCGCACTCCAAAGTGCCCAAGGTCTTCATGCGTGTCCTTGATGAGCTTCACTCTCTCCAATGGAGTTGGCACAACCTTTCGCGTGCCATCCGGCCACACCCTCAAAAGGTGAGTCCTCTCCCACACGAACCGTTTGGCTCGTTGTGAGACCCGATCTCTCTCCTTAGCCGGCCACGTAGGCACCATTTCTCCATTCTTCAGAAAATGCATCACGTTTGTGTCTTCAAAGATGTCTTTGGCGCCCCCAGATTCTTCACCGACATCCTCATCTACCGTGGCCACAGTAGAAGCTCCGGTGGCATCTCCACGCATCGCCAATACACTTAGAAAGGCCGAACAATGCCAACCTGGCAACGGATCGGCTTCATCCTCCCCGTGCCACCTAGCGCCCGTAGCATCCGATTGGTTTGGAATTGGATTGCGGCTAAGGCCGTCGGCATCCATATTCACCAATCCCGCTCTGTGCACCACCTTGAAGTCGTATTCCATCAACATCAAGGCCCACCGCGCTAGCTTGCCTGTTAGTTTGTCAGACTCCATCAACCACTTTAAAGGTTGATGATCCGTGACTAACAAGAACTCGTTACCATAAAGGTAACATCGAAAATGAGCAATTGCCCATATGGCTGCCAAACACTCCCCTTCATATATTTTACATATCGAGAAAATTTTTATGAAATTAGAACTTGATCTTTCTTTTTTTTATGGGAATACCATTTTGCCTGAATGTATTCTTATTTTTTTTTTACTTATTCTTTTATTATTAGAGTTAATTTTTGAAATAAAAAACAAAAATTTATTTTTGTTTATTTCTTTATCAGGTTTGTTTATAAGTATTATTATTTTATTATTCCAATTACAAGAAAAAAACATTATTAGTTTTTTAGGTAATTTTCAAGCTGATAATTTTAACAAAATATTTCGAATTTTTATAGCCTTATGTTCAATATTATGTATTCCTTTATCAATTGATTTTATTAAATGTACAAAATTATCAATAACGGAATTTCTTATTTTTATATTAACAGCAACTATAGGAGGAATGTTTTTATGTGGTGCTAACGATTTAATTACTATTTTTGTGTCATTAGAATGCTTAAGTTTGTGTTCATATTTATTAACAGGTTATACAAAAAAAGATGTTCGATCTAATGAAGCTGTTATGAAATATTTACTTATTGGTGGAACAAGTTCCTCTATTTTAGCTTATGGTTTTTCTTGGCTATATGGTTTATCTGGAGGAGAATTTCAACTTCAAAAAATAGCAAATGGACTTTCAAATACAGAAATGTCTAATTCTTCTGCAAACTTAATTGGACTTATATTTATTATAGTAGGGATTGGATTTAAACTTTCTTTAGTTCCTTTTCATCAATGGACCCCTGATGTATACGAAGGAGTGTGATTCGTTTTTTAGAAATAAAAAATGTTATTAATTGTTTATTTCTAAATATTTTATAGATATGCAAAATAAAAATAATTTATTGTTTTTACTCAAAACAAAACATAACTTTTATTTAGTTAATTTCATTTTCATCAATGAAAATAAAATTGACAATAAAGCAAAGTGAAACTAAAAAAATTATAAGTTAATTATTAGGAGAAAAAAAAATTGGTGTAAAAGAAATAGATAAAAATTTTAAACTTTAAATATTAAAAAAATACTATTAATAATTTTTTATCCTTCAAAAATTATGAGTGTATTATAAGTATCCATTTGAAAAAAAAACTCTAAAATAAAAAAATTCATAACTATTAAAAACGAAAAAAATTAGATTGTTTTTTATTAAACTTTATTAAATTAATTTTTAATTATTTTTGTTAATAAAAAAAAATGAATATAAAAAAAACAACTAAAATAGGATTTCTCGTAAAGTTTTTTTTTCATAAAAATAAAATTATTTTATTTTATTTTTTAATAAACATACACGAGAAAAGTAATAATAATTTTAAATTATTACTTAGGAGCTGTGTGAAATAAAAATTTCATGCACAGTTTTGAATGAAAGAAAAGAATGAGTAATCTTCAATTCGATTCTAACTCACCTACTCCCGTTGCTGCTTTTCTTTCGGTTGTTTCAAAAATTGCAGGTTTAGCTTTATTAGCTCGTTTTTTTAACATTGTTTTTTTTTCTCTTTCCAACGAATGGCATTTGATTTTAGAAATCTTAGCTATTTGTAGTATGATTTTAGGTAATTTAGTAGCTATTACTCAAACAAGTATGAAACGGATGCTTGCTTATTCTTCAATAAGCCAAATTGGATACTTGATGATTGGAATAATTACGGGAGAGTTTAATGGGTATGCAAGTATGATAGTTTATTTACTATTTTATATATTTATGAATTTAGGAACTTTTGCTTGTATTATATTATTTGGATTACGAGCAGGAACAGATAATATTCAAGATTACAGTGGATTAATTTTAAAAGATCCTTTATTAACATTTTCTTTTGCGGTTTGTTTATTATCTTTAGGAGGTATTCCACCATTATCTGGTTTTTTTGGAAAACTTTATTTATTTTGGTCCGCTTGGAAAGCTGGTTTATATTTTTTAGTATTTATAGGGCTTTCTACAAGTGTTATTTCTATATATTATTATTTAAAAATAATTAAATTATTAATTACTACAGAAAATAAAAAAGTAACTTTTTATATTCAAACATATAAAGTTTCTTCTATTTTTCTTTTATCAAAAAATTCAATTGAAGTTAGTATAATTATTTGTGTCATTGCATCTATATTTTTAGGAATATTTATGAATCCAATTATTAATTTACTTCAAAACTTTTTAAATTTAAATAGTTTTATTTAAACTTTTTATTAGTTTATAAATATATTCATTTTTTTTGTTTTTGTTAGATTAATATTTTTTTTTTTTTTTTTTTGTTTTTTCTAATTACACTTAATATTAAGTGTAATTAGAAAAAACAAAAAAAAAAAATAAAAAAAAATTTTAAATTTATTATTAGTATATAATAGTCTTTTAACAAGCCTTGGTGGTGAAATGGTAGACACGTAAGACTCAAAATCTTGTGCTTTAAAGTGTGGAGGTTCGAGTCCTCTTCAAGGCAATATTTTTTTTTGGTAAAAAAAAAATAATCTTATGTTATACTATTTATTTGATATCAATGATTTAGCTAAACTCAAAAATAAAATTATATTAATTGATTTAAAATATTTTGATTAAAGTATTTAATTTTATAATTGTCATGGTGAAACACAAGCAAAAAAAAAATATAAACAAAATCAGATGATATTTTTTAGTATTATAAACTAAACATTAATATAATAAACCTATGGAAGTAAACATTCTTGCATTTATTGCTACTGCATTATTCATTTTAATCCCTACCGCTTTTTCACTAATTCTTTATGTACAAACAGTTAGTCAGGGCGGATAATAATAGATTTTTTTTATATTAGTAAGTTTTTTGAGTTTTTAAATAATATTATATGTTTATTTAAATATTTAGTTTTTTCCACTATCAAATTTTAAGTTAAAAAACTAAAAAAATTATATATAATTTTTTTAGTTTTTTTAACTCATCTATATATTATTATTATTATTATATGATTCATATAGAATTAGGTCCTAGTACTATAGTAGGAATGGGACTTATTGTAGTAGGTATACTTTTATATGCCCTTCGAATAAGGGAACCTAATGTATCTAGAGGTGTGATTTAGAGTGTACTTAAAAAAATTAAAAAATTTCAATTTATTTAATAGCAATAATAAGTAAAAAACTTGAAATAAATATTTCAATTTATTTAAAAAAATCTATGGATAAAAATAAAAAATATTTTATAACATTTCGAAAACATATTGAAATTTTAAATTTAATTGGACTCTTAATTTAATATTAAAATAAACTTTATATTGATAAAATTTATTTTAATATTAAATTAAAAATTTTTGTTTCTTTAGAAAAAAAAATAATTAAACCCACGAATTGTTAAAGGAACCTAAAGATTTAAAATAATAAACTAAGTACAAATAAATAAACCTGTATTATAAAATAAATTACACAGGTAAAAGACAATCCAGAAAGTTTATTTAAAAAAATATTTTTTACACCTACTTGGATTTAGAGTATTTAAAATTGACATTTTTATTTTATTTTAATGCTTAAGCCATAAGAAATTAACATATCATATATGGTTTATAGAGAGGAATTTATACTTAAATAAAAATATTAACCTACCTCAATATTATGATTCTTTTTTTCATCAATTGGATTATTATGTGGAGGAATTCTTATTTTTCAAGGTTGGCGTTTAGATCCAATTCTTTTATTATCACAAATACTTTTAAGTGGAACAGCTATTTTTTTTATAGCAGAAAGTCTATATTTACGTAATAATAAAATTAATTTTCCAATTTTGTCCAAAAAAGATTTTATTTTAGAAAAAACAGTAATAAAAAAAAAAAAAAATTATCAAAAAATCAAATTAAGAAAAAAAAATTACAAGAGATGGGAAACAATAGATTACACTTTTTTTATTTTTTATAAAACTTAAATAATTGTGTTAAAACAGTTTAATATTTTTTATTTTTTAGTAATAAAAACTTGTATTATTAAAATAATTTAAATTTTAATATTATTTTAATAATACAAGTTTTTATCAAATAACAAATAAGAAAAATTTTTATACGCACAAAAACCAACCAATAATAATTAGATATATATATTTTTTTTTTATTTCTAATAGTTTTCTCATAATTATATACATTTAAATACTATATAAATTCTAAATAAAAAACACTTGCTTTTTTTCATTATTTGATTTATCCTTTGTATTAGGATTATCTATTAATGAGAAATTTAGCTAAGAAAAAAATACTAGGCTATATCAAACTATAGAGCAATATATTTCTTATTTAAAATAATGACATAATGGATAATCCAAATCTTTATCATTATTTTATTTATATTGAGGCGACAACCAGATTTGAACTGGGGATAAAGGATTTGCAGTCCTCTGCCTTACCACTTGGCCATATCGCCTTTTATTAAAAAAAATTTAGTAAAAGTTATCTAATCTTTTTTGTAATTACTAGCCTTTTTTGTAATTACTAGCCTTTTTTGTTATTCATTAAAAATAAACAATATAATTATATTAATAATAATTAATATTATTATAAAACTTAATTTTTTTTTAATCAAGTCCCCTTTTTTTTATAAAAAAAAGGTAAATATTTACTTTAATAAAGAATATTTTTAATCTAATTATCTAAAAAAATTTTGATTTGATATTATAAAAGAAACTCTAACACTATTTTAGAGGAAAAAAAACTACGGAAATTTTTGTACTCCCTGAATTCGGAAAAATTCAATTTGAAGGATTTTATCGATTTATTTATAAAGGCTTGATTGAAGAACTTACTTATTTTCCTAAAATTAAAGATACAGATCAAGAATTTGAATTTTGTTTATTAAATAAAGAATACAAATTAGCAGAACCTTCGATAAAAGAAAGAGACGCTGTATATCAATCAAGCACGTACTCATTAAATTTATATATACCAGCTCAATTAGCTCAAAAAAGAAAAAAAAAAATCCAAAAACAAACTGTATTTATTGGGAGTATTCCTTTAATGAACTCCCAAGGTACTTTTGTAGTTAACGGTGTTGCAAGAGTCATAATTAATCAAATTTTACGAAGTCCTGGTATTTATTATAATTCAGAATTAGATCATAACGGAATTTCTATTTATACAAGTACAATTATTTCTGATTGGGGAGGAAGATTAAAATTAGAAATTGATAGTAAAAGTAGAGTTTGGGCACGTATAAGTAAAAAACGAAAAGTTTCTATTTTAGTTTTATTACTAGCAATGGGTTTAACTATAAAACAAATTTTAGATAGTGTTTGTTCTCCAACAATTTTTTTAGATTCTTTAAAAAAAAAAAAAAAAAAAGACTACCCCCATTCTACTGAAGATGCCATAGTTGAACTTTATAGACAATTATATTGTATAGGAGGAGATCTTGTTTTTTCAGAATCTATACGTAAAGAATTACAAAAAAAAAAATTTCAACAGAGGTGCGAATTAGGAAAAATTGGTCGATTAAATTTGAATAAAAAACTTAATCTTAATGTACCTGAAAATGAATATTTTTTATTACCACAAGATATTTTAATTGCGATCGATTATTTAATAAAAATAAAATTTGGTATTGGTACACTTGATGATATAGATCATTTAAAAAATCGACGTATTCGGTCTGTAGCTGATTTATTACAAGATCAATTAAAATTAGCATTAACACGTTTGGAAAATTCAGTACGACAAATTATACGTGGAGCAACTAAACGAAAACGTTTACCTAGTCCTAAAAGTTTAGTTACTTCAACTCCATTAATAGCTACGTTTAAAGAATTTTTTGGTTCACACCCTTTATCCCAATTTTTAGATCAAACTAATCCATTAACAGAAATAGTTCATAAACGAAGATTAAGTTCTTTAGGTCCTGGAGGATTAACACGACGAACAGCTAGTTTTCAAGTACGAGACATTCATTTTAGTCATTATGGGCGTATTTGTCCAATTGAAACGTCGGAAGGTATGAATGCTGGACTTATTGCATCACTAGCACTTCATGCAAAAGTAAATAACTGGGGGTCTTTAGAAAGTCCTTTTTATAAAATATCTCGAATTTCCAAAGAAGAAAAAATTGTTTTTTTATCTGCAGGAGAAGACGAATATTATCGAATAGCTACTGGGAATTGTTTAGCTTTAGATCAAGGAACTCAAAAAATACAAATAACTCCGGCCCGCTATCGACAAGAATTTTTAGCTATTGCCTGGGAACAAATACATCTTCGAAGTATTTATCCTTTACAATATTTTTCTGTAGGAGCATCTCTTATTCCATTTTTAGAACATAATGATGCAAATCGTGCTTTAATGGGGTCTAATATGCAACGTCAAGCAGTTCCACTTTTAAACCTTGAAAAATGTATTGTAGGAACTGGATTAGAAAGTCAAATAGCTTTAGATTCTGGAAGTCTTGCTATTGCAAAACAAAATGGAAAAATTGTGTATACTGATGGCAAAAAAATAAGTTTACTAAATGCAAATAAAAAAAGTACAAATATCGATTTAATTATATATCAACGTTCTAATAATAGTACTTATATGCATCAAAAAGCCCAAATAACTCAAAAAGCTTTTTTAAAAAAAGGGCAAATTTTAGCCGATGGTGCAGCTACTAAAAAAGGAGAATTAGCTTTAGGAAAAAATATTTTAGTAGCATATATGCCATGGGAAGGTTATAATTTTGAAGATGCAATACTTATTAGTGAACGTTTAATATATGATGATATTTATACATCTATTCATATTGAAAGATATGAAATTAAATCTCGCACTACAAGTCAGGGTCCTGAAAAAATTACGAAAGAAATACCTCATTTAGAAAATAGTGTACTTCGTCATTTAGATAAAAATGGGCTTGTAATACCAGGATCTTGGGTAGAAACAGGAGATGTTTTAATAGGAAAATTAACACCACAAGAAACAGAAGAATCTTTACGTGCTCCAGAAGGAAAATTATTACAAGCTATATTTGGTATTCAAGTTGCTACTGCGAAAGAAACTTGTCTTAAAGTCCCTTCTGGTGGAAAAGGACGGGTTATTGATGTACGGTGGATTTGTAAAAAAGAAAACTCTAATAATTCTGAAAAAACTATACATGTTTATATAGCACAAAAACGAAAAATTCAAGTAGGAGATAAAGTAGCTGGAAGGCATGGTAATAAAGGTATTATTTCAAAAATTTTACCTAGACAAGATATGCCATATTTACAAAATGGAACACCTATTGATATGATATTAAGTCCTTTAGGGGTGCCTTCGCGTATGAATGTAGGGCAAATTTTCGAATCTTTACTTGGTTTAGCTGGGTATTTTTTAAAAAAACATTATAGAATAACTCCTTTTGATGAAAGGTATGAACGAGAGGCTTCCAGAAAATTGGTTTTTTCGGAACTTTATAAAGCGAGCAAAAAAACAGGAAATTCTTGGTTATTTGAACCTGAAAACCCTGGAAAAAGCCGTTTAATAGATGGAAGAACTGGAGAAATTTTTGAACAATCTGTTATAGTAGGAAAAGCTTATATGCTAAAATTAATTCATCAAGTTGATGATAAAATTCATGCACGGTCTAGTGGACCTTATGCACTTGTTACTCAACAACCTCTTAGAGGAAGATCTAGACGCGGAGGCCAAAGAGTAGGAGAAATGGAAGTTTGGGCATTAGAAGGTTTTGGTGTTGCTTTTATTTTACAAGAAATGCTGACTATTAAATCAGACCATATTCATGCTCGTTATGAAGTACTTGAGGCGATTATAACAGGAGAACCAATACCTAAACCTAGCACTGCTCCAGAATCTTTTCGATTGCTTGTTCGAGAATTAAGGTCTTTATCTTTAGAATTGGATCATGCTGTTTTATTTAAAAAAAACTTAAATATAAATTTCAAAGACGTTTAATATAAAAATAAATTTAAATTTTATGATTCATCGACAAAAATACCAACATCTTCGAATTCAATTAGCTTCTCCTGAACAAATAAGAAATTGGGCCGAAAGAATTTTACCTAATGGAGAAGTTGTAGGGCAAGTAACAAAACCATATACTTTACATTATAAAACACATAAACCTGAAAAAGATGGATTATTCTGTGAACGCATTTTTGGTCCTATTAAAAGTGGGGTTTGCGCTTGTGGAAAATATCAAACAATTGAAAAATATTCAAAATTTTGTGAACAATGTGGAGTTGAATTTATTGAATCTCGTGTTCGAAGATATCGAATGGGGTATATTAAATTAGCATGTCCAGTAACGCATGTATGGTATTTAAAGCGTTTACCCAGTTATATTGCAAATCTTTTAGCTAAACCTGTTAAAGAATTAGAAAGTCTAGTATATTGCGATGTGTGACTTGTTTATAAATTTTAATTATACAGAATTAATTAAACTGTTATCCTATTTTATTTATTAGGATATCGCTAATTTTGATATGTTTAAAAAAAAAGGAACATAAAACTCAAAAAATATACAAATTTATCACTATACAAAGCACTTAATCTACGGTTTCTATTAATATATATATTTATCTATATAAATATATATTTTTTTCGTTATTAAAGAGATTTCGTGAAAAATCAAATTGAGTAAAAATTTATTACTATATTGATTTAAAATGGATATTGCAAGTTTATTCATCGCATATATACTTTAAATAAAATTACAACCATCGAAATAGAACGAAAACCTAAAGGATTTAAAAAGTAAATATATATAAACAAGAAAATTTCTTATTAATTTCAACAGTGTTGAAAGTATTTTTGTAAAAAAATATATCATTTAAAGAACGTAAGATTACTCAAAAATAAAAAATGAAATATAACTTGAGTAATAAATAGCACAGTTAACAAAAGAAATTATATGTATAAATATAAATTTTTTTATTAATTAATAATTAGTGCTATTTGAGCCGGATGAAAAAAAAATTTCATGTCCGATTCTCTGGGGGGGAATTTCAAAAGACCTATCCCAATCTTTTTCTCGCTAGACCTTTTTTAAAAAAGCCTACTTTACTAAAATTACGCGGTTTATTTAAATATGAAGATCAATCTTGGCGAGAAATTTTTCCTCGCTTTTTTTCTTCACGCTGGTTTGAAGCATTTCAAATTAGAGAAATTGCTACTGGAGGCAATGCAATTGAAAAACAACTAAGTTTTTAACTGCTATACTGGGCCTCCGCATTATTGTTGGACCGGCTGGCGTACGCAATGACAAACTCCTTCCCGTCGTCATCCATTTGTGTCAACACCGCACCAATTCCCAATGCGCTCCAATCTGTGTGTAGCTGGTATGTCCTTCCGGCTATTGGCCTTCGAAGTATAGGTGCCGATGCCAAGCGGTCCTTCAACTCTTGAAAGGCCACCTCTTGCTCATCTCCCCATATCCAAGGTTGATCATTCCTTGTCAACATGGTTAATGGCTTGGCAATAGCACTGAAAGTCATCACAAACTTTCTATAGTAATTACACAACCCCAAGAATGCACGTAGCCTACTAATATCCCTTGGTCTAGGAATAGACATCACTACTTCAATTTTACTAGCTACCACACCCAATCCACTTGGATATATCATGTGGCCTAAGTACTCGATGCGGTCAAAGTAGAATTTGCACTTACCAGGGTGCAACTTCAAACCGTGGAGCCTCAATCTAGCAAACACTTCCATCAAGTGTAGCCTATGTTGCCTTCGATTCGTGCTAAAGACAACGATGTCGTCAATGTAGCATCTCACGAAATCCAAGCCCGAGAATACTCGGTCCATAACCCTCTGGAATTCGGCAGGCGCATTCTTCAATCCAAATGGTAAGAATTTCCATTGGAACAACCGGTCCTTCCCATCTTTGTCAATGCCCCAGAACGCGGTCTTCTCCTTGTCTTCCTCTCTCAGTCCAATCAGGTGGTATCCAGAGCGCAAGTCCAACGTACTAAATACCTTGGCGTGACCAATAGCCTCAAAGTTCTCCTCCGGCGTTGGCATCGCATAACGATCCGACTTGGTGAATTTGTTAATCCTCCTATAGTCCCCGCACATCCTCTTCTCGGTCCAATTACCGTAGATATCTTTCTTGGATGGCATAACCGTCGCCGATGCATACTCGCAATCCGGTGGAGCCAACTCCACTAGCCCCGCAACCACCAACTCCTCCGTACGAGCACGTATCATCCTCCGTTCAACGTCGCTATACTTGTACGGCTTCCGATATATTGGTGCTTTGTCCGTCAAATTGATATGTACTTCTTGCCCCTTCAATACTCCAAGATCTTCAAGACTAAAGGCAAAACAATCTAAGTAATCCCTGAGGAACTCATGTTCCTCTTTCTCAACTGCTCCATCCGCTAGGCCTACCATCGGTTTCCAAGTATCCTTGGTCACCGCCTCCTTCAGTTCCTTTGGAGCAGGATTCTCCTTCCTTGGTTGCTATTGGATGCCATGCGAAGGAGAATCCTCTCCTTCCACCTCCACCAAGCTTCCAAGTCCTTCCAATTGGCATAGTTTGCCAATTGTCTCCCTTTGGTGAGATGTGTGTTCTCCCACAAACACAGCCTCCTCCAAATCCTTCGTTTGGTGGGCCAATTCCCTACTTCGGTTCCAATCCTTCACTCCATGAAGAGGATCCTCAGTCTTGGGTGTCGCGAAAAGGTTTGCGGAGCTCCACATATTCCATGGGTGAGGTGCCAAGGCCTTCTCGCCCCCAACCACTTTGCCTGTCACCTTGACAGAGACAAATGGTTCTCCGGCCGCCCGCAACTCATAAGACCCCATGTAACCAATAAAACTAGAAGCCAACCGCTTCTGTTCTGCCACTAGCAACGAAACGATCCACGTCAAGCAATTTAAGTCCATCGCTTGTCCAAGTAAAAATCGCCGTTGTTGCTCCGAGATCCCGGGCGCATCGGTAGTGCCCGTGGAAAATCCCATGGCTCTCTCCCGTTCATCCGCATTAGGCTCCACCATCTCTTGAGACAAGGAATCCCACACAAGACCCGGGCCGTTATCCTTAAAGGCATACGACCGAGCAAAACTAACCAACGTGGGCAGTGCCCTACGTGGTTCTCCTTTACGGTTGACGACCGCCAAAGGTGCTTGGTCGTCATGATAAACGCGCCGCGGTGCCCTGTGAGGATCTAAAATATCATTCACATAGACATCCGGCCGTTTAATTCGACCCACAGCGGACTGTAACAACTCTTGAGGTGCTAAATTCGTCCACCATAATCGCGGGCGATGTGCTCGCGATCCCACCGCAGCTGCATCCAACAATACGGGCATACCCAGAGTCTGGTGTATGCGGTGCATGCCCTCTAATGTCCTCGACCTCGAGCTACTCATCACTGGTACATTCTCCACAATGTAACCTGGTGGTCGCTTCTGAGAGGTTTGAAGCAAAGACAATACGCGAATCATATCATGAAACCGCGAAGAACGAGTGTCTTTCAACCCGTTTTGATGTCCAGCCATTGACAATCCTTGACATGGCCATCCCGCGATGACAAGGTCCACATGGCCAACACGTTGAATATCCTCTGCTGAAAGCAAAGCAATATCACCAACAAGAGTAGAAAATGAAGTCTTGATGGCACTAGTGGCCAACAAGTTTGGAAATTGGGTCCTCAATCGCCGTGAATGCCGCTTAGCCACGTGCCTTGCTGCCTCATCAACATCTACGTAGATGTAGCGTTTGACCTTCATCCCTGCTTGCAGCACTGCCGCCAAGCTACTTCCAATCCCTCCGAACAATACCAACAACACAATACCATCCTCTGGTACCTTCCACCGAATGGTGGAAGTGTCTAGACGTGGGCCCAAGTCTTCGTCCACTCGAGAAACATCTTCCGGTTGTGGGAGTATCGAATGCTGCCAAGCATCTTCAATGACATGTGCCGCATCCTTCTGAAGTTGAGTCGTGGTCCTCCAAGCTGCTTCTATGCCAGGTTGATACGTCTCTGTATCTCCACCACTTGTGTCACCCACTTGGGCATCCATCTCGTGAAGTGTAGGAGTATCCATCGAGAAAGTATCACAACCCTTGTGAAACCATGATGGTCCCACATCCATACCTCCTGAGAAGGCAAACACGTCTGCAAGATTGCCAGTCAGAACTCGAATAAAACGAGCTGGCAGCTGAGCCTTCCGCCCATCTCGTGCTTGCCATCCTGGTCTATAACTTGCGGTTTCCTCCCAGAAATCCAAGGTGAACCCCATGGGGTATAGCACCGCCGAGCCCACCAAGACATCGTATGACTTGGCCTCCGTTACTATAGCTTTCACCTTCATAAAGCTTGCATCCTCGACATCATCTTCGTTGAGTCCTAAAATCAACTCCTCCTTTGTGATGCCTGTAGCATGCTCCGTACCCCCCATGGAAGTGCTAATTGTCCATGGACACTTCTCCAAAGTGTCCCCAGTCAAACCCAACCCCTCACGGGCAGATGCTCCCAGCATCAATGGTTGAGCTCCTGAATCCAAAAGCACTTGTCGAGGCACAAATACCCTCCCCTTGGGCCCAACAAGTTGGAAAATCCCCTGGGAGTTGTCAACCACCACTACACTAGGTGTAATGGATGACCTCTCGATTGCAGGTCTGGCGGCCATGGTCTTGACACGCATGGCTGCTGAAAGCAGCCCCTCCACGTTGTCTTCTTGACTCTTATCCACCTCTCCTTCAATCACTTCCGTCTTCAACGCATTGACGCCCGTGGAGTCACCGGACTCACACATTTGAGCCGCCATCTTGAAGACCGCCGCTGCATTGAAGCCCTCTTGTGACATCAATTTAGCAGAAAATAGTGAAGCCTCACAAACCACGTTTGCCGCTTCTCTCACCACCGTACTAGATGGCTCTACAATCCCAACGCTAGGGCGAGTAGTTGGCACCCTCCGACGCGTTGGAGGCACCATGGAAGATGTTGGCACCATCTCCTCCAACGTGAAAGACTCGGGCAATCGAGCTTGCCGGTTGTCCTTCCCATGTTGAGGATCCAAGGTTGGACTTGCTCCACGTGGAACCTCCTTGGTCACCGGTGTTTGACTCCGCGTAAGGGCATAAGCCTCCCGTGAGCCATCCGTGATAGCAAGTGCCATGCCACTTAGCATATAGTCCCCGAATTCGTCATCGTCGGGCCTAAACCCGCCCCCAGCATGAAAACAAGGAGTGACTTGGGGCTTCTCACTAACTGAAGCAGCATTCGCGCTCATGGCCGCCATCTTGGCTTCCAACTCCGCGAATTTGGCCTTCCAACCTTTCTGGTCTCCTCCTGAAGACTTGGACTCCTTCTCCTTGTTGCTTGCCTTGGGTCCCTTGCCTCCAGAAGGCTTCAATTCGGGGTGAAGCTTCCAACACTTAGCCTCGGAATGCCCCTTGGCACCACAACCAGAGCAATAGCCACCGGTTTGAGGGGTAGAGGACTTGCCTTCCTTGCAATCCTTCCTCAAATGCCCCGGTTTGCCACAACTAAAGCATAATGCTTCAGTGTCGGTGGCATAGGAGGGAACCGAAGCCTTGGCCACCTTGACCTTTTCAGGAATCTTCTCTTCACGTTTGAGAAATCCCATGGCCGCTTTCTC
The DNA here is from genome assembly GCA_963971425.1 of Bryoerythrophyllum caledonicum. Taxonomy (NCBI): domain Eukaryota; kingdom Viridiplantae; phylum Streptophyta; class Bryopsida; order Pottiales; family Pottiaceae; genus Bryoerythrophyllum; species Bryoerythrophyllum caledonicum. Next base: position 57,133,743 of record OZ020514.1, on the reverse strand, counting down.
CTCCAATAAATTGATCTCAATTCTCTCGGACGTCTCGAACACAAATCTCAAAGTCGGTGGCTCACCCAATCGCAATGCCTCATTGCGAACTAATGTCTTCAGCTCCTTCTCTAAGATGCTGTACCAGTACTGCACCGCTTGTTGCTCCGTGACTCCGTGAGTAGCAGAAATCAGTCTTCGCAATCTCGCATGAGCTTCTCGCAAGGATTCATCTCCTCCTCGCGCAAAAGACCTCAATGCCTTCATCTTATCCGCCCGTTGACCTTGATAGTCTCGACGGATCTGTGTGAAGAACATGGCCGTAGGGTTAAACGGAGGTGGAATAGCCACCGTTTCCATCGGTTGGCTCAAGTCCTCGGCACTACTCGTGCCCTCCTCCTGCTTCCCCTTTCCCACACGTGATGGCACACTCGGCGCTCCGCCGAATACATCCGCGTAATTTGGTGCATAGAAATCCCTCCATGCCAATATCTCTGTGAGGTGAGCCGCCTCGAATTCTCCATAATCCGCTAACGGAGCTCCCTCTAGACATCCAAATAACGCCCTCCACACCATGTAAGGGTTGAAGTTGGGGTTGCGAGACCTCTGGAGTTCACACCACATGGTGAACTCCCTCTTGAAGTCATCCGCTTCGATAGTGCCCGTGGCACCCGAAAACCGTCGCACCCCCCGTTCTCCTCCTCCTCCATATGGTGAAGCCATCTCCTCCCAATCAAAAATTGATTGCAAAGGTTTTCTTGGTGGGGAACTTGCACTACGTACCAAAGATTCTACCACAAACTCACGTTCTTCTATTACCGGTTGGACCGTATCCTCCTCTTCCTTCGATTGGGTGGTAACTTCCTCCACCACTCGTTGACGAACACCTACCGCAAATGGAGTGTTTCTCCGAGTGAAACCGGGCCCCTTCCACGTCTCCAGATTGAGAATTGGTCGGCTCAATCAAAGAAGCGCCATGCTTCATGAGTGCCCTTCTTCTCCGGAGCGTAGATAGTGGGTGGTACTTCCCAATCGAGTAGCTCCAAGGTGAGTGTGTCCCACACACTGCTGGCCCGCTCTCGCCACGTACCCACTTCCCACTGCCACGTAGTATGAAACACGAAGCCTTCACTCTCAAATTCGGTGAAGATGAGGGAGAACGTGGGCAATTGGTTCCCTCGGCGGAAATCCACCACCTCCACGGTGTACCTTGACCCAACGTTCTTTAGGACAACGGCCTTCTCTCCAACCACAAGATCCACCGCTTCAACTTGGCCTCGTGCACGACAAAGAGGAGCTCGAACACCCTCCTTGGCTCGAAGCGCTCGAACTTTGCGCACCCCACCAAGTGAAGTCCAATATTTCACGGACTCTTCGCTTAGCACCTTTGTGCCTGGCTTTCGCAAGTCTTGAGTCCCGGTTCGAGACTTGGCTATGGGAGATAACTCAAAATCCCTACCACTAGAGCTTGCCTGGGAAGGTGAAGATTTAACTTGCAAATCTTGGAGGCAAGTAATCAATTGACTAAAGGTCTCGGTGCTAATTTCTACCGTGGATGCACTAGATTCTTTTGATTCCTTCTTCTTTCCTCCACTATCCATGTCCCATATGCTCAATGCAACCCACTCTTTTTACGTGGTTGTATTAAGTGGGCTCACAATGGATGTTAGGGAAATGCTAGATTAGGGGAATGTTAGATTAGGGGAATGCTAGAATTTCACTTCTTGTTCACTATCATATGCCACACTTAACTCACGTGATGCAACACATCAACGATGTGCACAACAATTTGATGAGAACAATCCAAAGTCTAGCCATACATGATCCCCATAATCCAAATTCCTAGCCGAAGTACAAGAGGATAGCGACAATGTCACTCACCATCCCATATCTCTACTAGTCACTCCCCAAAGGTGGCAAAGTGCAAGAAAAAGGTGACTATGGCACCCAATATCCTACAACTCTTCCAATCACTCTCACAAGCAAATTGGCAAGGGTAAGAAGTGGGCAACAATGGTACCCACTATCCCACACCTTCACCTCTTACAAGAATGACGAAAAGCAAGAAGAAGGTGACTATGGCACCCGCTCTCCCGCACTTTCACCACTCACTAGCAAGATACAACATACAAACTTGTCACTCCCCCAAGCAACCGATTATCCCCTCCCAACACGGGTCCGGATACGTTACCTTGTTGAATTGTCTTGGGCCTTCAAATAGCTACCACTAGCTATCCCTAGAAGAAACCTTAAATCCAATCTATGCCTTATTATGCCTCGTGCAAGAGGCTAGCCTTTCTCTAAAACTAAATAAGTTCTAGGATAATACCCTAAAATTCAAAGTGATCAAAATCACTTAAAACGGGCAACTCGTGCACTAAAATGTGCACAAGCTAACATGTGCTCAAGCATGCATCATTTCCTATTCTGCAGACACGTCTTTCTGTCTCACCGAGGGGACTCGCTCCACCGGACTTGGTTCACCTCGATCTCGGCACAATGTGCTCGACACGACCTCTATGGGTTCACGCAAAGGTTGCTCCAGAGTTTGTGACCGTCCCTTCTACCTCCCCGTCTTTGTGTATGCGGCCACACTCTGGGAACACTGAGAAGACGAGCACTCTCGGATCAAGCTCAGTCGAATCCGGACTTAAATCCACACCAGCGTTGCCCTCCCTCCGAGACCCTCTTTGTGGCACTTTCCCACCGCCTGATCTCCGCAACCAATGTTCACAGCGAAGCGCTTCAACTTCGGTGAGGAACTCAAACACCCGAACGAGGCGGTTGACTCCAATGCCGAACTCTGTTCCACGCAGCGCTCTTGCTCCGACCAGACTTCGTCGCGTGAAGTCCCCGACTAAACCCTACGAAGTTCCTGCATATGCCCTCCGATTCCGAGGAGCAATCCTAAGTGCACGTCGAGCGTAAGTCTGCGAAGATGGACGTCCCGGCTTTGCAGAACACCCTGAACCCCACCAGGTGTCGCTCCGCGTCGTACTCCAGGAGCTTGCTCTCAACAGTAAGAATCCTCCTACCAAATCCAACCTCCGCGTTGCGTCCAGCCGATCTCTACCAACACGATGCCGTTGTCCTGGAGCCCGGTGGCAGCTCTAGCGTCCTCGGGCGTGAGCGCTTGACGATGGCCACACCAAGGAGCATAAAACTCTACGAACACGTACTGACTGAGGCCACGAAGTCGGCGAAGTCCTTCCCGCCTCGCGCTCTTTACCGACCAAGAGCTCGTCAACATGGACCTCACGATTTCCGTCTCCCCAGCCCCGCAGCAGCATCCACAAACCCTTGTGTCCTCTGCCCGGACGAGGCACTCCCGAGACACCAGCTCAAATTTAACGCCAATGCCTCAGCGTCGCAGTATCCTGGCACTTATGTCTCCACTCCAAGTGATGTGCAACCTTGCTCCACCGACGTGATACCAGCACCGAATTGCGCGCGCGAGAGTGCGTTGAAAAGAGCACAACGAGGCGCATTCGAGAGCACTAGATGCAGCAATGCACGTCGTCCACAGACACGTCCATCTCCTCTCGTGATCCGTGAGTCTCGTCAAAACGAGCGCGACCAACTTCGGAACCACGGGATATCCAATGGCTGCTGCTCTCACTCCAGCACCACGTCCACAGCTCACTCTCCACCGTCTCACGAACTCGCTCAATTCCCAGAATCGACAACTAGTTCGCTCCAGGTGGAAGAGAGCTTCTTGTGCGCTTGCGGTAGCGAGCCAAGCGCACACGGCTCTCGATGAGAATGAGGCGGAGCTTCGAGTCCTGCTCCTCTCCAGATGCTTGCGCACAACGACGACGCAAGTATGGCTCTGTGCTGCCACCGCCTCAGCGCGCTGCTGGCGCCTCAACCTTCAATGCTTTGTGCAGCCTGCAATCGAGCGTTCAGTGAGACTCCTTGCCTCCCCAGACCGCACCTTATCTCCAGTTCACAGAACCTTAAAACTATGGTGCAGATATGGAAGTTTCAAACAACGCCCACAAAACCCCAATAGATGTACAATAATGTTGCAGTTACACCCATTTCCGCAACATGATCTTTCTCAAGTAACAAATAAGTGATAAACACTCACAAATCACAATAAGTCAAGTCCATGCCACTCTTTAAGAGTGAAAACATGATATGGATGAGGCTAACGATGTGCAACACGCACACACCTTCACCTCATCACGTGGGAGACTCAACTTGAGAAAGATGAGTCTCCCTCAACCACACGTGGAGGTCACCCGGGTTCCAAGTCCCGAGATGAGGTGTCGAAAGACACCACGGTTGCCCTAGCCGCCACGCGGCACTAAACCTAACCCTAATCTCCCGTTAGCACTAAGTTTTGGCTCTCCGGTAACTCCACAACTCTCTAGATGGTTTCTACCCGAATACCATCTATACAAACACCTCCATGCGCCGATCCTGACATCAAGGCTAAAAACTTTGGCCAAATCCAGCACCATAAGTGTAAGATGGAACCAAATGAACGGTGTGTTACAATCCTTTTGGCTCCAAGGGTTCATGCGCACTTTGATCATGTCACTGCAAGTTCCATCCAATGTACCTGATTGGCATGTTTTTGGTTAGACAATTTTGCCCATGTTGCAATCTCTGTTCAAAGCACCTTTGTACGAGGTGTTTGGACCTACTCTATACATGTCACCAAGCCATGAGAGAAATCCCGAGAACATTCTTGGTGAAGGGTACCGCAATCAATGGAGCAAAGATTCAAACTGAAGTTGGCGCGCCAATACGCATTCAGTGTTTAAAAATGACATCAATGCAATGTTTGGCAAGGAGTACAACCACCAAAAGATTGTGAGGATGTGTCAGAAGATCATTGAATTTGCTCCAAGTGACGAAGGCAAGCGGAATTTTTTTTACCAAACTTTGTACAGTTATTGGGATTCCGAGAACAATATATTCCAATTTGGTCAACACCCTCAAGGCCTTGTATGGAGCAAAGCGGGGAAGTTGATTAAAGTTCATTGCGGAAATTTGGACATGGATAGTTGGATTGCAGTCCAGACGGATCTTTTGGAGTGGATAGAGCAATGGAGAAACCATGCAATCGACTATCTTTTATATGAGCATAGTCTAGCAAGGTTGCAAACGTTGGAACTATTGAAAAACTTGCAAATATTGCGTACTCTCACTAACGTGGATAGTCCATTTTGGCGAACTTGAACGCAGGTAAGGCAAAACTTTCTTTGTGATGATGGAGTAAGACCAAGCGGTACGGCGGAAGTAAATGAAGATGAGTAGACATATCAAGTAGTGCAGACTGTAGAATAATAGGACGACAATGGCCACTACGATTTTAAAAATCTTTGATTCTAAATTAAATCACATTTTTTTGCTTCACAATTATCAGGCACTTTTTACACTTCATGAATGATGAGTATTTCATTGAGTTGATGGAACTTGTATACACTTGTCATTGCGGTGATCTCTTATTTTATAACCAGCCTTGAAAGGACTCTTTGATTTGGAAGAACAATTTTAAAACTTAAACGCACCCTAAGTGAGAAAACGCGCCCGCCCTCCCAAAATGTTGGGGCCCACCTCTAAACGCTCACGCCCCCTCTCGAAAGCGCTCGCGCTCCCCTCTTTGACGGTCGCGCCTCTCTTCTAAGACACTCGCGTCCCCCTTCATAGATGCTCGCACCCCCCCTTCTAGATGCTTCGCTACTCCTCCCAGATGCTTGCGCCTCCCATCCTAGTCGCTTGCGCATTTTTTTTTGAGCGCTTCCAACCCCCTCAGATACGCTTGTGCCCCCCCTCGCAAACATTCGTGCTCCTTTTCACAAGTGGATTTCCACGTCCTCACACAATTTTCCATGTCATCATATCCTTCTTACATTTAGTAGTACGTAAAAGAAAAATTGAACTTGGTAATTTTTTTTGCTACCCGCTAAGTCCGTTATTTCTTGAGAACCGATCGGTTCATTTGCGTGTCCGTCCATCGGATCCGCCGTATTTAGGCCAAGTTTGTCTTTTATGACTTGAACTCTATTGCTTGCATAATTTTTAAGAATCTGGTAGATGTATCTAGTTGTCGCAAGTATTTATTTTGGTCTACAATTGATTGTTTTGTCTAGATTTTGTTAAATATATATTTTTCCTTTTTAAATTTGAGGACTTTATGCAAACTTGTTTTTTAAGCACTTCACCCAAACTTTCTAAAGCAAAGTAGTTGATGTCCTCAAGACTCATTTTGTAGAAGATTTAAGTCGTGGACTAATGATGTACGCTTAGCATTCCCAACAAGAACTGTTGACCCGTTGACATTAGATGACACTCCGCTGATATAATTCTTTTTAATGTTGATCCATTTCTTGACAACGGTGTTGTCATTCATAAACAAAAGAGAGATCTTAGCCTCCAATACATCATTGTTCTTCACGCAATTGAGGATCGTCTTCACCGCAAGATAGAAGCCTTGCACAAACGTTTCAAAGAATTAGCATACATCTAGAGTTCTCTAGACAAATGTGCCCACTAAATATCAGGTGCAAAGGGTAACTAGTTATTACGTAGCATCTTGAGATATCCTGATTGCAAAGTAGTATTGTAGTTTGATAACTTGGCGGGGACTAGCGTACTAAGAATTAAGCTGAGTAAACGCGACCATATAGGAATTGTTGCAGCTTCTTCATTTCAATCCACTTCAATCTTGCGTGCGAGAGCTACTCTATGAAGCTTTGATCTTTCTGTAGGCCACCAATGTCTAGATTGAGGGCGCTTCATAGTTGTAGCAGCGGCATTGTCTTCTCATCTAGAATCAAACCACAGTAAATTGATCAAGAATTGAGCAAATCTGCCTTCTTAGGCGCTACTATCTCATCTAGGAGTCCTTTTTAGGCTTCTATAGTATGTTGTCCATCAATAATGTAGGAGTGCGTTGTATCTGCAAGGACGTGCAATCTTGTTGGTTTGACTTTAAAAACTCTATTATTTTATCTTGACCATAGGATCTCATCTTCAGTGGCGGTTTTTGAATGGCAACCTCAAAGAATATAGATTTTGAGCTAATGCAGGTTGTATTTATGATAGACTTGAGCATGTCTGCATGAATGTCCTTGTATATTACTCTTTTAGGTGTAGCCAGTAGTTCACATAGTCCTCCAAGTTCCAACTTAATTAAACGGCTTTCGGATGGTAAATTTTCTGCCCGTGTTTCCATGCGACTAAGGTGCAAGACTCAAAAAATTAGTTCTTGTATACAAATGAAGTGATTTTGTGCGCTGCACAACTACTACTATTAAGAGATCTACAGGTGTAGCTACAGAAAAATTGTCTTGCACAAACTAGTACAATTATGCGGTGCCTAAAGCATTTCTTCTAGAGCATCCGGAGATTGCCTAATGTTGTAATCTAATAATTGTAGGACTGACGTGGAGACCTTTATATGTAGAGATACAAGCACCACAAGTGGTACTTGGAGAGCGCATATTGTAATCTAAGATGGACAACAATAATCATCCAAAGAGGTCCAAATGCTTTATCACATGACATTAAGAAGAGTAATAGCTTCTCAAGGTGTAGAATTTAGGCAACTGCAGAGGACACAAGGAGATCTCCAGATGGATTCATCAAGGTAAGTAAAAGAACTCTTACAAGAAATTGGTTTGTTTGATTCTAGAGATGACATATGCCATCTAGATATCTCCAGGTAAATTAATGCAAAGCTCAATTCATGGGTCTAGAAATAGACAATCGTAGAAGACATTAGGTGATCAGTAGATAGATTCATCGGGGCATATAGAAGAACTATTACAAGACAAACCAATATCTTGTAAATACATGGAATACTATATTTATCATTGAATAGGAAAACAAGTCTTGTATATAATGCATAAATTATTCTTTTGCCATCCTCATGGTTTTAAATGGATCAGCATATGTTAAATTCTTGTTTTTGTGTAATAAAAAAATCTTCTAGGTAAGTAGGATTCTCATTTTAAAATATAATGCATAAGAACATTTTATCACCCATTATTCAATGCACATTATTAGAAATATAATGATTTATTAACTCATTATTAATTAGGATAATCAAAATATATATTAATCACATCAAATCTTAAAAATACAAATATATATATATAATAATAGTATTTATCCAACTATAAACATATAAAATATATAGATATACTAGTGTACTTGTAACCTTTTCCTAACAAATTAATGGAAGTCAAGTCATAAATTGCTACGGATACGTTGTCTTATACTAATTTCAACAATAAGCCTATACATTATTAATAACAAGTATGGAATTTTAAACAAAAATTAGTGTAGTACATATGATTTATATGTAGTTGTAGCCTTGTGTTTTGTAGATTTATCAAGACTTTTGTATAATTCTATTTTTTGTAGTTTCTATGATTGTTCCATATTTTATTAGATTTATAATGAATCTAAACCTATACATGATTTCAAAGTTAAATAATAGTCTACTAGTGAATGATAGTATTATATAAGTGCCTAAATACATTTTAGAAGAAGCACTTTACTAGACGCATAGTATTGTTTTAGTATTGTACAATCTTTGTGTTAATGATATATTTTATGAATAAGTTATTTTGAACTTATTAGTTTAGAAATATTTGTTACTGTATCATGTTTAATAATATACATGTTTACCAAATAAGAGACTTTGTATAAGTGAACAATAAGTTTGTGCACTTGAATATTTATTGTAGCCTCATATGATTTATGAAAATTCTCATTTTTCTACAAATACAATAAAGAACTATGCAATGTAATTCACTAAACAACTTGCAATCATGGTATGCATTTCATGGTATCTTGTGCAATAAATTGCATAATATTTACATGTAATTCAAAATAATATGAATATAAATTAACATAATTTAATATATGAAGTAAAACTAAAATATAAGGATAGTCTACATAATAAATCAAAAGATATAGTAACATTTACCATGCATAATGAAATAATACATTATTTACAAGCTCAAATGAATAATATATTATTTATTTATATTAAAAAAAAACATTACTATTCAATGGAAGCATGGTACGATTTTATGAACCTAATATATATTTAATAAATTTCCATGAGATGATTTGGGACAACAGATCTAGTATGAAATTCATGTTACTAGTATATAATATATAAAGGTCTCTAAATAATAATAGTATACTTGAAAGTAGTAATCAAACGTCACATACAATGTGATGTTCACCTTTCAATTGAGCGTACAACTTCAACCTCATTGGAAAAATTATTGTCCTATTTAATAAAATGAATTGGTGCAATATTAGTATAAATTCTATATACTAGTGTAACATTCATTTCCAGTTCTCTAAATATTATTTTTCAAGAAAGTTATATAACATCCAACACAGTGAACACCATATTTGTTATATTTGGGAGATTTCCACGTCTTTGAAGATACATTCTTTTCAAAATATTGATTTTAATAGACATTAAGCACGTGCAAAGCATGCAGACAATGCATCAATATTATATTTCATTCCATGGAGGGACCAAATAAGCTCAACGTTATACAAATTGGTAATAGGATTAAAAGCATATTCTTGTTCATTCAAACTTTATTCAAAACTTCATGAAAGAAACTCACTTACAACACTCATTTCTCCCTTGGAAAGACACGATTGTGCTATCACTAATAAAATTGTCTAGGGAGTTCCATGTAAGCCTCTATATGCGACTTCAAAAAAGCCCTTTAACGTTGACAAGTCTATGTTGCCTCATTTTCTTGCTTCAAGGGACTGTCTAGAAGACGCAACAACCCCCGTCGATGCACCTCATCAGCGTTTCATTTGGGTTGCGAGTGGCGGCGGGTAGGATCCGAAGGAGACAATTTGCTTCAAACAATATTATCTAAGAGAATGCGCAGTCGGAGATGTTTTGGTGAGGCTTCCTGCACGACCAATGCCTCATACAATCCACACAAATACACTAGTTAGGTCGAATAGCGCTACAAGGCACACATAACATCAAAAACATTAAGATTGAGCCAAGTGCAATTTGGATCAAATGGAGCTAATGTGCTAAATGGTACATTCGCAAAGCACATTTACCATCCATTCAAATAAAAATTAGCTTGTATGAAGCTAAAATGTATGAGTGCAATGCCGCTCGACATTGCTCAAAACTACCTACGCAAAAAAACAACTCAATAGTGCATTAAGGAGGTGAGCACATAAACGCACCGTCAGCAAGCGTAAGTAAGGTGCATCCCTCAAACCGTCATAGAAAATGTGCTTTGCAAGGTATAATTCTCGGGATTTAAACGCGAAGACTCGAGGATTGAACGCGGCCAAAGTGGGGAAGGAGAGTTGACCCGATCAAGAATTGGCTCCCATGTGAGAGGGATTTTTACAACTCCCTTGTCTACTAAGATTGTTGAATAGTCCATGGTTGATTGCGTTGTTGCAACAGAGTGCAATAAAAGCCCTTTATTTTGAAGGGAAAGAGCGTATTCCTCCGGATTTAAAAAAGAATCCATCGACGCTTGACAATCATAGTCTTGTAGTATTTGAACAAAAGTGATGCCCACACACCCTTAAAATAATAGATGATAAATCGAATCATTCAAAAACAGCTGCACGTTCCATCACCAACAAAATTCTAATCAGTAAAATAAAAACCAAGTAGTGAAAGATCTTCACATGTATTATAAAAGAATATATTTACATAATGCACATTGAATGATACAACAATCATTGAAAAATTAAGTTGCAGTCAACTTATACAATTTAGCTCTATCTAACCTAAACTATAAAAGATATCTAAGCGGTCACAACAATATTATGTGCGGAGATTCTTTAAGGCTTAAATTGCATTCAAGATAACAATATATTGGTCGCATGTCTTTTGATCATTATAGAACATCTCCTAGCCCAAGGGATGTTTGGACCAATATTGTGCTAGATCGCGCTTAAACAGATGAAGGTCAGAGAGATATGGCAACAATTTATAGCACTCTTGCACCATCAATTCATGGCACTCTTGCAACAACTCATGGCAATGTGGCACTCTTGCACCATCATGATTGTGCGACCAAGATAGAAGTAAAAAGACATTCTCCGACAAATTAAGCATGTGCTTATTCGGGCTATCGTCAATACCAAGAGTATTTGCCAGAGTAAATTCACCACCCAACCTATTAAAGAGATGGTTTGATAACGTCTTCAAGAAGACGTCCTTTTGAGTGCTAGATTCCTTCTTGTAGATTGTTCTGGCACCGACTCTATGCTCGTGAACCCTATTGCAATCTTCTTAACCAAAGATCTTGAGAAGGTATGCAAGACTATGCTAGTAAAGGTATTTGCATATCACGGTGGTTTTAGATGCCATCATCAAACTCCAGGCCGTGATGATGGCAAACTTAGACAACTTTGTGAGAAATTTGGAACACCCGAGGCGCATCCTCACAAGCTTACGGCCAACTTTAGTTGGCAGCGTAGGCGAGTGCTTAGACACGTCAGGGTTCCTGAATCCTTTGGCTTGCCACGCAGGCTTACACGTGCATAGAATCCCATTGAGGTCGAGCATAACATTCAACCACTTGCCCTAGGAATTTGATGGGAGTCTAAGTATTTCTTCTTCATTAGTGGTACTACTCACTGATGCCTTGCTGTCGTGGATGCCAAATGCCAGGGGAATAAACGACATTACTGTAGTTCTACAAGCATCGTTTGTTCAACAATATAAACAACGCCATATAGAAAACAAGGGGGGATATGATGTATAAGCTGTGCACAAATAATTACCCAAAGAACTTCATTGTTTTGGCAAGTTTCTTTCCGAACCCCATAGACCTCAAAGTGTCATGGGCTTTGTCAAGTTCATTGACATTTTCTTCAACGAGTTGAAGACGAGTCTGTGGAATGAGATGAGGGAACTCTAGGACAACAACAACATGGACGACCTCTCCTACGACTAGGACAAGAGCTTGAACAATCTCTTCTACAATTAGGGGAGCGACCGCTTCATTACCAAAACCTAAATCTAGACAATTCAACTTCACAACTATCAGGCCACGTACATTGAAGAGGCACGCACAAAGGAAAGTTAAAAATTTGGAGCAATTTTGTTTGAGCCAAGCTAAAGTGCTCAACAATTTTGCTTTGATATTTTCAATAAAATTTTTTTACAAAATTTGCCATTTACAAAAACGCTATGCCTGGAAAATCAAGCCTATTATACACAAAATCTGGAGAAAGCATTAATCTGACAATGAGTTTGGCATATCTCTATGTGATTGAGCGGAGGAGGGCGATGCCAGAGGGAAAGGGCAAACAAGCGATGTCGTAGTAAGAAAAGGAGCAACTGGAGGCCGTATTGAGGAGGAAGTAGGGCAGTGCTGAAGAGAACCAGGGGACTGACTACCGCTCCTATCTTCTACGGACTATGCATGCTCGACAATCAGAGAATGTTGTATTGGAGGCGAAAGCTCGGTCTAAGGCGACTTACTCGCCATCAAATTTTTCAGTATCATCATCATCTCTTCATGCTACTCCACTTGCATGATCTTGATGTCCTCGTCCCATTGCACCTGAATTCTTCTCATCACTTTGTCCGGCTCTGCTAGACGCTGCCCTATCCACCTCTATAGTAGGGCCTTCTTTTCAAGCTTTTTCTCCACGACGCTAAACTTTGTGCCCTCTCTAATGGTGGTTGCAGAGGCCAACGGAGAGCGGGCACCCGTGTTGGTGACCTTCGTTCTCTTCAATTGAGGCCGAGTAGATGACTTGCCCAACATGGGAGCTGAATGAGGTCTATTAGATATAACTAGCATATCCAACTCTGGGAAGTCTAGATGATGAGCGAACATGCGCTGTTGGGTGACACCTATGGTATAACCGGCTTTGAAATGCGTCTCACTATCAAACTCCAGAGGAGCAATGTCGTCAAAGTCATCACGTGACTTAAGTGTTAAGGTTCTTGTGCTTGGGTATGAAGTCCCATCGATAGTGCTCCAAGTCTTGCCATCCTTTTCCTCGCCCACTTTCCCTTTCTCCTTCCAAAGGGCCTTTTCAAAGAGCAAGAACACCTCCTCGTTGGCGTGATATCCAAAAACGAGGAAATCTTTTTGGTCAAGCGTCAAGCCGACCTCTGAGGCTTCATTGAAATCCGACTCATCGTTGGTGTGCGCAATGCATAAAGCCTCCAAGTTCAACATATGCGCAAGAAAAATAGGGACACATGTTACGCCTTTGATTGAGTCATGTCAGAAAATAATAGTGGGGGTTTGTGTTGCACTTTAGCTTAATTTGAGCTACAGTACCACTGTTTTTATAATCCAAAGAGAAAGGCCTGAAATCACAACAACTCATACAATAATCTCAAGAACAAAAACAAAAACATATTAAGATAGAGTTAATAATATTGCCAGGCATTTCATGATAAAAAGGCTGGTGCAATTTAGCTCGATTTGAGCTAAAGCGCAAATTGACTTACCACGGAGGCGCTCAACAACTTCGTCCCCGGAAACATCTATAACACTGCTTCCCCGGGCTTGCAGAAGAGTTCTAGCAATTTTATGAAGGACTTCATTCTGAGCTCGTCATATATATGAAATATACAAGCTCGTTGTATTTTCAATGCTTTTCGTACAACATGTGCTCCAGAGCTCTGTACACCTTCTTCACAGTAGGGATTATAGCGAGCTCTTTCTTAAAAAGGAAGAACATTTGCACTGAATCCAGCACAAGTTTGCTCTTGGCTACATGTCTATCAAGTCACTCATTGAATGTGGGGATGTACTCCGATATAAGAAAGTCATATAAGGCGGAGAACGTCTCTTCCTTTGAGAATGCCTCCGCTTATTTAGACATCTTTAAATCCCTAGAGATGAAAAGCCACGCCATAATTTTTGTAAGGGACGACTACTCTACAAAGGAGAACATATTTATGAACTGCTGAAAGCACGGCTTTGCTGGAAAGGACCTTGCCTTTTCCTCGAAGCCCGTAATGTTTTGAAAGTGAACAATTCCGAGCTTCACATTAGAGCAAAGGTTGTGCCACAAATCGGAAGGCCACGTGCCGAGGGGATTTGTGTCCGACTTGTAGCCACGGAATTGCAAAGCCCCTTGCCCTTTGACAAACTGCGCCAACTCATAAAAAAGACTCGGAAGAACTCTTTAGCGTAGAGAGAGGTCCTCACATGTGCAATTAGGGAATTGTGTCTACTTCGTATTTGCATGATACAAATCTAGCGATTCCATGTGAAGCCAATTTTGACCTTACTTTTAAAAGAAATCATCCCACAACCTAAACTAGACTTGACAGGCCACTAGAAGGCAGTAGATGAAATCTTCAACACTGAAACCTTCTATTGTGGCCTAGATTTTAAGACAAGTAGAAGGAAAGTAGGTGAAATCTTTAGCGCTAAAACCTCTTTTCATGTCCCACGTCTAACATTTGATTTCATCCATCCATCATAAGTCAATTTATCATCCAAACAATCATCCATCCAATTGATTTGATTCATCTAAGATTCATCCTAAAAAGTAAAGAAAATTAGAAGTCGTCACCTTTCAAGTATGGCAGCCACCCCTTGAGCTAAGACCTGCACAATATCTTTTATAGACCCTATGAATCAACTTGCTACACTTTAGATTGAGTTGAGCTAAGGTGTAGTAGTAAGCGAGGAATGTTACTAATCAGATTTGATTGTTTTTATTCTAGTTTAGTTGATGGCTCCACTTTAGCTCAAGTCAAGCTAAAGTGTGGCCAAAGACGCACAATAATAGTTCTTTGTTTACACGACACACAATGTCATCAAAGAAGACCGTTGATGGACCTGATGGCTTAGCTTGCAGCTACACCTGAGCAATTCAAAAAACCAAGCAGAGACATTTTGCCCAATTAAATCACTCACAAAGTCCTTGTGCTGAGGTTCAGAAGTGGTTTGATTGGGAAGAATATTATTGCACGATTTTTGAAATTGCACAAGAGTACATTTGAGCACAATTATAAAGTATTTTTGGCAAGGAGTTAAGACCTTTTGAGCGGTCGTCGAAAAATCTAGCTTCATTACTTATATATGTTTTCCTGGTATTGTTTCTTTTTGTGAAACTTTAGCTTGAGTCAAGCTAAAATTTAGGGGTATGCAAGAATTTAGGTATTATTTTGCCGACCGTTTTGGTTTGAGATTTGCTCATGGCTCTACTTTAGCTCAAGTCGAGCTAAAGTTTGGCCAAAGACGCACTATGACTACATTTTAGCTCAACTTGAGCTAAATGGTGGTGACAAAATGACAGATTTCATCCAAATTATGTGAAACTTTTTCATTTGAATTTTCAAGGTTCACCGCTTAGGGTTTGAGGCTAAGTGACAAAAGTATTGATTATACCTAAGAGCTATTTCTTCTGAACTTCAACCACTCTTATTTCAAACTAGAACTTGGCGTCTTGCAACAAAAATAACAATCCAAACTATCAGCAACAAAATCTACTCATGAACCATATTACAAACTCAATCAATTAATCAATCATGAAGATAAACAATATCACATGAAATAAGCATACATACACAGTCCAACCATATCACACACAATCAACCAAACCCTAACACCAAACCATAACACCTAACCATATCACCAAACCATAACACCAAACCATAATACCAAACCATAACACCAAACCACAAGAATAATACACACAATCAACACACATTGAGGACAAAAAAGAAGAAAACATCATTCACACTCAATTTGTCGCAATATAAACACAAGAAGTGAGACACACACAACAAGAAAGCAACACATAGAACATTAAAAACAACACATGCACGCACTACTTATTCCAATACATACAGAAGCAAAATTAATGGCCACTTTGCCACATTCACCACAAAAAATAATGGACACGAAACTATCATCAACACAACCACAAAATACAAAATTAACACCATAAAACCATACTATCATGAATAAATAATACACACAGAATATAACTAAAGATACTTTAACTTGTCTAAATTGCACAAAAAGTCGTGAATGATAATGAAAATAAAACCAATCTCAACTCAAAAGCATGAATGGAATATACAAATCCTCATACAAACTATACAAAACAAGCAAAAATCAAACCTCCAAAACGCTACAGAATTAGCCATTCAAACAGAACTACAATACAAAAGAAATCATCATTGACAAACAACACATATACCAAAAGCAATGCAAAACAATGCAAAACAATGCAAAACAATGCATTTAAATGTCAATGTGTGCACATACCTCAAGTACTAGAATTTTGGACTTCTCCGTTGCACGTCTTGCTCTTGGTTGCACGATCACGTCGATTCTCCATGCACAACGGAGAACCTTGAACGAAGTGGCTTGTAATTCTATGTGCTACTGACCTCACGCAAACCTGAACTCACTCTCTACAAACCCTATGTGCTGAAATCCAAAGTGCTGTAGATAAGAATATGCAACAAACCCTAAATGATAAAACTACAACAAACATAAAACTCAACAAACTCTAGAACAAACAACACAAACACAACATTCAACACAAACACAAAGAAGATGAGTAGTAACAAGCCTTAGCAATGCACAGAAGAATGAAAGAGAAGACTCGCGACCCAACATGTAGGTGACCTCCCTCGAAAACCTATAGCCGTGTAATGGTCGATCACCTAAAATCGTGTGGTGCTCGTGCATTATCCTCGGGATGCAGCTTAAAATATTAGGGGAATACCCGCAGGTATAATTGGTGGAATCACCATATATCATTGACATATAGGGTTGATACCCACGATTTAAAGAAGAGAATTAAACCACCCCATAGGAACTTCATGAAATTATGCAAGTATAGTATTTATGAACTCCTAAGTTTTGTAGGTATTTTTACTCTAAAACACTTTGAAACTGCTCATTCTAGTGCAATGAGTATGGAAGGAAACGAAAAAAAAATCCAATTTCAATCGTAGGGTCTCAATTAAGATTTATAAATTGACATATTCACAATAATTCATAAACTCTGAGCGCACGGATTGAAAGATTACAGTGTTTTACGTTGGAAAAAGATCAATTTTCTTCCTTTTTTTGCGTGGATTTAGTTGAGTGCAGTATCTAGTGATGTGCACACTTTAGCTGTAGTGGAGCTAAAGTGTATGTATATTTTCTCTTTAGTTGACTGCAGTTAGTGATAATGCACACTTTAGCTCTAGTGGAGCTAGAGTGTGTGCAATCACTCTCTTTAGTTGACTATACTTAGTGATGGGGCTCACTTTAGCTCGAACCAAGCAGATGTGTGCAATGTGTTTTTGCAATTTTTGACACGATCATTTGAAACTCGCTACTTCTTTGTACAGTCATGTATTCCACAAGGTGTTTTGGAATTCTATTGAATTTTTAGTACGGTTTTCAAAATATGTTTCGCTAAATCTGCAATACAAAAATCAAAAAGTGAAATGTATGACAATCTCTCAGTGTTATGTGGATATGAAGAGGTTTTCTTGGTATCATGCTCGAAAATCTGTGACAATGTGTGAAAATGTTTGACTTGGGATAAAATGTTATTTTTCACTCAATACAAGAAATATTTTTTGAAAATATGAAAATTTTTAATAGTACTTGCTAGTATTTAAATCTCGCATTCAATAGAGTGTCCTAAAAAAATCTTTTTCAGTTACATGACGTACCCGTAGTCAAGACGTTTCTTGATTAGTTGGCATAACTATTATTCAAGGGGTTCAATCAGAAGAAAAATGACATTCCCATGTGCCTCATGTCTTCTTGCATCTTTGTACAAAATTTTAAGAATTTAAAGTATAATTTGCAACCAAAGGAACATACCTAAGATATACAGATTCCACTTTGGGACGTTTTTCTTTTTGGGGTTAAGAGTTAAATGAGATGCTATGGTTGAATTGGTAAATCAAGTAGGGAAAAGTGGAAAAACATATCAATATTTATATATCAATGTTTTTTCCATGTATGACATATTAGTGCGAAGCTACAAACGTAGTACACACATGAACCTCTTTTTCTTCAAAGTACCAAATTTATTGATGGATAAAATGGTATACCCTCCAAAGTCTACACCTTTTATTACCACTGTAGTGCATCAGCAAATAGTAAAGTGCAATCTTTTTCATATTGCATGTTGTGCATATTATTTCGATAGTAAAGGTCATGGTTAGAGTTCAAGTTTGTAAAATTGGATACTAAAAATAAGCATTTTGTTTCCATAACGATTTGTTCAAAAAAAAAGAATCTCTAAACATATCTTGATATTGGAGAAACATGACCTGGGCGCTAAAAGTTTAATAATATTTTAGGATAGCAATCAACAAACTTTTGTTCACAAGATTATCAAAAACTTAACGTTGAAGAACTAACTATTCTTCTATGAAACGTACAAATGAATCCAAGGTTTCTTACTGTATGGATGTTTAATTATGCTTGATGCAATAAATTTATGTTAATTCTTTGTGTTAGTTATGTTCAATATTTTGTTTTTCATTTTTTTCATTGACATCGTCTATCCATTTGTTGTTAAAATCTTTTGATATTGTTCCATTTTCATTGTTTTACACATGAATGAGTTTTAAATTTCACGTAAAAACATTAATAAATATTGTCTACAATCAATAATTCTTACATCTTTCATGTCATGAATATGTCATAAAAAACGTTATAAGGAATTGTTCTTATATTTGACATTCATCAGTATAATATAAAGTCTTCAAGTATATGATTCTATAACTATATCTCAACATCTTCACCTTGGCTTCTTTATTGAAGTAAACTTTGATTATTTGCAACATATTGAAAAATATAAAAAGATTGTCTAGACTCTTAAGCCTTTTTTAATTTAAAAATATTTATCTTTATTTAGAAAATTCATTCATGTTAAGGAAATATAGACTTACAGTTGTAATTAAATAGATTAAATATCTTTTCATATGTATCATTTTACTCTTGTATAAAATTGGATTGGTTATAATAAAATACATGAAAGAAATTTAGATAGAAAATTATTGCTTAGATTGTCTAAAAGTAAACTTATAATAAGACAATGTAAACTCTGGAATATAATAATTCAATCCAACTAATAATTATTTTCCAACATTTTCAATATTTGAATATCTAAAGGGAGGTAATCAAATAATTCCAAATCCATAACATTGTAAACGGCTCACAAAAAACAAACATTATGCACTTCTTTTAAATCCAAAAAAAGTTTCATTACGCATATTTGAATTCTTTTTAATTTTTATCCCTAATAAATTACGATCTATAAAATAAATTGGTTGTTTAATGCAACTCATTTGACAAGAACTCTGCTTTCAGTTTGATAGATGAGTCCTATTTGGATTGTAATACAAATTCATGCTAATCATCTCAATATTATAATATCTATATTTTTATGGTCTTTAGTTGTATTGTCAAAGTACAAAGTATTCAAAGTAAGAATAAATTGCTGAAAAATATCATTATAAGGGTCAACTTTGAACCATAGACCTTAAACCCAAAATCCTAAATCCTAAACCCTAATCCTAATCCTAATCCTAATCCTTAACCAAAACCCTAATTTTCATTCTCACAATTCTGACAATACTAGGCCTACCTACGAGTATATTTGGAGGGAATAGTCATTTTTAAATTCGTCGAGCGTGGAATGGAAGATTCAATTTCTCGCCAAGATTTCAAATACACACTATTCTAACGACTTTTGAAAAAAAAATCTTGCTATCACTAAAATCCTCGTCCTTCATTTATACGGTCGTGTGTGCGTGACTGACCTCAATATACCTCGCCATGTTTCTTTTTTTATTCCTCTTCAGTTTGGTTTGTGTAAAAGTGTGGCAGTTGAGAAGCTTGCAAGAGGTACAACTACATAAGGTTGAGGAGGGCAAGGTTAAGGTTGCGCAAGGTTGAGCAAGGCGCTTGCGTGAGGCAACAATGCACCGATTTTATATTTAATAAGGTAAATGAACTATTGGTCTTGCATTTTTTGTGTATTATAGTATTCAAGGTTTGATTGTGATGCTTCTGGATCTAGCTCTAGTTTCTAGTCCACTTATGAAGCATCATTGTTATCTTCCTGATTTACTTTCGCAAGGATTATGGTTCTAGTGTGATGAAGTGTACATTCATTCTCTGAAGTTTTGGGCCATATTATGCGCAAAAATGACGACAACAATTTTGGAACAACAGTATAGCTCAAGTCGAGCTAAATTGTCATACCTTTTTTGTACAATTGTTTAGTTTGAATCGAGCTAAATTGTCATTCTTCTTTAGATTATCGGTTAAGCTCAAACCAAGCTAAACTGTCAATCCTTTTGGTGTGCCAATTGTAATCAATGTTATAGTTTAGATCAAATTGAGCTAAATTGTTACTCCTTTAGATTTTTTTTATTTTGCTCCATTCGAGCTAAACAAAAAATTGATATCGTTGAGACATTTTAGCTCAAGTTGAGCTAAACTATCATCCTCAATAGTGTAATAGTTAGGCTTGATTCAAGGTAAGCTGTCTTAATAAATATGGTTCAACGCTCATATCTTATGTGTAGGATACAACTCAATTTGAGCTGAATCTGCCTGTCTAAAAATGTCAATTCATTTAATGAATGCCTTCTTATTCATGATTTTAACTTTAGGTCGAGTGAAGCTAAACTACCTACTTTACTCGCTTCTGCATTTATTTTTATGCGTTCGTCCTATCCACCCCTTTTTGGTTTTCAATGTCTAATCTAGTGCAATTCTAGGTTCTTTTGGTCCTCTTGGCGATTCAAATGTTGTTGTACAAGTGTCCAGTACTTTTGTTGAGGAGGAAGCTCTTGATGAATGGAGGTGCTTGTTTAAGTCCTGGCCAATTCTACAAGTCTTCTTAAACAATGTCACTCTCTTTTATCATTGCCTTAGAAATGTTTATAATAATAGGATGGTTGAGCGTAATAGACCTCTAGGTGGGAGCACTTGTTTATACGATAATTCCTAAAGGAATACACATCTAGTTGTGTCTAGAAATGCTCAATTTCTCATAATCCCTCAATCAACTAACGCAGTCGCGAGCAATAGTTGCTATAGTCAGAACTATGTCCAACACTACCGTAGAGATAAAATAAAAGTTCTCCAGACTGGCATGTACGATGAGACCTTTGTGCACTTTAAAATCATATCAAACTTGACATTTACCTCCAATTTCATAGAAACGCTGCGGGTAGAAGGTTGTGACTCTAAAGGGTGTAAATGTTTGCGCGCATGCGTGGATGAAAATCATGGGTGTTGGTTCAAGAACTTTCTATCGTAATGCAAAAGGCGTTGCCGTTGGTCATGCGGCTCAACACGACAAGAACACTAGTTTAAATAAGCCTCCACGTCATACGGTTCTTGCTACTGCGGCTCTAGGAGCCATCCTCAATAGACATGCGAACCACATGCCTCACAAGTCTTGGGTACTCCCCTCTAGCAAAAACGTTGTGGCAAAGGTCCTTCTTGCAATTTAAAGTGGAAGGATAAAAAATTGCTTCTTGATGAGCACCTTGTTGACTAAGGATTGCCGCCAATCTCAACCTCAAGCTTGAGTAAGATTCGACTTGTGGGCATCCCTGAGTATTATGCAAAGAAAGGAAGAGACAATTTTGCTCCATGTTCTACTTGTGACAAATACCAGAATCAAAAGAAGCTTATGCAACCTGGAACACAAGCATCACAACTATGGCAAAAGAAGATGTAGGTCCACATCGATTCAGCTTTTGCACATCACGATTTGTACTACCTGAACCAATTTTGATCAAAGTCGTCGCTGCAGGGGTTGTGACTATTATGCATAATAAGATGGACTACTCAAGGATTGCTTCCCCGGTTTCGTCTCATAAGACAAAGCACTTGGATGGGCTTTTGAAGATGCCTCTTGCTATCACGGGCATGCTTGCCCATGGTCATGTATATTAGCATCACACAAATTACGGCCTTTATTTACACTCCCATGATGCCGATTATACGGTCCACTTGTTTGCAAAACTCTTGCGTAACCTTGAAGCACCTCCGGAGTCATCGTCTCGACAATTCTTTCTAGAATCTAGCTCTCATTTATTGTATGCTGCGATGTTATGTCGTACAAAGATGTGTTTGGATTCATTAGGCCATATTTTAGATATCCTAGTTCTAGAGGGTTTTGCCTCCAATACAGAACGTGCAAATGGACAATGTTGTTGGTGATAACAAAAATAGGTTTGTTTTATGTTTTTGGTCTTTCCTTATTGCAAATGCATCTTCCACGAGGTGTATGTTAATTTCATTTAAAAATCCTTTGTCACGATGAGGATTGGCTTCCTAAAGGAAGAGAAGGCAGTGGCATTAAACTATGGAAGGAGGATTGGGAAGGAAGACCCTTGTGGCCTTGTGGAGAACCTGATGCATTGAAGCTCTTATGATGTCGCATCTTTTAGAGGTGGTGAAGGGACATTCAGGATTCATCGATCATTGGGAGTAATCATTGCGGGAGTCTGTTGAAGCCAGATTGCGTTCTGAGCCTCTATCCTAATATTGGCGCGGAGTTAGAGATGCTCTAACTCTTCTAGTGGATACACCCATATCATTGGCAGGCGGATTCTAGCCAACAATGTTAATCGCCAATGCCGTTGAAGATGAGTTTACGTCGGAGGGTAGGATTCGCGAAGAGTACGGTAAAGGTGACCATTTTGTTGGCCAGAGGCGCAATCGTCCTCCTCGTTCATTTCAAGTTGATCGTGACCTATTCGATGGTTACTTTGATGCATTGCGGCCATGCAATGGAGATGAGAGCCCATTTTGGAATATTCAAGCAGCTTCAGATCCAAACTCAAACCCGGATAAGCCAAACACCGTTCAAATTAAATTCTTCGGTCCTATATCTTACAATCAAGATGTCTTGAAGTTCTTTAAATATTAAGATACAACTGACAACCTTTGCTGGATAGTTGAAAAGGGAATAGCCGTAACATGGGAGAGAATCGATTTTGTCTTGAGAGCATGGAAACCTAGGTCTTCAAAGGGGAATGGAAGTTGGGGACAAGATCCAACAACAAAAAACCTAAGGGGGCAAGTACAATTATCAAGGCCTCCTTGGAAGCACTAGGTGAGTTCAAATTGTAATAGGCTTAGAAAAATGAACTTTCATTCTGTAGGATGTCACATAGTGATGCGTAATAGTTCATGTAGAATGGTTAGATCCATTGGTGATAAGTTTATAAGATATTGGTATTTGAGTACTTTCTATATCTGATGCAAATCATGGCTCTAAAATTATGATCACTTCAATTCGTAGTTGATTCGAGCTAAATGGTAGGCATGTTTTTTATTAAAAAAAACTACGTATCAATGACTGTAATATGTTTGTATTTCCTCTTTTATATAACAACGTGGTCAATTGCCCCCTCTCTTGGAATCAATAATTTCAATAATTGCCTTCATGGTGTATAATAGGAAGTAAATGTTGGTGCACACATTAGCTCTAGTGGAGCTGAAGTGTGTGTAATCACTCTTTTTAATTCACTACACTTAGTTATGGGCACACTTTAGCTTGATCCGACTTGATGTGTGTGCAATGTGGTTTTCCACATCTCGACACCGTCATTTGAAACTTGCGACTTTTCTTTATAGTCATGTATTCCACATGGTAAATTGGAATTCATTTGAGTTTAAATACGATTTTCAAAATATGTTCAGCTAAATTTGTTACAATTGGATTTTGGTCCGTCATATAGCTCTCTTTGGGCTAAACTTTGAGCATGGTCTAAATCCGATTTAGTAGCTTGGAGTGAATTTTATAACATCCAAGGCCTTAGTTTGAATACTAAGCTATTCATAATCACTAAACATATGTGGTATAAAAGAAGTGTCGACTAATATGTTCTTCTTTCAAATATTATAATTTGAATCATAATGTAATGTCATCCTTAGTACCTATTGTTCTAAAAATTTCCATGGTGAACATTACCTACAAGGTTAATGGAAACTCATATCCTTCCATAGCGTAGGTTTAGATGTGCACACCGGCTTGAGCTCATTTGCCGTGAATCTTATGTCATTCACCTCCACTCGTGTTGAACTGCCATGAATCATGCCATTTAGCTCGGTTCAAGCTAAATTGCCATCAATCTTATGTCATTGAGTTCAACTCAAAGTGAATCGCCGTGAATCTAATGTCATTTAGCTCAGCTCAAGCTGAATTGCCATAAATCCTATGCCAATCAACTCGATTTGAGCTAAACTGCCATGAATCTTATGCCATTCAGCTCAAACCATAGCTGAATTGCTATGAATCTTATGCCATTTAGCTCCGCTCAAGTTTAATTGCCATCAATCATATCATTCAGCTTGACGCGAGCTGAATTTCGATGAATCTTATGCCATTCAGCTCGACTTGAGCTAAATTGCCATGGATCTTATACCATGAGCTCGGCTCTAGTTGAATTGCCGTGACTCTTTTCATTCAGATCGACTCGAGCTAAATTGCCATGAATCTAATGTCATTCAGCTCGAGTCGAGCTCAATTGGTATTCTTGCTTGCCGACACCTCAACATTCAGCAGAGTGGTCTAGCATTGCCAGGGGAAAGAAATAGATGAACTACCATTATTCATGGGGCACAAAATGTAAACATGGATGAACAAATCTGCCACGAACAACAAAAACAAGACGAACTGAATTTCCATACTAACCACGAAATCACAAAAAAAATTGAATGATGTCATGCACTGTTGTCCAAATCAATCGGAAACTGATAGAAAAAAAACGTATACAAAACAATCCACATCCTTGCATAAGATTCCATCATGTATAGAGTAATCCACTAAGAACCATATGAGTGGATTTATGGAGGAGGCGCTTTCATCTAATAAAACAAAGTTCAACAAGGGTAGAAACGATACCAAAGTGGAGAGTACTGGTGGAGTGGCCGAGTGTCTACGTTGGCTAAGATGAGCGCAACCCCATGGACAAGTTGTTTCCAGAGCACTAACACAACTTTGTAGAGTAGAGTAAATCCTTAGTCAACGTTGCAAAGTAGAGTAAATCCTTAGTAAACTAGTAGAGTAAATCCTTAGTCAACGTTGCATTGAACTTGAACACACTAAAACCCTTAACTTGAAGACACTAAAAACATACTACCGGCACACTAGAGTGGACATCCGCAATGGAGAATACGCGAAGAAATTAAGAGAAGAAAGAAGAGAATGAGGTGATGGGAGGGGAAGGAGGAAATAAGCCCCACAGAATGAGCATGAGGGAATCGACCGAATGAATTGGCGTGGGTGCTTATTAAAGCTTGACACCATCTTTGTGACCACTAAAGGAAAGTTGTGAGAAATATGGAGGATGATCCATTGTGTGGCACAAAACAACAAAAGAATCATTGAAAAGAGGCAGATTTGTTGGTACTTTAGTGCCAAGTAGCCCCGAACAGTGATGATTCCTTTAGCAATAATAAATATTGCCAGAAATAAAGAATTCCGCCCCTTCAATTAACTTCCTCCTAATGGTGTAAATACTTATAACGGATATTTAACTAAATGTGGAAAAACAAAAGTCTAGAAATAATGGTCGGCTGCTCGCCAAGCGTTGCCAGAGTATCTTACTAGCAATCTTCTTAAGAACATAGCTCACTCATCTGCTATTCAAATTAGGCGAATAAGGTGTTTTTTGACATCTACAAAAAATATAGATGTCAAAAACTACCCCGTATGTTTGATTTGAACAAATTTTGTGATGTGTGAAATGGCCTTTAGAAAATTGCAATGGAGGAAAAGCATCGCGTGGCCGCCAATAAGAATTCAAAGTTTAAGTTTTCTAATATGTCCACAAATGATCATTTTCTCCAGATTTTGTTAAATATCCGTTTTATTTTATGATGAAGGTCTATGATTACAATTTAAGATTACTAATAGGTTTTAGGTTTAGGGCTTGGAACTTAGGGTTTTATGGTTTATGGTTTATGTTTTGACGATTTAGGATTTAGGGTTTAGGATGTAGTGTCCATAAAGAGGTAGCAATGAGGAAAATTTGTATCCGCTCATGATGTAGGAAAAATAAATGGAGTTTCTTACAACCAAAGAGTTTTCAAACTTGTATTTTGTACCTTCTATTTTGTATTCATACATCTCAATTTAAATGTTTGTTAATGTATTCCATATATGGGTATAAATATTAAAAAAACTATATAGCACATACATAACAATAGCTAACTATTGTTCATCAAACATACTTATTAAATGCTTAACACCTAAAGGATGAAGTATTCCTTGCAAAGACAGTTTTTCCCATTTTAACTGCGATCATCTTTGAGTCAAAGTTCTCAATAATCCAACCGCATCATCTCATGTAAGTGTAGGGGAAGATTCTACAACTCCATACTTAGAAAGTTCATCTTGGTAGTTTATAATCTATAAAGAACAAGTTCCTCTAGAATGTCTTGGTTTGTTGGGGTTACTATACACATGACATTTGCACCCCCCTATTTTATTGTACTATACATGCATACTACTTTATAATCATCTATATTAAATATATCAATTAATCACATAATCTACACAAATCACAAGAGAATGTTGATAAATATATACATATGTCACATGTGTAATGTAAATAATGACATCATGGAAAACAAAAAATTTATAAGTAGCTTTTAATTATGTAAGTATTAAAATAAGAATATTCTATCAATGGGCTAATCAAATTTGTAGTTATATATTACAATTATATGATTTTAACTATGATGTTTAGTTTAACAGCATGTTAAAGCATGATCAAAATGTAATTCATATTTGATCATTATAGAGATTCTAATTGATTTATATTGTGCATTAAAAGTATGCATTAATGTAGAGTATTGACATAAATATTCATATACTATATATAAATGTACCAATGTTATATGTTTATACAAAGTGACATTATAAAACATTACATAAATTAAATATTTGGATCACAAAATTTGATAATAATGTATTGAACGTACTCTATAGATTTATTTTTAAATAAATACTAGTGGAACCCTTGTTGTAACAAACGGGCCAAGGAAAATCTTGAATTAAACAAACATACGTAGATGAAAACTTCAAATTTTGGATAAGGACTTGCTTGCAGCGTATCAAGAAAAGAAGCCCAACGCTCTCTGTAATCAAAGGAATTTGTGGTACCAATGTAAAATTAATCTGGTGCCACTATAGAATCCATATGATGCATACAGATTATGGAGAAGCATCATGTGTGTATTTATTATTTACTATATATCATTATTTACTTTAGATACTCCATACTTACTTCATATATCCTAGAGTTTCATCCAAAAAAATTCTTTATTAGGAATAGTTATTTTGAATTGTATATGTTGAATTTTAAAAAAAAAATTGGTGCTTAATAATAATTTAAAACTTAAACTTTTTCATATCATATCCAAACTAATATTCATGTGCAGACTAATATTCATATGAAGGTGTACGAGTTCACACACTATCATAGGATATAATAAAGTATATCTATATATAACAAACATATTTTCAAGCAATGAATTTATTTCTCTAATACTTTTTATACTATAATAATATATAATATCTTAGTGTAATCCTACAGTATACTAGACTATCTTTTTCTATAAAATGATTAGGAAAATAATACAACATACTATGCTAAAAGGAAATCTTATGGAATACACATGGAATATTGTATTATTGAGGAATATTATTATTATTTTATTATTTTTCATACATTCAAAGTACATTATTATGGAGAACAAGTTCAATGAAAAGTAGAAAAATATAATAGTATTTCATATTAGTATGTTATAAAATTAAAATACTAACTCTTTTTTGCATATGATATTTTTGAATTATTATATATAGATATAATAATGTTGGATATACTATAGTAACATGTGTAGATATTCAAGTGATAAATGGATCAAAGAAATAGATAATACAAACAAATAGAATATTGTACATCTTTAATTTTTATACATATGAATTGAATCATGGTATTTTATTTCATACTAGAATGTATCCAATCCATTGTGTTCTTTTAGAATACAATACCATCTTTTTTTAAATTGAAGTTTTAATCTGATAAAAAACATTCTAATTTTAAAACAACAAATTACTAGTGTAATATAATCACCAAAAAAATCACCATCGAACAATATTATAATCACTAGTTAATATTTATTATAATCACTACAGTCCACCCTCTTTAAATGTTACCTCCGTAAGTGTTATTCCTCGATAAATGTTATGAAAAATCTCGCTCCCAAAAAATTAACACTACTAAGTGTTATATGTTAAGTGTTATGACATTATCCGCTCCCTCCTTTGTTAATTTCACCTCTATAAATGTTAAAGTTAGTATAATCGGAGAAAGTATGGGGCAATAAATAGGAGCAAGGCTAGTAAAATGTAATGCAGGGTAGTAAAATTGGCCAAGTAAGATGCAAATTAGGGTTTATGGTGATTCTTTAGGATGAAAATGTCTTAATGGATGAAAAAAATGAATGTAAAATATATTGGTGGATGAAAAATTGATGAAAAATGAATGGAAAATGGCTTAAAAATGAGGTCAGAACTCGATATGTGTTATACCTCGATAAGTGTTATGCATTTGACCGCTCCCGAGGAGTATCATTTAAAGAGGGTAGACTGTAGTTAACATTTGTTATATAATCACCGAATACAATGCAGAAGAATAAGGTGAACTTTTTATATTAACTAGAATGTCTCATACAAATTTCAAGCATTAAAAGCATTGATATTATTATGTATTGATCACTATGAGATGATATATATAGAATGTATGTGTTCTTTTCATTGAATGTATGTAGCTTTTGAATAATATATTAATATTGAGTGAGACGTGTATAAGCAAGATATAGTGATTATGCAAGTTTACAGATCTACCCTTTAGCAAGAATAACAGCTTGTTATTGATAATTCAAACAAATATTATTGTGTTACATCGAATAAACATCTCTTATTATAAAAGAATACAGGATGAGAAATCCGTCTAATGGATGAACATGTCGATGAAAACGGTCCGTCAAATGAATGAACGTTACAAAACAGATCCACAATTTCTTTGCATGTGTCCTTTGGAGGAATCCATTGAATGTGCCCTTTGGAGGAATCCATTGAATGTGCCCTTTAAAGGAATCCTTTGATTGTACCTTTTAGAGGAGTCCTTTGAATGTGTCCTTTCATTAGGATTTGAATTTGATCTAATCCGAAATTTAAAGTTTTTATCTACATACATTTGTTTAACTCAAGATTGCCCATGGCCCGTCGGTTAGGACGGGGTTCCACTAGTTTACATATAATTAGATAAAAATTATCAGGTTTATGCAAAGTCTTTTTATTTAAAACAATACATATTTTTAAAGTAATATTATTGATGAATTAAACATCAATGTGAAAGAAAACAAGGTGCAATATGTATCATATATATACCACTAAACTTGAACCATTAAACTGTTTCAATTATTTCTTGTTAAAGATGCATATCTTTAACCCCTAGAGACCCAAGAGTCGCATGAGGGAATCCTTACAATCTAAGGGGACTCTTGGGCCTTTAAAAATTAAAGATATCTTCTTGAGTGTGGCCATCATTAGCAACACCAAATACTTTAGTAAGGATTCTATTAAATGTGAGATTTTCAATACTACGGAGTGGTATTATTTCCCTTTGCATTGTTATAAATAGATATACGTGTTTTCATAAGATTCAATTTCAATGAACTCAAACATTTTTCATGCATTCTCACAGATTCTAGAGTAAGGTACCAAAATTACTTTTTCATTTCTATATGAAACTTAAAGATCTACACCATATATTATTTGAAAAAAGAGTAGAGTTAATAATAGCTTCAATTATTTGCTAAAAAAGAAGAGCTTGGAAGGTGCATTACCAAAAAACCAAGCTATAATGACATTATTGAACCTTTTTCATTGAATGTTGTCTTTGGAAAACAATCGTATTTACACAAAGCATTTAGTAATGTCCATTTACAATAAAAATTTCAAAGAATAAGGTTATAAATGACAACATAGGAACCTGCTCAAACCTTTAAAAGTGCCCTAAAGAGAATCTAGGGAATTTGGAGGTTGAAACTAAAAAGAATTTTTGTTAATATTAAGTTAGCACAGTCAATCAAAATGAAAAAGGAATACAATATGATCTCAAGAAAACGATCTTAAAAAATGAATACAATATGATCTTTAACTAAATTTTTTTTCCATTTTTTTTTCCATATTATATTCAATCCTTCTTACGATCATGACATCTATATGACACCATATTCATTTAAATGAGACAAAATGTGAGATTTGAGGCTAAAAGCCTATTACTTCGGAAATGAACCTTGTGAAAAGTTATTGCAAACGGAGGCATACATCATGCAACATACAAGAAACATTCCAAATCCAACAATAAATCAATATGCTCAATGCGACTCTCCATAATTGCATTATACAAGATGTACTATTAATAGATCGTCATAGAGAATATAATTCCATCCATAGTCAAAGATGGTTGAGTACAATGAAAAATAACAATACTAAAATTTTATTTTCATAACATTGTTCACGAGAATAGATAATTGCAAGCAAGTATCTATTTATAGTAGTTTAGAATCTATACTATCGTCTCTGTTACAAAACATATAAGAGTTCCTGAAGCATATACAATTGATCCTACTTAGCAATACCCACTTCACTAAAATGAATGGTTGAACCACTTCCTCGTGTCTTCAGAAGCAAGGCCTTCTGCGCTTTCACTTTTGCATACCTAATCATAATTTCCTTCCTCCAAGAATAAGGTTTGAAATAATCATCCCCTTCCGAATCATTCACCGTTTCTAGAAGAGGTGAATCGGATGATTGATTGCATTAACCTCTATGAGCCCCAAAACCATCACCTCCATTCAAAAATAGAGAATTCCAACGAAACTGTGAAGATGCAAATCTCAAAGATCTAGGCTTTAAACTGAGAGATTGAGTATGCAATCCGATTGAATGTATGGGAGGATTACTAACCCCTACAATACCTTTTGATCGTGAACTAGGAAGCCGCCTTTGCTTAGTAGGGGTAGGAGAAGGTTGGACATGAATAAACAAAGGCGAAATTATCAAATTGGAAGAGATAGGCTGAGATTCCTTCACCTCGTTTACACCAATTGCACCATCAACATAGAGGTGCCGTTTAGGAGTGCAATTGCGTACTAGCTCTATAGAAGCACATATCCGCTTGAGTGGTGAAGAGGATGCGACAGAAGGAATTCCGGCTCTCCGCTTAGAAGGGCTATCCACAACACCATTATCAACCTTCTGTGTAGAAAAGTCCATGATAGCAGAGGCAACATCGGTTGCAGTGCACATAAGATACGGCTTTGAATGGTGGGATTGGGAAAAACCTCCAAGAAGAGACCTAGAGTACTCAGAAAACGAAGCCACAATTGGAGGGCGGTTTACTACGATCACTTCTAGAAAGAGGAGGGATGATAGCCTTCACAACTTGCAAAGAACACACGTGATAAAATAAGCAATGAGTAGGACAATACAACATTTTCAGCAATCCAACGCATGCTTGACCTGAAGATAAATATGAAACCACGCCCAAAGAATAACAATTAAGCTTGTTTCCACAATAAGCAATAAACTCAACCAAAGGATAAACAATAATACTGAACACAATGATAAATCCTAGAATCGACCAAAAGATGAATTAAAGCACATAGGAAATGAAAAGCACGAGACAATGCCAATCAGTTACAAAAACTTTGTTGCAGCTGTAAAATATTTTAATATACAGAATGTAAAAGGGTCTTTACAATGTCGATACTAAATGCCTACTGTAGTATAAAATAGAAGCCCTTGAAACTATGAAGCCGATGAGGTAGAAACATGTGGAATTTCATACACAAAACCAACGTTCTTGATTGAGAGCGCCATCCCATATATAATATATTTCATAAAAGGACTATTAGGCGCCAACGGTGGAACCCCTATGCGGTTTTTATTAACATAATCATGTAATTGCCCAACAGGGCATTCAGAAACCAAACGTTGCAGCCAAGGTATAAGTTCCTCAGTAAGGAAGTGGTCATCACAAGCCGCATGTCTCCACGGATGAAGGAAAATGGCATTTCTGGTATATTTACAGACGCTTTTCTCCGGGTTGTCGTCGATAAGGAGAGTGTTGTCCGAATCAAGGACCATCGACTCAACTCGGCCCCTTAATAAAAATGATGATAGAACTTAAAAAAGATCATCTTGTTCGAATTATATTGATCCATCAAGAACTTATTGCATGAGGTTTCAATTCTCTTACAATTCTCTTGACCAAGAACCAAAGTTGGAGAAGGCATGTCCAAAAAAAGATACTTCGCGATTTCAACTGCAGTAGACTTCTTCATTGAGCTCTAGACGACAATAGAGTTTTTGTAATGTTTCCGATGTCCGCCAAGAACGCACGAACTCCAGAGCGAGTATATACAACTTTGGGACCTATGTACGCACCCACGATGCAAGAATACGCTGCCCAACTCCCTGAGCCTCTCGACAACCCGCGGCATTTTCTGTCTTGCGCAAGATGCCACTAATATCCAGAACAATATCAAGCCACCTATGTAGCCACCGCCTGAGGACAATGGACAAATTCCTCAGTAGATAGTCCTAGGACAAGACGAACACACAGTAAAGTCAATGAAAATCACCTGATGAAATGCACATTGAGCAATATGCAAAGGATCTGTTACAAATTGCATGATTTTTCCCCCACATAGGGACTTCTATAAACCATTTCCAATCCAAGGCTTCAATGCAAGAGGTCGGTGAATAATATCATCCATTCTTATTTGAGAAAACAATTGATGAAAATTGAATTGTTAAACAATTCGATAAATTATAACCAATGTGCTTTTACAAATATGTACAGTCCGCCTAATGTACATTAAAAATCATATGGATTCAATGCCTGCAATCCTATATACCCATATAAGACCTACTAGAGACTAAGAGTAGCATTCAATAAATACACGGCTGCAGCTTGTAAAATAGCCTGAAAGAAAAAGAAAAAAAAAGAGCTAGCCAACCTTATCAGAATGAGAGGCGCCGTTCCCTGGTCCATCAGGTGACGGCTTGTAATCCACTCGATCCTCCTCCACTTTACAGACACCCTCTGCAACCACATGAACGTCTACAATGCGGGCCTCTATGTTGCACTTCTCGGACTGTTGAAGGGGAGCAAGGAGTGGACGTGGGAATGAGTCGAGAATAGAGGGTGCACCATGATCAAAATCAATCTGATCATGACCAGGGACCATGGTGCCACTGAACGTGCCTGGATTCTGGTGTGGGAAAAACTTCGGCATATCCTTGGGTCGAGGCGACTATCACGGCAAACTTTGGCATATCCTTGGGGCGTCCTCGTGGTTGAAGAGGGCATCTCAAAAACATCTACGATCACAGGTGCTTCCCCCAAAATTGATTGCTAGTGATCAATAGAGGAAGGTTCAAGAACAAGAACATGCGACCAACTCTAAGGTAATGGAGCCGAAGGCTGCAAGGGAGTGGAGAGCTCGGAATGTGAGTTACCTTCGACGCGAGGATAAATTGAGTTCACAGGCACCACAGAGGGCGAAGGACCAAATGATGTTGCCCCCGTATTCCGAGGGCTCCTCAAATACATCTGGGCGAGGTCTGCCTTCATCTGTATCTAAAGCTCTGCTGTGATAGTCGCCTCGATCCGCTCCATCTCCAAAGCAAACTTCATCCTCTGCTTCTCAAAAGTAGCCTCTATCTCTGCCTGCCTGCGCTTGGACTCTTCCAAGTGGTCTAATATATCCTGCTTATCCTTCTCCTCCAATTTGCGTTTGTACGCCATATGTTGGAAACAATCACCACCAGGTTTGTACTTCACAACCTCTCTAGGGGGCGGGGCTTCACCAGCAGCATAGTAGAAGAAGTCAAAAGCCTCATTCAAATCCTTGCGCTCTGAACCTTTGCCTCCGGAAGTAACGATATACGAATGGCCAGTCACACAAGGTCTCGGGCCTTTGTCGTCACTCGAATCAGAAAGCTGATTGATGAAATCATCCTACATCGCGTTCCATGAGCTTGTGGTGCCTTGTTACAGTTTGTAGAGTCAGTGATCCTCTGGAATGCACTCAATTATCATTAAATGCTTTGAAAGTAAACCACTCCGGTTTTGTTTCCACAGAGATCTATCGATCTTTTCAGAATATCCAATATCAACTAAACTATCAATTACTTAGGCTAGCTATTCTATTTACTTCAGTATCCGGATTCTTCTGGGTTCCGGAATTCCTACACAGCTTTCCGAAACTAGTGTCCGGAGGATATACCGCAGTTTTCCGGATATAGTTTCCGGACAACCAGAGGGGGGTTTGTTTTATCTCTGTTCCTCCTCAGAGAGGCTTCCAGAACGTTTGAACGAGTGACCGCAAGGCCACTGATCCTATTTTGTGTAAGTGGCCGGATTCCCCACTGCCTTGTGACTTTATGTGGCTAGACACCCACTGCCCCGAAATTTATAGTGATCGGACGACCACTCTCCCTACTCTGCTAACCGGTAATTGATTGTTGCTACTAGACCTATACTCTCATGACATCCGAATGGCCTTCCGGAGGCGGTCAGGCAGAGACAAGTCCGGACTACAACGACGTTCCGGTAGCACTGTTGTAATTCTTCGGAGAAAGTGACAAAGTTTACTGGGGAGGACTCCTAGACTTACAAAACAGGCTTTTTTCTATCATGGGGGTAAACTCCGGCTTTTGACCAGAATCCGGGTTCACACGGATTCTTTCCTGTCCTAGAGACTACCAGGAACACCTTTGCAATACATCTCCTCCTCTCCTGGCTTCTTCCGGACCCTGGATGTTATGAGGAACACCTCTACAATACACCTCCAGCTCTTCCGGGCGTTCTCCCGATGTAGATCCCAACCGGCTCACTCCTAAGTAAGATCAAGTACCACTCCCTTCAAGAGAACTTCCACAACAAAAACTACAACAATGGATCATGTACCTCACAAAGATAATAACTCTCGTCACAAGAACTAGGTAGCAATTCTAGTAATAGCTCCAAAATATATTCAACGTAAGGAAAAACAAGACAAAGAGTTTCTAACACTCATCTACTAAGAACTAACTAAGTTTACTAATCTTAGCCTTATCCTATCCACAAGAAATCCGGAGGATATCATCCCTAAAAGTCAGGGGCTTATCCCAAAAAATCCAGAAAAGTGAATCTCAGATCCGAAATTTCCGGGTCCGGATCCCGGTCATCCGAGAAAATTGCTGAAGTTCGGAAATTCACAAAATGCCTTAGTGCATGGGTTAAATAGCCGGGTGCAACTCTAAGCCCCATCGTTAATCGCTACCTAACCTTGATCACCAAGCAACTCCTAATTCTAAATCTAAATCTATCTAAGGGGGTGATTCAACGCTCTTGAATCTTGAACTGCTATGCCTCGTTGAAGCCTCTGCTTTGGCCTTGCCAGTCATCCTTCGTTGGGGCGTCGTAGCTGCCGTCATCTTCGGTGATCCGGCTCCGGAAGGTAATACTTGTGGTGCGGCCGGCGGAGTTGGTTCGGTGTGGTATCTACCACGGTAGCCTCTAGAGCTTCAGAAAAGTACTAGAACTGGGCTCCGGGACTGAGAGGGTCCGTCGCCAAACGCCGAGCCAGGGTTGTCTACATAAATGGACAGGGGCCCAAAGACAACGGACGGACGGACAGGACGGACAACACTTTCTGGCAGACAGTTGCGTGTAAATAAATTACAAACCCTAAATCTAATTTTCAACTTACCTCCTAGTAAAACACGTGTGCACGACACGTCAGACGACATTCCACGTCACATCAAGGGGCGGGCGCGTGCCTCCGGACCGCGCGCGCAGCATTTGGGGCCGGGCACGTACCAATCTAGACCGGGGGCGTTCATGTAGGGCCGGGCGCGTTCCAATTAGGGCCGGGCGTGTACGATTTAGGGCCGGGCGCGTACCCCTAAGGGCCTCGCGCGTCCATTTCAGGGCCAAGCGCGTTGCACTCAGGGCCGGGCGCGCAGCGTCACGGGCCTGGCGCGTTCCATTGTGGGTCGCGCGCGCTCGTGCCTATCGGGCGCGCGCGGTTAGGGGCCGGGCGCGCGCGATCGAACACTGCGTCTGCCCCTCAAAAGGGCTGAGGTTTAGAGAATTTGAAAGAATTCAATTGTACCAGGGTGCTCTAACATTTAAATTATTTATTTCAATGTGGTGCTTTCATGAATGGGCACTCTCAACACCAAGTACATATTTTAAAACTGCGGTGCTATTGTACCATGCTATCACCACACCACTAAAGTCACTTTTAACTTGTAGTACCCTCATGTCCGTCATCTTTTAATCATCTGAGCTTGAAGATTCTTCATTGTGTTTTCGCTTCTGTTTTGATCGGCGAACATTTTGGGGAAGAGAAAGCCCGCGAAGCACCACCGTATTGTCGCCAGGTACCTCATCGCAATCCTCATCGTCTGCATCATCGCCCGATGATGAGAAGTTCTTGGCTGCATTTTCCAAGACTGGTGCCACGTACTCCTCAATCTCCGAGGCCAAGTTTCGTAGTTGTAGCTCGGCTCCAGTAGTTGATGTGGCGTTCACAAGTCGTTTTACTCGGATATTCTTCCTTTTGTCTGTTACTCCATCCATGTTTTTGGAGCGGTTGCCTTTGACCCCAATGACTCTTTCCGAGATTCCACCTCGCCAAGGTCCCATGAAGAAAGGGAGAGTACCATTGTTCTCGCCCCTCCGTGTCCCTAAATGGCTGCTCATAGTAGAGGACCCAACCCTCGCGGAGGGAAGTTGTGGGATTAGTATCGCACGCTCCACACCACCATTTGGGCCGAGTGCGCTACGGTGGACGGGTGGCCGAATTATTGTTGAAGAGGTCTTTTTTTTTACACGTAAAAGAGTTCTTCCGATCGATGCGGTACTTTGAGCACGTGGCCGCCGAAACAAATCTTGTAGTGGCATCTCTTCCTCTGAGTCCGGTTCTATTGCTTGAGGCAAAACCGGAGAGCTTCTCACAACTTCAATGGACCCCGTGGTGGCCATTGGCTCATGGGATTCATTATCGTTTCCACCACTGTTCACTTCGTTTCCATCGTGAGGAAATGTATCGTTTGCTGCAATGCCAATGCCATGACCGTCGAGTTCAGGGCCATCGCCACTAGAAGGGCCCGAGGCGCTAGAGCCGTTTGAATTCATAGACTGATTCTCCGAGATGTTGTCATCTCCATCAAGATTGCCCCCCCATGCCGACCCATCTTCGTCTGCCCTAGCTTCTTGGGCACGGTCCTCACTCGATAATTCTACTATAGTATGGACTGCCGCTCCGTCGACATCATCAAACACAAAAAGATCCACTGGGTCACCGTAGACGTTGTGAAAATGGTCATGTAGTGCATCTCCACCGTGCTCATTGTTTGCAGAGTTGCCCCTAGGTGGGCTATAATCAGACAAAAAGTTGTTGTCACCGGCAAGGTCTTCCCAATCGCCGCCCATCCAGTTGTAACCCTCATCATCCGACTCCAAGCCCTCGTCCTTTGTGTTTGAAGGAAGTCCCCCATCTGGATCAGACTCCTCCAAATGCACATTCTCCTCATACCATCGAATCGGGTCTGGACGAGCACGTTCTCGGAGCAATCGACTATTCGTGTAGATGTAAACCAAATCTTCCGCTTTCTGCACTCCCAAGCGATTTCGGCTCTTACTATGCACGAACGAATACATGCTCCAATTATGCTCACATGACGAGGCCGAGCAGGTTTGTGCTAGTGTACGCTTCGCAATGATAGGCAATGATTGTCCGCCCACACGGTTCCACCATTGGTGAGGCAAGAGGTTGCTGTTTTCAATTTCCCCAGCTTCCTCCGATGAATATGGGCCTCGCAATTCTTCATACTCCGTGATTTTGAGCATTACTGCCGAAAATGACACTCCGAGTGGACCACAGAGCGTCATAACAACCTTGTTTAGGGCCCTTTTGGCCTCACCATTGTTTTGAACTTGCAAGTTATTGGCTAGATAAGGATTCAATAAAGCCCCTGCATAATGGAGATCTGTTGTCATCATCTCCCAATGCCGTAGGAATGATCCTCCAAGGCGAGTTGCAATTCCGTCAAGCATGTTGAATGGCGCATTGCGCACCTTGAACTCGTGCTCCTTTAGCTTGTTCATGGTCACCCAAGCAATTCCCATTGCTGGAGTGTCACCATCAAAAGTCCGCAATGCCTTTAGTACAGGTGCCACTACAAATTCAAAGTTACTGCACCGATGCCAGAAAGTCTCGTCTAGAATGGTGGCTCGCACCTGCGATGCCTTCGCATGGGCACGGTGCCTGTTTTGCCTATCGAAAAGAGAGGATACGTAGGATATCCATGCTGGGTCTATCACAACCATCTCCAGGGCATTCTTCACTTCCAATAGACGATGGATCATTATGTAATTGCATGCAAACCTTGTTGCTGCTGGCCACAACAGAGACAATTGTGGCAAAAATCGATGAAAAAGGGCCATGGGCACATGGTGGTTCCGGATATACAATGCAATCTGTTTCGCCTTCTGGACGAGGTCTGCAAACATGCCTTCTTTCCCCCAGTCCTCGAGGAGGAGGTCCAAAATATGTGCACAACATCCTTGAGTATATATGTGCGGGTACTCATCGTTGACCTTCTTCATTGCCCCCAACATGTTTGAAGCATTATTGGTGCACACTTGGACCACATTCAATGGTCCAACCTTACGGATAAAACTTTTCAATTGGTCCCCTATATATGCCGTAGATTTCTTCATACCCGTGGTGTCTATAGACCCCAAGAAGATATCACCCATTGGACATACGAGCATGATATTCATGAGAGGGCGACGTGTAA
Organism: Bryoerythrophyllum caledonicum; assembly: GCA_963971425.1. Classification (NCBI taxonomy): domain Eukaryota; kingdom Viridiplantae; phylum Streptophyta; class Bryopsida; order Pottiales; family Pottiaceae; genus Bryoerythrophyllum; species Bryoerythrophyllum caledonicum. The sequence goes on along the minus strand of OZ020514.1, from coordinate 57,094,851 downwards.
CATTGTCCCACCCGTCCGAGCATATTGTTGCGCCATACTTGGCAATATCTACGCTGGTCTTCTTATCCACAAGGTCTTTCACTATTTTTTTAGAGGCTCAATGTATGTCGTCCTCATGGCATTGTAGGATGGCGGTGTATAATCGAAACTCGCCTTTGACGTTGCGAGGGTGGCCTTGATGAAGGCCGGATGTCTAACCACGTTGAATGCAACGTTGGCTTCATAAAAGAATTGTGCCCATAATTCGTCCAATTCTTTTCGTTTTTCTATTTGGTAAGTCTCTGGAAAGCTCCGTTGTCGTACAGATCTTGGTGTTGATGATGCTGCTTGGCTTAGAGGATTCGTGGACTGCGTGTTCTCCTCATTTCGAGTTTCCAAGAAACTACCTTGTTGGATGGATTGGCTAGAACAAGGTTCAGTGGAACATGTTGCTAGTGCGCTAGGAAGGCCAACGATCTCCGCCTCAGTCATCCTAGTAGGAATAATATTCCCGCATCTTATAAAACGGGCCTTAACAGCTGCTAGGGCCTTAGTGCACGAAGTCTTCGTCCATTGTGGATACCCATAGTGTGACATGCACCTCCCACGTTTGTTTGCGAACATGTAATTGCACCAAACACATGTCACTTGATCCTTCTTGTTAAATGTGTACCATGGAGCCCACTCCTTTGTTTGAGCCCTTTGTTGAGACGACATCACAATAAAATTGGCGCGCAATGTTGTGCCAAAGAGAATCCGCCAAAAGTAATAGGAAATTGTGTGTGCATAGAAAATAATGACCCAAAGGTCACTCACAAACTTGTAGATTCATGCAAGGAGCCCAATAAGGAGTTCCAGAACACGAAGCCAAGGATGTGAGGTGAGTCAAGCACATCGCATATAGTTTCTTATATAGTGCTAGAGCAGGAGCATCTGGGGCCGGGCGCACACAAGGGAGGCCGGGCGCATTCTCTATGTGGCCGGGCGCGCACGATGTGGGCCGGGCGCGCACACTGTTGGCCGGGCGTGCACGCTTTTAGCCGAGCGCGCACGCTTTGAGGCCAGGCGCGCACCCTGGGCCGGGCGCGCACGCTGTGGGGCCGGACGTGCACAATGTTGGGGCGTGCGCACTAATTCCTACTATATATTGAAACATTGCAACACTTAACATTTTGATATGTAAAACATCTCATAAAAAACCACTAAATATACATGATGCCACTCAATTTACAAGGTTTTATTAAATATACAAAATATCGCTCAATATTAAATGGCAGTCATTAAATTGTAGAAAGCTCTTGTTCCAAAACAATTCAACATTGCTCTATGTACATTTCTCGCACTGTTGTAGTTCTAGAATCCCTTAAAGCCAGTAAAAAATGAAAGAAGCTTGTCTTTCTCCTGAACTCGTGCCTTCAAGTCTTGAATTTCTTCAAGACATTTTGCAACTTCATTATCCTTCTCATCGAGCTCTTCTCCTAGATCCTCAATTACGCCCAAGCTTTCTTATAGTCGCTTCACAACTCGAAGATAATCGTCACGACTCACCCAGTCACCCTCCGTAGACTTTTTTTATTATCCACGCCCTCCTCAGGTACCGCATCCGTCTTTGTGGCATCTCCGTCTTGTTGTGAAACCGACGGTTTAGGGTTCGACGCCGATATGATGGACAATTCTTGAAGCGTGCGCACAGACTGATGACATCCAGTATCCGAGTCGGATGATGAAGACGTAGACCACTCGATTGTTTGATTCAAAGGTTCAACTTCCATGTTTTTTCCGAGACCTTCTCCTGGAAACTTCCGCACAAACGGTATTGTTAATCCAATGACTGGCGCCATCTTGGAGTGTGTTTGGATTTCCATTGTCCTCCAATCAACCGGTACGCCAAGTACCACCTCTGCGTAAACCATCCGTAAAATTGAAATGTTTATCGAGTTGCGGCTCAATTTTGCCTCGTCGTAAATGTGCTGGTACGCTTGGATACAACGCTCCTTGAAGAACTCATTGGTGCAGTACCCCAAGTTGGCCGTGTTTGTACGTCGCATTAGAGAATATCGCGAGTATGGCCAGAGGTGCCCCAAATGACACCATCCAATGTATTTTGCACATTGTGAAAATGTCCATGGAGTTGGAACTGACTCCCAACCAGAAAATGCCTTCATCTTCTCATCCATCAACACGTGAAGGCGCTTCTTCTGCTTTGAGCGTGCGTGACGAAAATCACGTTGTCGCCTTCCGTGAGGGCTGCTAGTGGTGATGGTTGTCCAAAATCCATGGAGACGAGGTAGAGGAATACGAAGGTGGCAAAATACAAAGGTATCAATAGATACCGTAAAAAACTTCCCAAAAGTGCCAAGTAAGCAACCGCCACGTGGCAGTTGCAGGCCAAAGCGCCTAGGAAGTGGGGTCCGTAATTTTGAAATCTCATATTTATAGTAAATTAGTGACCTATGGCGGGCGCATACAACCAAGAGGCGCGCGTACGCGCGAGGGCTGCGCGCGTACGCGAGAGGGGTGTGCCTTGAACTTGTGCCTTGAACTTGACATACAATACTTCTACTTACTTATAACCTAGTGCCTTGAATTTATACTTACTTATACAATACTTATACTTTTACATACAATACTTAATACTTATACTTACTTAGGCACACAATACTAACGCTTACTTAATGATTTTTTGGGGAGAGTTAGTACCTTGAATCAGCATGCTCAATGATTTGTTCCGCAAACTTATACTCATATTAAGATATAATATGGATAATTTTGATGGTAGAATGCCATCTCTTATCATTTGGAAGGCCGTTGCAATTAGTTACATATAATTCAACCAAGAATAATAATGTTGCATTAATATTGGGGATTTTGTTACCTCCCAAATCATTTATTATGCAAGAAAGTAACATGGTTTTTATTGTTTAGTCTTATGATTGACATGTTTGAGACAAAAATTTAAGTTTTATTCTTCAACACATGATATAAATTCCAGTACAAAAAAATTCTCGATGATACTATAGACTATTGTAGTCGGTTATCAAATATTAGACAAAAGTGAATTTAATTTATTGACTGGGGTGCATGAAGTTGTACAATCATGGAAGATCATAACACATTCATCAAATATATAATTTAAACGTATACAAGACTGTATAGAACATTCACTTTATTACATCTAGCCAAATTATAAAACATACTGAACCATACAAACTTGATTAACGTCAGAGATAAACAATATTGTTTTGAACTAAAGCCATTTACAAATGAAGTGCAATTTACAAAATTCACAAGGTCTATGATTTCAAAATGTTACAAAATTGCTCGTTTATCATTCATGGCACTACTTCCATTGCTATCAAATTCTACGACTTTAAAGTAAACACCAACTTCGCGTATTCCTGGATTTCATTGTCCCTTTCTTGGAGTACAGCGCGTAATTTTTGAAGTTCTTCTTTGTTGCGGTTGGCTTCTTCTACCAAATTCTTGTTTTCTTGTAAACTCTGCTCATATTTAGCAAGAAGTTGAAGATGAGCCTCTCGTCCAATTGGAACATCATCAGAAGACTCTAGGTTTTCATTGATGTTCTCATATGCAACCGCGTCCATCTCAGTTTGATCTTCTTCCTTGCCGGAATCTTCTTCAATTGTCGGTGTTTCTTGGAGGGCAGAATCTAGCGAATGGCATTTAATAAAGCCCTCAATCTCCTTGCGAATAGATGGGTCGCATCCAGTGTCCGAGTCGTCACTAGAAGTGTCAGACCACACGACTTCCTCGTTTGGAACTTCAACTTCTTTCGCCCTTTTTCCTAGAGCTTTGCCCGGAAACTTGCGCTCTATTGGTAGTGACGCCGTGGATATTGGTGTCATCTTGGAGTTTGGTTGTATTTCCATCGTCCTCCAATCGACTACTACTCCGAGTATAATCTCAGCATATACCATACATAAAATGGATAGATTCACCTCGTTCCGGTGAACCTTTGCCGTGTTGTAGATGTGCTGGTACGCTTGGATGCAGCGTTCTTTGAATACTTCATTGGTGCAGAAATTTAAATTACCCTTGTCGTATTTCCGAAGTTGCGAATACCGCGAATGCGGCCACATTCGTCCCAAATGACACCAGGCAATGTACTTTGCACACGGACTTGGTACATCTCCTCAGCCTTGAAATGCCTTCAGCTCACCATCGATGAATATGCCATTGCGTTTCTTCTGCTTGTGGTTGCGTACTCGTCCGACATCACGCTCTCGTTTCTTCATTTTCTTCTCGGAAGCCTGAATCTCAGAAGGCCCACTTGAGTCCATGCTTGAAACTAGCGTGAAGGGGCACCGGGAGTAAAAGGGTGTTAATAGACACCGGGAGTAAAAGGGTGTCAATAGACACCGAGAGCAAAAGGGTGTCAATAGACACCGAGACCCACTTCCCAATAGTGCTTAGCAAGCAGCCGCCACGTGGCAGTTGCAGGCCAAAGCCCCTCGGAAGTGGGCCCATCGTGCCACGATTCTTAAACTTATAGCAAGGCCCGCATGCCCCCCGTAGGCCGCGCGCGTACAAGATGGGATGGTCTCGCGCGTACCAATCATGGTCTCGAGAGGAGGAATAGAATGGTCGGGCGCGTGCGCTTCAGGGTCGGGCGCGTGCGCTGTAAGGTCGGGTGCGCGTGAATGGGGGCCGGGCGCGTGCCTTTTGAGGCCTAGCGCGCACGCGTTGAGGCCGGGTGCACGCGAATGGGGGCCTGGCGCGCACGAATAGTGACAGTGCGCGAGCGAATGGGGATCGGGCGCGTGCGCTCTGAGGCCGGGCGCGCCCGCACAGTGGTTGGGCGCGTGCACTGGGGGCCGGGCGCACGCGAACAGGGACCATGGAAAGTTCTGATGTTGCAAATTGGATTATCTTAAATGTTACAAACTAATTTCAATGTTTCAAAGGAGATGCAAGAAATGGGTCAATGCTTTAAAGATGTCCTTATATTTATATTGCACATGCAAATTTTGCAACATACAAAATGGTTACAAATGCTACGCTTTCATCTTGCATTCTATTTGCATATACTCCACTTCATCACGCATCGGCTCCACTTGGTTCACCACTTCCTGAGGCCCCATCATCCAACAATTTACGAGCCGCTCGCGTCCTCCGGTGAGGCCCATCCACGTTTACTATAGCATGTAACATTTCGGAGTTTCGAAGTGCTTTGAGAGTCTTCATAGACGTCGGACTATGTTCCTCAAGAAGGAATTTAATCAATAGCTTCCTCCTTCCAAGTTTCCTTCCATTGGGATTCTTCCCATTGCAATGCATTGCGAAGGTCAAGATCAGTGGCCTCTCCCAATTCTGACACCACACGTCCGTGGTGATTCCATAGTTTCCCATCTGGACGTCGCCCGAATTGAAATACCTTCCGCCTAGCATCCCAATATCCGTCCATGACTTGGTAGAAGAAGTTCCATTTACCAACATGGTCCGCGGTGGTTCCCGATATGAGCTTGTTGGCCACTCGTACAATTTCTTTGTGGTCATTTTCCCAACCAAATTGCGTGCTTACACTAGACCTATGTAGTTGGTGGCACTGCGCACACCAATTCCACACCAAATCTTCTCCCCACTTTTGAGCATAGGCATCCCCAGGCGCATTCTCCGGGTTCAGCTCCCAACTAGGTGGCATGTAGGCGGTGAGGCCAAACACTTCATACAAGCGCTTATGAAATGGTGCTCTACACTTTGCGCAAAACCTATGTGTCAAGATACCACCTAGCAGACACATCGGATGGTATAAACACCGACACGTACCAAAAGCATATGCACCTTCTGGCCCGAAAGGATTTAAACAAACCGGGCAAGCATCTTCATTTTGCGTGAAGCTTGCTGGTGTTGGCCATAATTTGCGTGGTGCTACGTTTCCGCTTGGTTGAAGGGCATGAGAAGACATAGCCTCTGCGTGGTCCCACTCCAACTTTGTCCAGTCAATAGATTTACCTTCTCGCAACATGGGCAATTCAGTTGGAAACAACTCGTCAATGTGAGCCCAAGATGTGAGTCCAAAGTCACGGCGCGTATTATTCGTCAGATATTTGTTGTCAATCTTCTTGAATTCTATTGCCATTTGCCTCGCACGGTCAACATTCAAGATGCATGCCACCTTCCATTGATAGTACTGCTCGCCCACCAATCTAATCTTTTTTCGAAGGATGTCGTTTGCACTGCGAAGTTGAACTACTTTCGTGCTTGGATTAGCAGGGGAAAATGACAGAGAATCCTCGGTGCCGATGGAATCTACGAATGGCTGCGCTACTACAGTCGGCGGCGGTAGAAAAACCAACGGACGACTAGCGAAGCGGTGACGCGGTGGTCTTGTCGAGGTCTCTAGCAAGCAGCTAGTAATGTTGCCAATAACATTGGCGATCATTGTCTCGTCCACACCTCGAGCAACTTCGCCAATATCAGCCTGGCTGGCAACACGTTCTCGACGCAGCTCTTTTATCTTGGCTGCTTGCTTGGTGATAATATCACCCTTTCCACCGGATTGCAGCTTGAGGTTTGAAATCTCTTCTTGGAGACGTTGAATCATCTCATCCTTCAAGCTGATAGTGTCCAATAACTCCTGGTGAGCATCGACGGTCGTACTTCCGGACCCCGATGCTACATGCCTGGTGTTGGAAGTGGTGACTACGACATCCATCATTGGCATTTCATCCACAACATGGATGGGTTCTTCATCTCCAACACCCTCAAGCCTTGCGGCGGGTTCATCATTGCCAACAAGATTTACAATTGGTAAATCTATATGGCCACCTCTTTGAACCAATAGACGTCCTGCTTGATGGAGCTTCACTCGTTGGCGCATTTTTCGTGACGCACACGCCACTAGAGAAGTTGATGAACGTCGATCTACACGTCCATCTGAGTCCGAATGCGGTGATGAATCTGACTCTACTAGAGCTACTTCTTCTGGGCCATCCGTTTATTGTGGCCCTACTGCCGCAAAATGAAACATAGGATGCTGCTCCCTAGGCACATCGGCATGCATCCACACCCTCGGCATTTTTGGAGTTTTCCGCACGGTCTTCCAATCCACTTGCTTATTGAGAACGACCTCCGCATATACCATGCGAGCGAGATAGAGGGGACAATCATTGCGGGGCATGAATTCGAGCTCGTATAAGTATTGGTGAACTTGGAGGGCACGAGCTCAAAACGCCTCATTGATGCAATACTTCAAATTCGCCTTGTTTGCGCGACGATTTATTAAATGGCGATGTGGAGGAAACATCTTCGACAGATGGCACCACTCGATGTAATCCTCGCAAGTGACAGACGACCATGGCGATGGCTCATCTTGCCAACCCACGAATGCAATCTTCGCTGGATTGTTGAACACGTGCATCCGCTTCTTCTGAAGCTTCCCGTGCCTCGCCCTATCTCTGCCTTTCTCCGTCTTCCTCTACGCGGTGGACATTGGTGGTTATTGTTGGGCATCCGGCTCACTCTCACTCTCCATAGCCAAACACTGTAAAAAAATCTACCAAAATATTCGTTAACTACGCTAAGCTCTATCGAAAAAAAAACTGACAAAAATTACCACCTTGAATTTCAAAATAATTCAAGGTAGTGATGTTAATTAATTAGAACAGTGATCGATGCGGTGATGCAATACGTCGTATGGAAGTGTGCAAATCAGGAGCCCCAATCGAAGATCACGCAATCAGCCACCTTAAAAAGATAGTTGAAGGCCACGATTTCCAATTGGAGTTTGTGAGATGGGCTGGGCGCGTGCGACCATTTATACTAGTGGGCCGGGCGCGCACGCGGCATGGCGAACGCGCGCATGCCGTATGGGGACCGGGTGCGTACGCTCGGATCTCGCGCGTACGTTTCGGGGTCTCAAGCGTAGGCTTTGGGGCCTCGCGTGTAGGATCCACGGTTGCGCGCGTGGACAGTGGGGCCGGGCGCGTGCGAGAACGGGTTGGGCGCGTGCGGGAACAGGCCGAGCACGTGCAGGAATAGGCCGGGCGCGTGCAGGAACGGGTTCTATTTGTGCGGGAACAGACTCTATTCGTGCGGGAACAAGCTCTATTCGTGGGGGAACAGGCTCTATTCGGTTACGGGCCGAGTGCGTACGCTGGAGGGCCAGGTGCGTACGCTAGAGGGCCGAGCGCGTACGCTGGAGGGCCGAGCGCGTTCGCTAGAGGGCCAGGCGCGTTCTCTAGAGGGCCGGGCGCGTTCGCTGGAGGGCCGGGCGCGTTCTCGGGAGGGCCAGGCACGTTCGCTAGAGGGCCGGGCGTGTTCTTTGGAGGGCCGGGCCCGTTCTCTGGAGGGCTGGGCGCGTTCTCTAGAAGGCCGGACGCGTTCTCTGGAGGGCCGGGCGCGTTTGCTGGAGGGCCGGGCGCGTACGCTGGTGAGCCGGGCGCGTTCGCTGGAGGGTCGGGCGCGTGACGTCTTGGTCAGGCACATGCACACGCGGATGTGAGGCCAAGGTTTTCCATTTCACTATAAATGGAACAGATTCTAATATCAATCACATAGGCTCCTCTCAAGTGGCTCCTTGTCCTAGTACTATTCCTACTTTGCTAGGAACTAAGAGGGGGCCACCACACATTGGATCCGGGGGAGGTTTTTTTTTTTTTTATAAGATTCTAGTTTGTGTAGGGTTGTGATTATTGCAATGGCCACTGATCGTAATACTGGAAAGCGGCCCGCGTATGTTGATTTAGATGCTCCAGATGCATCTGAGCTTCCACCTACTAGCGTTGCGGAGTCGAGCCGCAATCCTTCCGATGCACCGAAGGCACCGTCGAAGAGGGCGAAGCAAAAAATGTCTGCGCACGAGAAGGATGCCGGTTATCCACCAAAGGAGTATACCGCATTTCTTCGAGGTGTGGCAATACAATACTACCGTCGATGGTGTGAAACTGACGTGGTGTGATTCCGTCAAGTTTATTTGGAGAAGGGAGAGCCAGGAATCATGTGCCCACAGGCCGACCTCCACTCGAAATTCGAGCGCGCTCCGGAGAGTTCTAAATCGTTCAAGGATGCATATGGCATGTATCACTATGCCTCATTCATGGAGAGAGTAATCACTCAATGTACGAGTAATGCATCGCATGTATTCGATTGTGAGGTGAAAAAACCTCGCGGGGGCCAGCATCAGCCACGAGACTTGGAACTCCGCAAGTTCCTCGAAGGTGTGAAGACCACCATCAGCAGGTTTTCAAGCTCTCGTACGAGAGGTATGCCTTGGAATGAACAAGCGATGAAGTCAGCCATGGAGGCGCATATGTTGCACAGCGTGCAATTTCTTCCAGAAGATATCGGAGTTTATGGACTTTCCGGATATGACGTCGTTGGTGGATACGGAAAGGTTCGGAAGGTCCGCATCGTGGGTGTGCAAGCCATTTCGGCATACATGGAGTTTGCCGGGAAAATGCCAACGGCGTCTCATCGGAAGGAGAAATTTAGACAACGGTCTCACGAGGCCATGATATGTCATGTTGCACACCCAGGAGTTATAAAGTTTTGGGCGGTGAATACGAAGAATATGGAGGCGTACACATTGTGGTGGAATGGTGGTAGCTGGGCCCATTTTAAAACCGTCGATTCAAAGGCAAATCCGGCGGCTTCGAGCAACTCAATCCTTTCAGCTCCATATATTTCGGCGGAGGATACAACACAAATCTTAGCCTTCCGGAAGAATAGAGCAAGACTTGCCTGGGCTTTGATGTGCACCATGGCCCAAGTCCACAAGGCAAATGTCATTTACAATGACATCGCTCCCACAAACGTGCTTCTCCACTTTCCTCCACAGAAACCAGGATCCGTCTTCATAGGCGTTTGTGATTGGGGAATTGCGAGCCAAGTATCACACAAAGAGCCATCAAAAATATGGATTTCGGACAGACACGGAGCTGGACAATCAACGCCGTAGATGACATTGGGTAGCTCCAGAGTTGTTTTACAAATTCGGCCCACAAGATCCGGAAACGGCATTGGATGCTATGCAGCGGCGTCACCAATACACCCAGCTCGCCAATTCGTACTCTGTTCGGTGGATGGCTAGAGCGATTTGGAAAAAGAATCTGACTCAACATTCTTCAAATCAACCGTCAACTACGCAGCTTTTCAAGTGAAGATCGTGAAATTACTGGAGCGAGATCCCCTCAAACGTCCAACACTCTGCAAAGTGGTTGACGAGCTAATGGCTAAACCATTCAACTTTGAAGTTCCGGACGCTTGCTTCTGCTATGAGATATAGATATTTTGACTTAGCGTATTGATAGTGAAGGTTTTAATTGTTGATCATTTTGCAATATGTACTAGCATTGTGATGTAACGGTGATTTTTGCCCATCTCGTGATAAATAAAAGATTAACATTTTTCATACACATTGCGACATGAAGCTCATGCATGTTAAGAAGTGAGAGAGCGCGCACGACCCCTGAATTCAATACCCGTACGCGCGCGACCTCAAAGACCACGCGCCAGGCCTAGCCCCCTCCACAAACGCGCCCAATCCTCCCCCACGAACGCGCGCAGCCCCTCTAGAAACGCACGCGACCTTGGCCGGATGCGCCAGCCCCTCCAAGTATACGCCCGACCCTTCACCGCACGCGCCCGGCCACTTGCGGTGCGCGCGCGGTCCTCCCTGCACGCGCCCAACCGCTCACGATACACGCCCGGTCCACCGCTGTACGGGCCCGGCCCAACACGGTACGTGCTTGGTCCTCCTCTGTATGCGCCCGGCCCCTTCAGTGCACGCCCGGCCCATATCTGCACGCGCCCGGCCCCTTGAGTATGCACCCGGCCCATCTCCGTACGCACCTGACCCCTTTACGCGCCCCCCCCCCTTGTCTGAACGCGCGCGACCTTGTTGACGACGTGTCAGCCACGTAGTCGCCTTTGTGGCAGTGGGTAAATTGATTTACCTCGAGTAATGGTCAAACTAGGGTTGACCCTTATCGGACGGACAACAGCCTCTACCGGACGGACATCCGGACGGACGGACATTATCGGACGGACGGACACTATGGAACGGACGGACGGCCGAACAACCCTGGACAGAAGACTCTTGACCTCACATGACACAGAGAATTCTTCCAAGCACACCATCTAAACTGAAAGAACAAAATGGAGCTTGCTTTGAAGAAGTTCATCAAGGATGTGATCCGAATAGAGCACAATATTTAAGTAAGAAAGCAGGTTACATTTGGAAGAGCCCCATAGATGGCAGCAAACTGGAAACTCGATCACAAAAAAGCAAGTGCACGAGACTAACAAACTCAACTATACTTAACATCTACCACTTCTTCTGCCATGCCGGAGCGTACATATCAAAGTCCACGTCCGAACCGATGTCGCATCCGATTTCAAGAGGAGTACCAATGCCTGAAGATGAATCGGTGTCGACAACTCCAATAGCCAACGAGCCCACCTCGTCCGATCCATTGCCGCAACGGTCTTTCTCATCAAATCACCCCGGTTTAGCATCGACGTGGTAATCGCCATTGTCGTCGGGATCCTCATCATTGTTGGACTCTTCTTCGTCGAATACAACTCGACCATCTCCAAAGTGGTAACAGCATTGCCAGGGCGATTAGAGCAAGTGACTTCCATCATCGTTCCAGTTCTCATCATGAACCTCACTCGACGGAATGGTGCTCTCCACAGTGTTTTTAGACACTACAATACTCTGTGATTCTGCCTTCCTAGCAACTCTGGCCTCATTTGCCCCACTCTCCTCCCTTGCCTCTCTCGCTCTCCGAACTAGGGCCATTCGCCGAGTCTCAAGCATGTCGTCGGCTGAAAGTAGAATCAGACTAAGAAAATGAGGAAACGAGCGCAGACAAAACAAACCAATCTAAAGCAAGTAAAATTCACGATACAAAAAATCAAGTGAACACAAAGAGACGTTGCACATATAGTGAATCTGTGAATTTATCATTCAGTTGCCCCAAATTTTGCTTGTACAATAATTACTAAAGTACAACGCAGCCATCTAATCGCCATTATGATATCATGCAACACACGAGCCACAGATTTGAGTCCTTCCTTCACACGCATGAAGACTTTGACTTCAACAACTGGTTCAAACTGCAAACTCAAAATAAATAGGTTGTCAGCTGGCAGCCAACAAGAAAAACATCAACTATTCAAATTGAGATCCCATCAGATGAGTATCTTGTAATTAATATCCATCACCGAAGTTTGGCAGATAATATTGTTTCACGCTGCATATAAACTGCCGAGCTTATCGATGGTGAAAAATTTTCATTGTTGTGATATTATTTTCGTCGGCTGGCAGCCAACCAGTAAAGCAATCAATCGATAGTGCAATGCCACCTACCTCGAAATAAGCCATTGCAGCGCTCGCTGCTTCAGGCGGGATACGGTGGGTCTTTGGCGGCCCACGCTTATTATGAGACAAGTAGCAATGCAAGAAGAGAAAGATACTGTAGTTTTGAACATCTGGATCCCGTTGTTCCCGTTCCCACCGCCTATTCCAGCACTCATTCCCAATGATCCACTTAGAATCTTTCTAAGTTGTGAGTGGAACCCACCATTTGACCTTAAACTTTCTATAGAAATCCCAAGGAGTGTGATTAACGCACTCCAATACACGGCCCATCCACATAGGAAGGTAATGGCCAGTGCAGGGTTGGCACAGGACAAAATCACCAAGAAGAACATCTTGAAACGGATTAAAGGAAAATTTTGGACGGCTCAGCTCTCGGCTTCAGAAAGGGTACAGGTCAGGTTCATCTTCAGGAGTAACATCCAAGCTGGCAATAACTGCATTGGGCAGTGCCGTTGTGCGAGCATGATAACGCATCTAGTCTGATTTTGGCCAAAATCCTTCACGGAGACAGTTGGGGGTCGGAGGGAGAGTACCAGATATAAGTTGAAGAAGTTGCTCCCAATATGCAATGAAAAAAGCTAAATCCTCGGCATATCTTTTGTCCCGAGCCATGCCGATCCTCCAGAACTCAATATACTTTGCAATACCGTTCTTGATAAAGGACTGTTTATTGTTGTTTCCAGTGGCCCTTGCAACCTCCATCTCCTCGTTACGCTTTGATTTGTTGACATAAACGTCACCCCAAAGGGTCTTGACGGGTACTGGTTTCGAATCACCAATCGAGAGGTTAGGATTTCCGAATTTATCCGCAGTTCACATCTTCACAGGCTTATCTGATAGCGAAATACAGAAAAGTGAGACCAAAACTAGAATGCGATGACAAAGACGGAAAGTATTACAAAAGAAGCGCTATAGTCAAGTCTGTCGGTTCGCAGTCGATAGATAAGATACAATAGCAATGGCAAAAATTGCAGGCAAATTAAATATCACCAAAAATCAAATGAGGCTCAACGGATGTTTAACTAAATGTGGAAAAAAGAATTTCCAGAAATAAGAGTGGCGAGAACATCTCATCGGCAGACAGCTGACTCATGAAAATGCTCCCCCCATTCTAGAAAGGATTAAGGGCAAAAATGTAGCCAGAGCGTTGATGTTGTTTCTAAAAATCTACCATGGTCGTTGATTCCAGTGGCGCCCAATGGTTTAGGGTGTTGTTATCAAATTCCAAATCATACATACCGGAGGGGAAAGTTTAAAGAATGACGTCAATATTATTTGAAAAATCACAGTACATGGTTGTCAGCTGAGAACAGATCAAAGACAAGAGCAACAAACTACATCAATTTGCTTAAACCTTTTCTAAGGAAACAATGAAATCCAAGATCAACATAAACAAAAATAATTGCGGAAGATAAAAGATATGCGAGAGGAATTGTCGAACATGGGTTCTGAGTATGGCGTCGAAAAGTTCGAACGGCAGTGGCAATACAACGAAGATGCAGCCAGAGAACATGAATACATAAATTAATAGGAGGATAAGTACAATGTTGGCTGCCCGCCGATTAACAAAATAGACCTGTTAAAGAAAACGTCCTTTCCAAATCACTAATTGTACTGAAAAAAACCTCTTAAGCTACCCAACGGGATAAGTTCTAGAACAGTGTCAATGAAAAGAATATGTGATATAGAAAGCACTAGGAATTGTCAATATGACATCAGAAAGTTCGAAGGTAATATGCTCAACGAACGACAGTCGGCGGGCCGCCGATGGAAAAAGACCTATCATTCAACTTCCGACCATCTAACAACAGCTTGCCCATACTTGCGCGCCTGTGTAACCGCCCAGTGCGCCTAGCCCGGGCGTTCAACCTACGACATATATTCAAGGACGGATGAAAATCTATGGAGGGGGTAGATGAGCGGAATGATGTCGGTCGCCACATTCGGGATTACTCCGTCTTTGGTTGGAGCAATCGAATGACCTCGGAACGACCAGGGGATATAGCAAATCCAGTCAGGGGTACATCTGAGCGATTTGGGGTCAACGTCGACAAACGATACTTGGAGGGGCTTACAGACTTGTCTAGATTGCTTCTTCTTATAGAGAATGGACGACGTTTTGTAGCTCCAAGGAAACTTGGAACTATCAGCTAAGTCACTTCTGCTATAAACAAACCACAAACATTGAAAGACTCCTTCCGGAAGAATGCCCAACAAGAGTGGCTTTAACTTGTTTAGAGGAATCGTTGACCAGAGCCTATGTTGAAGCGGGGAAGTAACATTTCGAATAGTTTCTTTAGGCCCGGCCTCCGGACAACATTCCGAAGAGGGAAATCAGAAGATATCGGCTTGCAAGGGTCCACATAGCAAAAAAGACCATTGACGCATTGTATAGTACATTTTCAAATCGGTGATGGACAAGCGTGAAGGCATCTGAAATGGAAGGATGTTCCCTGGAAAATGTTAAAGAAACATTGTCATGATGCAAACTACGGGTGGAAGTGAGAAGTTAAACACGTCAGCAGGCCGCCGACGGAGAAAAATACAACAAGTAGAAGGATAAGAAACAAACCACTCAAATAGGATATGCAAGAAATATAAAACAGAGAAAATTAGTTCAGCAAAATTTGAGATGAATATATAAAAGTAATTATTTGAAACCGTCTATAACATTTACCAATGTTTACGATGGGCGAGATTCCAGTGAATTAAAGTGGGTACATATCTGTGAGGCCCTCTGAGGAAAGATGGCTCTCTAAGGTGGGGGAGTGACTGTCAACTTGGCCATTATTTCATCTAGACAACCTGGCTTCTCGTAGCCCTCATGGTAAGAAGAGCCAACTTCTCGGTATCTGTTGTGGACCGTTGTTCTTGGGAAAATACAACGCTGACCCAAATCGGAGTTCAGCCTGCAATAGTCTTGGACACTGAATCTGGACTCAAGTAGTCCTTGAAGCCAAGGAATCAACATACTCTAAAGATACGTCTGTCCTCCAGGCGAAACCTCTTCCGGGGAGAGTATATGAATATCGAAGGATGCACTGCATTAAAAGGATCAATAAGTATATTACGCAGGTGGTAATAATCGATCAGAAGTGTGTTCCGTTCATTAGCGTCTGGCCTGATAAGATAGCGTCTATCTCGAAAAAGGCGAGCTAGCCGCTTCAACAACAAATCCTACTTCATTGTTTTGGGATTCGTCTGGGTAGAGATATCACAAAACCCGTTGGTCATCTCTCGGATGTCCTTACGTAGGTTAGGGTACACCTCGCGCAGACAACCCATGTGTCTGACCATGGGCTCGTGTTTCTCGGTGGACCAGAATGCCAATCCGAAGTTGGATTGGCAGAACATCAGGAACTCAAGAAGACCGAGCCTAGGTTTTTGATGAGAATTGGGCTTCTTATCTTTTCTCCAATAACCATATCATTCAGCCATTAGAAGCCCTCTAACTTCTAGGAAGAGGTAGTATCTTGAAGGACCCACCTGAATGTTTCTTGGAACAACTTCGGAGCTGACGTTGGCAGCCAAGTATAGAGTAGATGTAGAGGTCGGCAGCCCGCCAACTACACCGACCGCCCTAGGCCAAGCTCCATCAGAGGCAAACGCTTGGCTGTCATCTTCTCGATTGATACCGTGGTTTGCGACGGATTCAACAAGAACTCGGTAGACACGTTTGGGCCCCACCTCCTCCATCGGTGATGGAGCAAAGTCTCGATCCTCATCTTTCATATCGAAGTGGTGGGTAGGACAAATTCCGGGAATGGAAGCCGTCGACTGCGAGCCGTCGATCGGGTGAGGACTCGGTCTCTCCGGTGTGCTGTCCTCCAAAATTATAATGACCAGGTTCTGAGCAACCGTAACCTGCTCCTCCATCTCCTCGTCATGACAATCCACCTTAAGGGAAAAAGTGGATTCAAATGCATACAATAAGTGATGAGCCATGTGCAAGGGAGACTGTGATTATTGTGAGGTATTTTATTCCATAGAAAACTAGTGTTACAGACATGAATGTCAAAGCCTGGCAAAATTGGGTGATTTCGGCGTCGGCTGCCCGCCGACGCCGATCTACTATGCAACGGTACGAGGAGGACGCCTATTGCTTGGATACGCCAAAACAAAGTCCTCCCATTGTGGGTCACCGGGGGAGAGTTGGGGGCATGCAGAGCTAAGATTCCTCCGAATATATTTGGGTATAGGCAAGCCTGACTCTAACAAAGCGGAAAGGTACTTAACGACCCCGGGAAGAACGGCGTTCTTGTCCGACTTAATTGACTCTAGGGTGACTGTCATCGGATGCATTGCATTCAGAGGACTATTCCTGACATTCTTGTATGGACAGCCGTCAAGAAAAAGGGTGTTCTGACTATTCGCGCCAGATCCTAACATTGCCTTTCGGTTCAAAAACAATGTAGACAATTTCATGAGGTATATGTTCCGAGTTCCTACCAGTTTCTTAGCTACATCACAGTAGGAATTATCGTATACGTGTTTGACTACTTTAAGAACTGGACAGTGGCCTTTGACGGCTACCAATTGGGCAGCGAGTTTAGGTTGACTTTCGCTACTCCAAAGCACAACTGTGAAGTTATCCACGCACTAGTTGATAAAATTAGCCAACTTCGGCCTGAGTTTGGTATGCCACTTTCCGTCCTTGCCTATATTCTGTGCGATCAACAAACCGTTTACACCAAGGACAACGAAGTAGTGATTGACCTTCACAATTGGCACCTCAGGATGCTTCTGAATGGAATCTCCCCCCGCTTGAGACCCATCGACAATGTGGGACACCTGGATGCAAGAGTCGATGACATAGATATAATAAGTATCAAACATAAGCGCCGGAGTCTGTGATTGTTATGACGACATTAATTTGGAATATGAACCACAGAAAGTTGTTGGAGACAGTCTTCATTTTTGTAGATTTATACAGACGTGAATTACAACATGGGTTTTGCAAGCGTCAGCTGCCCGCCGACGGCAAGTTCTAAGTAGTATTAGGACGTGGATGCCTATTGCTTGGGTACGACCATGTGTACTGCTCCCATTTAGGGTCAACTGGTAGGAGACAACGGATCCCAGGGACAACAGCCTTGGCAGTGGAAGTTTTGTCTTTTTCTATCAGGAAAATGCCTGCCTTTCTTGGACTTTTGAAAGGCACAACCGATTCTTTCACCAAGGAAAGGCAATCTGCAACCGCGATAAACAAGGGTACATGCATGCCCGACACTTTCATGGCTTCAAGGAATTTTGAGACCTTGAAGAGAACAGAGGCCTCATTTGTAGAGGTCACAATAGAATCCATGGTGAAGGGACCGGATGGATGGCATTATATGGACTATATATGACACTTGTAAAAGGAGAAACGTCAATCAACAGGGTGTTGCCGCTATTCGCTTCAATTCTTTTTAGCGCCGAAAGACTCAAGAAAAGCATAGACAGCCTCTCTAGGTAGAGTTTCTGACCCCCAACACCACACCTCGCCACGTAGTAGTACGACTGATCAAAAATATAACCAAGCCTTCTAATGTTGGAACACCATATTCGTTATATTGAAAGACTTAGCAACTCCCAAATTAACACATGTAGAACATAAGAGCTAAAGTGTACATCTAAACTCTACACTATGGACGGATATGAGTTTCCATTAAATTGGGAGGTAATATTCACTTCAAAAATCCCTAGAAAAATAAGTACTACGGTTTAGGGTTACATTACAAATCTAACTATAATATTGAAAAGAAGAACACATTAGTCAACACTTCTTTTATACCACATGTGTTCATTGAATTTGAATAGCCAAATATTCACACTGAAGCCTAAGAAGTTACAAAATTCTCTTGAACCTACTAACCCGGATTAACACCATGCTCCAAATTAGCTAAAAGTGAGCTAAATGACGGACAAATAGCCACTTGTAAGAGAATTAGCTAAACATATTCTGATGAACCTTTTTTTAATTCAAAAGAATTTCAGTTCACCTTATACAATACACATTGGCTAAAAAAATAAGTAACGAGTTCAAATGATGGTGTTCAGAAGTGGAAAAAAAATTGGACACACACCAGCTCTCTTTGAATTAAAGTGTCCCCATCACTTAGAGGTGCAATGAACTCAAAAAAGCAATTACACGCACTTTAGCTCCACTTGACCTAAAGTGCGTACCATTACTAAGCATAATGATTAAAAAAGAAGATATGCTCAGACTTGAGTTTCACTAGAGCTAAAGTGCGAATCAACATTTACTTTCTATCAAATACCATGAAGGCAATTACTGGTATTATTGGTTTCAAGATTAGAAGCAATTTACCACATTGTTATTTTAAAAAGGAAACAAAAACATACTGCAAATCATCACTGATACGCAAAAACAATGGAGAGAATATTTTATAGCAATCATTGGCATCACATATAGTCATACAGAGTGTAATCGAATACAAATATCTATAATCTCAGCACCAATGGATCTAACCATACTACATGAAGTATCACGCATCAGAATCCAAAATCTCAGAAAAAGAAAGTCCATTTATCTAAGTCTATTACGATTTGGACCTGGCAAGTGCTTCCAAGGAGGCCTTGATAATTGCTACTTGCCCCTTCGGAATTTTTGTAGTTGAATCTTGTACATGACCTCCATCCCTCTTTGAAGACCTCGGTTTCCATGCGGTCAAGATTGAATCGGTACTCTTCCACTTTATGGCTATCTCATTTTTTAACTGTCCAGCGAAGGTTGCAATCTGTATTTCAATCTTTATAGAGCATCAGAACATCCCAATCGCACAATATAGGGCGGAAGAATTGAATACGGACATTGTTTGGCATATCCGGATTAGAGTTAGGATCTGAAATTGCTTCAACAATCCAAAATGGGCGCTCGTCTCCATTACAATGTTGCAATGCAACAAAATAGCCAGCAAAATGATCACGACCAACTCTAAAAGAAGGAGGACAACGATCGCGTCTCTGGCCAACATAATGCTTTTCTTCACGGTACTCCTTGCGAACCTCACCCTCCGCTCAAAACTCATCTTCAATGGCAGGGCAATTCGCGTCGTTGGCCAAAAGCCGTCTTCCAATAATATCGGCGTATCCATTGAAAGAGTCAGAGCATCTTTAACGTCGCGCCAATAATACGATAGCGGCTCAGAACGTGATCTAGCTTCAACAGACTCCCGCGATGATTGCTCCCAGTGATCGATGAATCCTGAAAGTTCCTTCACCACTTCAGGGAGATGCCGCATCGTAGAAAGCTTCAATGCATCAGGTTCTCTGCGAGGCCATAAAGCCCTTCCTTCAGAATCCTCCTTCCACAATTTGATGCCACTACCTTCTCCTCCCTTAGGAAGCCAATCCTCATCATGGCAAATATTTTATACATTATTACCGGACAACCACTTGAGTCGCGATAAAACTTGAATTGATGAGCCTTTGTATGACCCTGCAAAGCTTCATCACCGTTCGCAATTATATCCCCAATGAACTTCTTAAAGTCAGGAACCTCTTGCATCAGATGGGCGATTGTGGGAACACTCTCATTTTTCATGAACGACCTCATGAGCAAAGGAATGGTTGGAAAACTCTCCTTCCTTAGTGTCATACTCCAACGTCCAAATAATGCATCTATATCATCATCTGTGTGACGAACTAGCATGAAATTAACATATACCTCGCGGAAAATGCATTTTGCAATAAGGAGAGACCAAAAACAGAAAAAAAAATCTATTTTTGTTATCACCAACAGCATTGTCCATTTGCACTTTCAATATTGGAGGCAAAGGCCTTCTTGGAACTAGGATATTTGGAACTAGGATATTTGGAAAAACCGTGTAATTGGCATCGTGGGAGTATAAATCAAGGCCGTAATGGATGTAATGCTCGTCCACATGACCATGGGCAAGCATGCCTGTGACTGCAAGAGGCTACTTTAAAAGCCCATCCAAGTGCTTTGTTTTATGTGAAAAAACTGGGGAGGCGGTCTTTGAGTGATCCATCTTATCATGCATGATGGTTAGAACCTCCTAGGGCGACAACTTTGATCGAAATCGATTCAGATAGTACAAGTCCCGATGTGCAAAAGCAGAATCGATGTGAACCCGCATCTTCTTTTGCCATAGCAGTGATGCTTGTGTTTGAGGTTGAGTAAGCTTCTTCTGATCCTGGTATTTGTCATACGTAGAACAATGGGCGAAGTTGTCTCCACCTTTCTTGGCATAGTACTCAAGGAAGCTCACTCGCTGAATCTTACTCAAGCTTGAGGTTGAGATTGGCGGCAATACACAATCAACAAGATGATCATCAAGAAGCGGAATCTGATCCTTCCACTTAAAACTTGCAGGAAGGACCTTTGCCACAGCCTTCTCGCCAGATGGGAGAACACAAGACTTGTGAGGCATGTGGTTCGCATGTCTATCGAGGATGGCTCCAAGAGCGGCACTAGCCACAACCGTATGACCTCTAGGCTTACGCAAACCGGTATTCCCATAGTGTTGAGCTATATGACCAGCGGCAGCGTCCTTCGCATTCCGATTTAAAGTACTCGAGCTTATACCTATGATTTTCATCCAGGCAGGGGCACAAACGTCCACTCCCTCTAGGGTCACAACCTTTTTACCCGCAGCGTTTCTATGAAACTGTCTATGAACGTCGAGTTTGATATGATTTTTGAACTGCACGATGGTCTCACTGTACAAGCGCGTCCGGAGGGCTTTTATTTTATTTCTAGGGTAGTGTTGAACATAGTTATGTATGCAACAACTATTGCTCGCAACTGCGTTAATGGAATGAGGGATCATGTGGAATTCAACATTCCTGGACATTGTTTGACGTGTATTCCTTGAGGAATTATTGTATGAGCGGGAGCTCCCACCTAGAGGTGTGTTACGCTCAACCAACTAGACATTGTAAACATCCCCAAGGCAATGATAGAAGAGAATCACACTGTTTAAAAAGACTTGTTGAATTGGTCACGATTTAAATGAGTACCTCCACTCATCAGGAGCTTCCTCCTCGACAAAAGTACTGGACACCTGTACTACAACATTAGAATCTCCAAGTCGACCAGAAAAACCTAGAATTGCACTGGACCGGACATTGCGAACCAATCCCGTGCACAACGGGAACACCCAAACCATTGTGAAGCGAAACAGTTATCCCAACCCAGAGACGGCGAAGAATAACATCAAACTTAGGAAGGTCTGGGTTCACGGGAGCGTCAACATGAACATTGTCGTCCTCCGAAGACGACATCTTGCATTCCAATGAGATAAATATTAGATAATCCTTCCAATAAGTATGGGTGAATACCTTGTAGGAATGGACATCAATGAAGAAGCATGTGAAGAGGGTAATTAAGCTCGAATCGAGGTAAGGTCTGGCGCTTGAAAAATAACTTCCATTCAACTAAATTGACATTGTAAAAGAGGCAAATTTAGCTCGACTCCAGGTAAAATCATATGGTATTATATGAGAAGAATACAATTTCATATCACCACTTTTAATGCGAAAATGAAATAATCTCACCCTTGACAATGACATTTTAGCCCGACCCGACCTGAAATGTTGACTATTAGACGGTATGACAATTTATCTCGAGTCAAGGTAAATTGACGTAGAAAATAAGGTTTGATAGCTTAGCTCGACCCGAGCTAAACTGTTGTTGGAAATAAGGTATGATGGTTTAGCTCGAGTCAAGCTAAACTGTCGTTAATAATATGGACTGACAAGTTAGCTTGAGTCGTGCTTAGCTCCATTCGAGCTAAAATGTCCTTTCGTGATTCTCGGCATCATATGGACAAACTCTTCGGGCTTCATATGGACAAACTCTTCAACCTATGAATCTGCCTTTCTATATACTAGAACCGTCAAGAAACACGCAGTGACGCTTCAAAACCACAATAGCAACTGGAACCAGAGCAATAAGCATCACTGTGACATCCTAATTGCTTGAATACACGGAGAATGCAAGAAGTAAATTTTGTGTACCTTATGAAGTAGACAATCAGTGCCTAGTTGCCTCGCGCAAGCGCCCTGCTCAACCGCGCGCAACCTATCAATGTTGCCCTCCTCAACCTCCCACAATTGTACCACCTCCAAGCCTCCCATCCCCCAGCCTTGCACAACAATCAAATTGAAAAGGACAGAAATGAAGAAACTGAGCGAGGTTTGCCGAGGTCAGCCACGGACACATGACCGTTTCAATTGCAGACTATGATTTCATAAATGACGGGAGGAAACTTTTCCACAGCTCCTTAAAAAGTGCAAATTTGAAATCTCGGCGGGATTTGAATCAACTATTTCCCGGTTGACTAAAATAAGGAAGAGTACGTACCTCGAATATACTCGCACATGCAAGTAAAATACACGTAATTGTGGGATTAAGAGTTAAGGTAATGCTCAAGGTTAGGGTTAGATTTAGGGTTTAGGATTTAGGATTTAGGTTTTAGGGTTTGGAATTTAAGTTCAAGTTTAGGATTCAGGGTTTAGGGTCCTTGGTTAAGGTATTATCCTTCCGATGATATTTCATATCAATTTAATAATACTTTGAATATTCCGGATATTGACAATTTAACTAAGGTATAGGGAAGTGTAGAGAAGATATTGAGATAATTAGAATGAATTTGAATTACAATCCAAATAGGACTTATCTATAAAGTTGAAAGCAAAGACCTTAACAAACGAGTAGCATTAAAAAAAACAAAAAACATATTATATGTGCACGTGTATTTTGAGCAAAAAAGTATGTATTCAAACATGCTTTGGACATCATTTCTTTGGGGTTTTTAAAAAGTGCATAATGTTACTATTTTGTAACCAATTTAGAATGTTCATTCTTTTGCAAGAATCCCAAGTGTCCCCATGGTCTGGATTTGGAATTGAAATTGGCTACTATTCACTAAGTACTGAAAGACTGAAAATGTGCACATACTAGTAGTTGGATTAAAATATCTTAATCTTGAGTTCACATTGTATTATCATGAGTTTAGAGTGTGATAATCTAAGCATGACATGAAAGATGGAGGAATTCTTGACCATACACAATTTATTTCAGGTTTTAACATGAAATTAAAGACTTTGTCATTTGTAAAACATAGAGAGTGGAACAATATTAAAAGATTTAAACAAGAAATGAAATGACCTCCCATGACAAAAAAAGGATAATCAAAATATAAAATATAACTAATACAAAGAAGAAACATACACTTAGTGCATCAAGCATAATTTAATGTTCATAAAAGTTACAGATATACAAATATACATTAAGTATTGTATAAAAATTCATTACAAAGTCGTTAGTTATTGGCTAAATATATGATTACACATTAAATATTCATTAGATAATATTAAATAATATAAAGGAAATGCAAGAGATGGGAATGATAATAGTTGTAGATAAGACGATAAGAATTTGAGGTTGAAGATGAGACAAGAAGAATAAATGCATGGCAACCGGTAGGTAGAAGATTTTGAGCTAACACTAATTATCAAATAAAAAATTTGTGTGCTAGGATAAAGTTTTGATTGAGGGCTATTACAAAATGAATTGCAGTAGGTGAACGAATGAGGGATAATATTCAGGACAATGGCGGCTAAAACTAATTGCCAACTTGTTGACAAATAGTGTACTAGAAAAAGAACATCTCGACCAGGGCAGAGGGTTCGGGAGAAATGTCGGAATGCAGGAATAAACACAGTAAAGCCCACTCCGCGAGGCCCAGGCTGGTGTCTCGGCCCATCGGGGTGGCACCGCCAGTGTCTGAAGAGTAAATTTACGAAAAGTACAGGGGACACCAAAATTCCCTGGGAGCATGTGTTAAATCATGTAATGACACGTGGAAATAAAAAAAACAATAAAAATCCTAAAAAAATTGGCTAACTACGGCGCCAGCGCCGGGCGCTGGCGTTCCCCCAAAGTGGCCAATTCAGGGACGGTGCGAGGGGGAAAGGATAACCCCCCTCTCCTCATCTCAAACTTGGGCACTTCTCCTTCTGGCGTGGAAAATTCCCCGTCATGGGTGGAGGTGCTCTAACTATACTATTTGTACCGTTACACTAAAAGCAAAATGAAGTGAGAAACAAAGAAAAAATTCACACTTTAGCTCTATTAGAGCTAAAGTGTACACCATCACTAAATGTAGGGAACAAAAAAGAAAATATGCACACTTTAGCTCCAATAGAGCTAAAGTGTGCACCGGCATTTAAAAAAAAATTATACTACTGCAAGATGTGGTCTTTACATACTAAAGCAAAATAAGGTGTAAAAAAAAGAAAAAATTCAGACTTTAGCTCTAATAGAGCTAAAGTGTGCACCATCACTAAATGTAGAGAACTAAAAAGAAAATATGCACACTTTAGCTCCAATAGAGCTGAAGTGTGCACTGCCATTTATTTTAAAATTATACTATTGCAAGATGTGGTCTTAATATACTTATTGTCTATTCGATTCTCATAGTAAATAATATCAAACTCACAGAAAAGAAAAACTTGAATTCAAAGTAATAAAATCTTAAATCGTAGCTTTAAAACTCTCTTAAATGTGCTTCACCCCTCTCGAACACCTAATAACTGGTGTAGGAGGAACTTATATATAACGATGGTAATGAATTTACTCCTTGTGTAATGCAGAAATTGAAATCGAGTCAAGTCAAAGCAAGCTGATCCACTCAAAACTAAACACTATAATCCTGTTTCTAACACTAAGCACTATAATCGTTCACTTCCGTGCAATCCAAGTTTGTGTATTATTGAGAAAATGTCAATTTACAAGTCTTAATTGAAATCATACGATTGAAATTGGAAATAATCACTTTTCTTTGCTTCCTGCTTGTTGCCCTAGAATAAGCAAAATTGTAGTGTTAATGGCTTAGATAAATTGTGTAGGAAATTTACAAGTAGAGAAATACCAAACGCGCGTAATATCTTAAACTTAGCCTAGTGAGATTAAATTTACTTCTTTAATTCCGGGTATCAATAATGAAGGTTAATGAATTGTGGTGCATCCAAAACAAATACCCGAGTATTACCCCAATATCGCGAAGAGTATCCCGAGGGTATCGTGGGAGCTACACGGCTATAGAAATTTGTCCCTCCACGGCTTTTGGTGCCCGAGGGTGTTGTAGTTTGAAGAGTCAGTATTCCTCCGGAATGCACTCAATCGTCACTAAGTACTCCCAAAGTAAACCACTCCGGTTTCGTTCCCACAGAGATCTTTTAATCCTTTCAGACTATCAAAAACAACTAAACTATCAATAACCTAGATTAGCCATTCTATTCAGTAACGTATCCGGATCCTTCTGGGTTCCGGAACTCATACAAATCTTGGCGGAACTAGTTTCCGGAAGATATATACAGTAGTTTCCAGAAATGGTTTCCGATAATCTAGAGGATAGTTTGATTTACCTCTGTTCTTCCTCAAAGAGTCTTCCAGAAGGTTTAAACGAGTGACCGGAAGGCCACTAATCCTATTTTATGTAAGTGGCCGGATTCCCCACTGCCTTGTGACTTAATGTGGCTAGACACCCACTGCCTCGGAGTTTATAGTGACCGGACAATCACTCTCCCTACTCTACTAACCGGTGATTGGATGTTGCTACTGGACTTAAACTCTCAGGACATCCAGAAGGCCTTCCGGACGCGGTCACATAGAGGCAAGTCCAGACTACAATGACATTCCGGTAGCACTTTTGTAGTCCTCCAGAGAAAGTGACATAGTTTATTAGGGAGGACTCCTTCTAGACTCACATAGCAGGCTTTTTCCTATCGTGCGAGTAAACTCCGGCTTT
Organism: Bryoerythrophyllum caledonicum; assembly: GCA_963971425.1. Classification (NCBI taxonomy): domain Eukaryota; kingdom Viridiplantae; phylum Streptophyta; class Bryopsida; order Pottiales; family Pottiaceae; genus Bryoerythrophyllum; species Bryoerythrophyllum caledonicum. Next base: position 57,068,745 of record OZ020514.1, on the reverse strand, counting down.
TGACCGGAGTCTGGGGTCTCACGGATTCTTCCGTGCCCTAGAGACTACCAGGAACACCTCTGCAATATATCTCTTCCCCTCTTGGCTTCTTCCGAACCCTAGAGGTGACCAGGAACACCTCTGCAATCCCTTCCAGCTCTTCCGGGCGCTCCCCTGATGTCAATCCCAACCGGCTGACTCCTAAGTACAATCAAATACCACTCTCTTCAAAGTAACTTTCACAACAAGTACTACAACAACGGACCTTGTACCTTACAAAGAAAACAACTCTCGTTACAAGATCTAGGTAGCAAATCTAGTAATGGCTCTGAAATATATTCAACGTAAAGGAAAAACAAGGCGATGAGTTTTCTAAAACTCATCTACTAAGTACTACAAATATTCCTGATCTTAGGCTAATCTTATCTATAAGAAATCCGGAGGATCTTATCCCTAAAAGCAAGGATCTTATCCCTAAAAATCCGGGAAAGTGAATCTCAGATCCCATTTTTTCGGGTCCGGATTCCGGACATCCGAAAGAAACGCAAAAGTCCGAAAATCACAAAAAGGCCTTAGCTTCCGGATTAAATAGCCGGGTGCAACACTGAGCCCCATCGTTAATCTCTACCTAATCTCGATCACTAAGCTATTCCTACTTCTAAATCTAAAACTTATCTAAGGAGGTGATCCAACGCTCTTGAATTGGGGGCTGGTACGCCTCGTGGAAGCCTCTGCCTTGGACTTGCCGGCCTTCCTCCGTTGGGGCGTCGTAGCTGCCGGAACTTCCTGTGATCCGGCTTTGGAAGCTGGTACTATTGGTGCTACCGGTGGAGTTGGATCGGTGGTGGTATCCACCACAATAAACTCTGGAGCTTCAGAGAAGCCTTGGAATTGGGCTCCGGGACTGGGAGGATCCGTCTCCAAACGCCTAGCAAGCGGGGGAGTTGACTTCCGGCGACTTGATGTCAGAGGAGTAGGTGCAGGCTCGATGGAAGAATGGGTTTCGTCCGGACTTACCTCCGGAAGTAAATCCGTCCAGTGCTTTCCGGTACCTACGTTTGGATTATCGGGAGGGCTGCAACTCATGTATGGAGTGGGCTCCGGCTAGGTCATGATCACCTTCTGCTTTCCGGCAGCCTCTGTATGCACTCTCGATGGTCCGGCTTCATCCGGAGAGGTCTGGACTCGGACCGGAAACGCGCGGTCCTCTGGTGCTTGAGTGCTACGGGTCTTCGGTCCGTCCGTGGTCATGTTGGCCACCAGTTCTTGCATCTGACTCCACGTCTTCTCCATCTTCATGTTGTGGTCGTGCAAAAATCGTATAATTTGGACCCTGTTCATCTTGTCCTCCTTTTCCAGGTGATCTTTGAAGAGGAGACTCCGGTTGACAGTGTCAACCGGAAATGCAAGCGCTGATCTTACCTCGGTCAGGGCGTGGGCGGAAGCGTTCGCTCGATCTTCGGCTTCCTTCAACTTCTTCCGGGATTCCGCCAACGCTGTAAACGTTTCGTCGCACTTGGCAGCGAACTAGTCGCGGCAGCGGATGATAGCGGTCTATTGATCTTCCAAAGCCCGAAGTCGGAGCGTGTTCTTCCGCAGCTCCGCGATTGCTGTCGGAATATCCACAAACTTCTCCACCTCCAGCTCCTGCCAAATGCCATCAAGAATCTGAACGTGTCGTGCATCGGATTGGCATGCGATGGCCGCACGCCAAACCACGTGCTGAATGAGCTCTAGCAGGTCGGGTCCGTTGAGTCCGATTAGTGTCGGTGCTTCCGCCGGAGGAATTCGACCTTCACGTGGGGCTTGTCTAGGGTTTACCTGAGGCTGAACACCCGTGGGTTGATTCGATGAAGTGGGTCCCGGCGTCGACTCCCTCTGTACGTATCGACTCCTCTTCCGGGTTGGGGGACCGATTCGGGTACTGAAACTTCAACGATCTCCATACCTCCGTCGTCAGATGTTGGTTCCGGGCCGCCGTAGTTCTGGATGTTTAGCAGCTCCTCGTACGCATCTTGCTCGTCCGATGTAAGCACGTCGTGTTGTTAGTAAAGATGGGTAAGGTACGAGGGAAACAAGGTTCTGGCTCTCTTCGACTTCTGGAGCCCTCTCACCATCTGGTTTATCATCTCACTCATAAGCGAGGCCCAATCTACACTGAATTTTTCTCTCATCGACCATAGAATGGTGGTGGCCCATTTAGACACCACTCGTTTAGGTTTTTCCGGATGGAAGATGGGGTTGAGGAACCTTACCACAATTTGCGCGTCTTGATGCCGGAGATCATCGGTACTGTAGCCTTCCTTGGGGTCGGCTTGCTTTGTGAACTCGTCTCCAAGGATGTCGTCGTTCCGTTCCTCCGTCTTCACGGTTCCGCTGCCAAAGGACTAGGTACGTTGCCATTTCGGTATACCCCAGGTTTCGGGGTGAGCTCGAATGGTGTCGTCGTAGTGGTTGTCCGCTGCACCGAGTAGCTCCACCACCAGTATTGCTTCCTTCGCACCGCACGCAACGTTGAGCAGCCCGCGGCAGCCCATGTTGCTGAGGTAATGTTTGAGGACGGCCAGCTCCTCCGGGTCTGTCGGTATGATTGGAACCACCTGCTGTATAGACGGTTGGGTCGTCGTACCTCGAGTTGCCCGAGCAATTCTTTCTTCCGCCATATCTACAGTAATCCCTCACAATCTCTCCAGTACCACCTGCACGCACTGACCTCCCCAAACACCCTCACTACCGGAAACGCTTCCGGTCTAACAAAATCAAGAAGGTAAGAAGCAAGGGGGAAAGAAAGAGAGCAAGCAAAGAAGTGTGGGAAGCCAAAATTAGCTTCTTCCTCTTATACTTTCGTCGGTGTACGGATGGCCGTTACGGTCATGATGGCATTTCCGGATCTGGACCGTTTCCGGTTTCGGGTGTCTTCCGGCTCTAGTTTCTTCCGGTTCCGGAAATTTCCGGAAGGTTCCCGTCGTGAAGACACTACCGGACTCAGGCCTTTCAGACTTATAGCATTCCATAAAAGCTTTTAAGGATTTTGTCTACCCCTTATTTGTCTTATTTGCTATTTCCCTTTGCTATGGTTTAAACCTATCTTTCTAACATTCTAATACTAATTTTTTTTTTTTTTGCCGGATTTTTAGGTTAACTTCCGGAACCTTGTGGGAACGGATTCCCACAGAGGGTGTACCTCACAAAGTCGTGGCACGAGTCTCAAAATCCTCATTGTTCTGTGCATGCTTTGTTGTTGTCGTACTTTGCGTTAGAGTTGTGAGTTGTTCAAGTTGTTCGTTGTTCATTGTGAGTTGTTTGTGTTGTAACACCATATTCATTAAAATGAGACAAATCGTGAGATTTGAGACTAAAAGCCTATTACTTCGGACACAAATATCGAGAAAAGTTGTTGCAAACGAAGGCATACATCATGCAACATACAAGAAACATCCCAAATCCAACAATAAACAACATGATCATTGCGACGCTCCAAAATTGCATTACACAAGACATACTATTAATAGATCGTCATAGAGAATATAATTCCATCCATAGTCAAAGAGGAGTGAGCACAGTGGAAAATAATAATACTACAACTTTATTTTCATGACATCGTTTACTAACATAGGTATTCACAAGTAAATTTCTATTTATAGTAGTCTAGGATCTATACTATCGTCTCTACAACATAACAAGGAAGGACTCCTAAAGCATATAAAATTGTTCCTACTTAGGAGTTTCCCCCTCACTAGAAGGAATGGTTGAACCACCTCCTCGTGTCTAGAGAAGCAAGGCCTCCTGCGCTTTCACTTTTGCATACTCAATCATAATTTCTTTCCTCCAAGAATAGGGTTTATAATAATCATCCACTTTCGAATAATTCATGGATTTTCGCAGAGGTGAATGACGTGATAGATGGCACTGACCACTATCAGCCCCACAACCACCACTTCCACTCAAGCATAGTGAGTTACGACGAAACTGTGAAGATGCGGATCTCCAAGAACTAGGTTTTAAACGGAGAGATTCAGTATGCAATCCCGTTGAACAAGAGGGAGGATTACTAACTCCAACAATACCTTCAGATCTTGAACTAGGACGTCGACTCCGCTTAGCAGGGGTAGGAGAAGGCTGGACAGGAATAAACGAAGGCGGAATAATCAAATTGGAAGAGATAGGCTCAGACTCCTTCACCTCGTTTACATCAATTGCACCATTAACATAGAGCTGCCGTTTAGGAGTGCAATCGCCAACAGGCTCTACAAAAGCACACATCCGCTTGAGTGGCGAAGGAGATGCGACACAAGGAATTCCAGCCCTCCGCTCAGAAGGCCTATCAACAACACCATCATTGACTTTCTGTGTAGAAAAGTCCATGATAGCAGAGGCAGCATCGGTTGCAGTGCACATAAGAAACGGCTTTGAATAGTGAGATTGGGAGAAACCTCCAGGAAGAGACCCAGAATACCCAGAAAACGAGCCACAGTTGGAGGGCGGTTTACTACGATCACTTCTACATAGAGGAGGGAAGGTAGCCTTCACAAACTGCAAAAGACACACGAAGTAAAAGAAGCGATGAGTAGGACATAACAACATTCACAGCAATCCAACGCATGCTTGACCCGAGGATAAATATGAAAGCCCAAAGGAAAAAAGTTTACCTTGAATCCATAATAAAAACAATAAGCTTGACCACAGGATAAACATTAATACTGAAAACAATGATAAATCCTAGAACCGACCGAAAGATAAATGGAAAAACATAGGAAACAAAAAACACAAGACAATGGCAATAAGTTACAAAAAAACATGTTGTAGTTGAAAAATATATATTCAAAATGTGTAATGGTATTTACAATGTCGATACTAAATATCTACTTTATTACAAAATAGAAGTCTGAAACTATAAATCCGATGAAGTAGAACCATCTGGAATATCATAGACAAAACCAACGTTCTTGTTTGAGAGCGCCATCCCATCTACAATATATCTCATGAAAGGGCTACTACGCGCCAACGGTTGAACCCCAATACGATTGTTATTAACAAAATTTTGTAATTGTCCAACGGGGCATTCAGAAACCAAACGTTGCAGCCAAGGTACAAGTTCCTGAGTAAGGAACTGGTCATCACAAGCCGCATGTCTCCACGTACAAAGAAAAATGGCATTTCCGGTATGATTACAGACGCTCTTCTCCGGGCTGTCGTCGATGAGAAGGGTGTTGTCTGAATCTAAGACCATCGACTCAACTTGGCGCCTAAACAAAATTGATGACATGGTTTTCAAGAAGATCATCTTGTTCGAATTATTTGGATCCATCAAGAACTTATCGGGCGAGGTTTCAATTCTTTCACAGCTCTCCTGACCAAGAACCAAAGCTGGAGAAGCCATGTCCGAAAAAATATACTTTGCAATTTCAACTACAGTGGACTTCTATATAGAGCTCCAGACGACAATAGAGTTCGTAATGTTTCTGATTTCCGCCAGAAACGCACGAACTCCTAGGCAAGTATATATAGCTTTGGGACCTATATATGCACGGACGGTGCAAGAATACGTTGCTCGACTCTCGGAGCCTCTCGACAACGCGGGGGCATGTTCTGTCTCGCAGAGGATGCCATTAATATCCAAAACGATATTAAGCCACTTATGTGGCCGCTAGTTGAGGACAACGGACAAACTCCTCGGCAAACAGTCCTGGGACAGAACGAACAAACAGTAAGGACAACGGAAATTACCTGATCAAATGCACATTGAGAAATATGCAAGGAAGTGTCAGAGATTGCATCAATTCTCCCCCACTTAGCGATTGCTGTAAATTATTCCCAATCCGAGGTTTCAATGCAAGAAGTCGGTGAACAATATCATCCATTCCCATCTCTGCAAACAATTGAAGAAAATTGAATTGTTAAACAATTCCATAAATTATAAACAAAGTGGTATTACAAATATGTACACTCCGCCTAATGTACATTAAAACTCATATGGATCCGATGCCTGCAAGCCAACACACCAATATACGACCTAGTGGAGACTAAGAGTAGACATAAAAAAACTACACGGCAATTGCTGGTGGGACAAGAAAAAAAAAAAGGAAAAAACTAGCCAACCTCGTCAGGTTCAGATGTGCCCTGGTCGACATTTTCCGGAGACGGCTCGTAATCCACTCTGTCCTCGTCCACCGCATATAAAACATCCGCAACCACAGGATGGTCGACAACGCGAGCCCCAACATTGCACTCTTCGGACTGACGAAGAGTTACTGGGAATTGATGTGGTGAGGAAGCAGGAACATAGGAGGCACCATGATCACGATGAATCTCATTCTGGGGAGGGATTATGGTGTTTTTGCACTTCGGTGGACTTTGCTGAGGACTAACCAACATTCTATCCTCGGGCCGAGCATAATCCACTGCGGTTCTATCCTCGGGTTAGAAGGAGGAGCGGACAGCGGCAAGCATGAAGGGTCGGCGTCCTCCGGAAACTCTTGAGGGACTCGCAATTCAACACGGAATCGAGAACCACTGAGATCACTTTGTCCTTCGACAGTTGAATCAATGCCCACAGATGCCGTGGCCTATGCACGAGTACAAAAAGGCGCAGTTGAGAGGTCGAGGGTGTCTGTACAGTTGCTCGAGTAGGCCTCTGATCAGCTCCAGCTGATGAAGTGTCAAGCCCACCTGACAGAGTTGGAAGAGGCCCAGCATACGCACAATATTTGTGGATAAAATCGTTGATGTCATAGATGTGAATCTTCCTAGAATTCTCCTTGTATAACTTCCCAAAGGTCTTATCCACTAGACCGTAAAATGACATTCCAGACATATGCGGAAGATATCACAAATCAATTTTAGTAGTCAAAATTGCGTCATTACATACAATACTACGTTGAAATAACACGACATGGTAAGAAAATCAACACTGCAAGATAGTGGGATAAACTTTTATCAAAATGCATGGGTTCATGGTAGACATGGATTTCTACAAAACAAACAATGGATCAATGATTCTCCTCGGGTCGAGGATAAACACAGAAATCGATTGTGATTTCTTACCTTACTCGCGAGCAATAACTTTGAGCCGGAATATATTCCAAACACTCGGCTCATGGGCTTGCTGAAGTCCGTGAGGAGATCGAGGTAGAACTCCATCCTAAGTTCGTAGCCATGGACCGCGAAGCAGGCCTCCAAATACTTGTTTCTTTCCGTGTAATATGGAGTATCAAGAGCAGAGTAGTTCAACTTCACTTTCTCAAGTAAAGCGGCTGATTCAGGAAGGTCGGCTTTAATGAGGAATAAAAGGTATACCTCAGTACACTTCGACCTTGATGTTCCTAAATTCACCCGCTCATATGCGGAGGGAATGTATGTTGAGGAAAGACTATTGTACTTTGGCATCCTTCTTTCAGCATACTTCTCTGCTTGCCTGGCCCGCTGCTCAGTAGAGGTGATCCACACCCAGACGGCAGGAGAGTTCAGGTTAGGAATGCTTCGTTGTGTCTTCAGGGTTTTCAGAAACGCTGAAAAGTTGGGCTCGCCAAAGGAGTCGTCTTTCAAGGCCCACCCAGGGACCTGTCAAAGGTCAAGAAGTCCGAGGGACCACACTTTGTCCTCAGCAGGTAGGTCAAAATATGAACAGAACTCCATCTTCTCCCCGTCGAAGTCATGAAGCTTAGAAAGCCCATCGATGGGATCGATATGGCTCTTTACATACAAGAACTTCCGAAAAAACGGAAGAACATTGGGAAACTTTTCCACTAAGTGAGACGCGCGCTTGAGTTTCCCTACATTCGTCAACCTCATGGAGAAGAACACCTTGTCCGGTCGGACAAGGAGCATATTGTACGTGGCGGACGATACGCAATGTTCTTGCTTCCACGCTTTCCACACTGGGTCGTTTGTGGACCCGTCTGGCATTAAAAAATGCAATGACGGATCAATCGCCACCAATTCCTACAAGACGATGCGCTTTCTCTTACGCCGATCTGCCCACTCCTCGTAGTGATAGCAGGACCCATGAACCACGCTCGTTTTACGGAGCGTGACTTTGGGGTATCCATATGCTCTGTCACTGTCAACCAGGTAGCGGAACACATCCCTCAAGTCCTTATCAGAGAGATGACCCAATCTCTTAAAGAACTCTCGATGAATTGGTGAAGCTCTGAACCCTCTCGCCTCCTTGTAAGGACTCAAGGTGTTGGGGTTGATGATCTCGCCTTTGCTATGTCGATCGAGAAAGTCTTCCCACATCTTGAAAATGTCATCAGGAAATGTAATCACCTTGATCTCGTTGGTGATGTCTGATGACTTGGTCACCTGCTTTCCTTCCTTAGTAGGATTGATGTTTTGAAAGCGGGTAACGATAAGTTTGGAAAATAACTGCAATTCAATACAATGAAGATACATTAGTCAGAACACGAAACCTTATCAATCAAAGGCTGATGAGATGATTGTGGGCATGGATAGAGATCATACTGTGTTGCAACGATTATCCTCGACCCGTGGATACAAGACAGAATGAAACACACAATGATTATATTTTTATTGAATCGCAACCTCGAGGTCATTAGACATCCATAATTGCGGATCCACGTGCTCAAATTGATACAACTCATGCTTTCACATGCTCAAGTCTCAATTCATCCAATCACCCCAAAACTTGTAATTGATAAATTTGTGAGGCTCTAGGTCGAGTGGAAGATTCCATTGATTGTATTTGTATCCCAATGGCATGTCTTCCATGATGCCTAGGAGCTTGCACAATCTCCGCAGAAATGGCGTTCAATATGTGGGGCAAAACCTATTCATGCGTGCCATGGTATCACGGCATATTGGGTGAAAGACATGCAAACAAGAACCCATCATGTGCGCTCTTTTCATACCAAATCTCTCTTGATACAACGAGCACGTTGTTCCATTTTAAACACTATAATCTACGTTTTATTATTTGTGAAATTAATATATTTCAGGTTCATAATCCGAATGATTAATAAGAAGATTTACACTACATATTGTTGTGGGGAGAAAAAAAATACAAAAATGTGAAGATCTCTAAGTTATATAAGGAAAAAAAGAAGTCATTTTGGTACCTTGCTCGACAATGTGTGACAATGTGTGAAAATGTTTGATTTTGGTGAATATGCTAATTTTCACTAGAGACAAAAACTTTTTTTTTTAATATGAAGGAAAAAATATCACTCGCTAGTATTCAAAATCTCACATTTGATAGAGTGTCTTAGCAAAAGTTTTTGGAGGTGCCCAAAGTGCTCGCTCTCCCTAGTTGAAATTTGAAACCCTATATCTTTTTCATCACATGCCGGATTTAAGAAAAAAATGTTCTTATACTAAGGTCTTTGTAATGTCCTTCTAAATTTTATATTTGATGCTAGAAAGTTGAAAATTGACAACATAGGAACCCGACCAAACTTTCAAAAAGCCCATTTTTGACACTTGGTCCTTAAAGGGTTAATTGCAAGAATAATCTTAATGAATACCATAATATTTAGTTGCAGATAAAATGTCAAATATGACTAAAATGAATTATTACAACCATATCATTATAACAAGAAGTTTACATTGGATATGTTTTAATAGGACAAGATAAAATTAATAAGAAAATATATTCTATATTATGATTTGACATACTCTTCAATATAGCGTTATAAATATGTATCATGTAAGTTGAAAATTTATCACATTATACCATCCAAATTTTATTCAAGTTTGTATATATACTACATTTTTTTGTATAATATATATTGAGTCTCAAGATTTGAGTTTTGAATCAATTACATCACCTATGAGTCTATGACCTCAAATTTGTCCAGTTGAATGCCATTTCTATTTCAATTATTGTAATACTCCTTAAAACTAATTTGGTTATGATTTTTGATTCCAACAAACTAACATATGAAAGTCAACATTTTATGCATAGTAAATTAGGAACCAATATTTCATATACACCAAGTTATTATATGAGTAGCCTCTATTAATTGTAATGTATCCTATAACATACTCCAAATTTAGTGTTTCACGGATGTTATGTTCTTGTCATGAATATAGAATTTTTGATAATAATAAAAGTAAATGTTAACTTCTTTTATATAAAACAACAACTGTATTCATCAATTTTACATTACATAATGAAACTTTTGTTGTATTATAATTTACAATAGTAGATGAATATTAAGAAGGAGGTGACTAATGAAACTAAATTCATCTTTTGAATTTTGGATTACTTTGAATTGAATGCTGAATAATTATACGTGTAACATTACGTTCAATTATAATTCATGAGACTAAATATAGATGTAAATCATGAATCATGATAATAAATTCATGTGAATATAAATGAATAAGTATATATTAAAGTAAGCGTCAATTATAATACAAAACTTTTAACTAGTATGTTATAAAATTAGTGATTATGAAGGTTCATTACTTGACATCTAACTAAATTCAAATAACTTCACTTGGAAGTAAATGTTAAGACATAATACATGTAACTTGAATTGGAATAATTGAATCCTATCTTTAGGTGAAATTTAATTAATGATGTTATTTAAACCCGTAAGATTTCACACCATTTTCCTAGATGAAAGACTTCAAAAGTGCCACTTTGAATAAATGGCAAAAATGTATAAATCTAAGGTCTAAATTGGGACTTTAAACATAATATCTTTCAATATAATTCTATTTAAACTCAACATAGTTTTTGGGCTGCAATTCATTGCATGGAATAAAAGGTTATAGTGTATTAAGTCAAGAAAATGGTCCATTTGATTCCCTGTGTCGAGTGGATTTGCTGACTTTGACTTCAATTGGTATCATATTTTTGCTCCACAGAAACCCTTAACCTGTAACCTTTATGGAGCATGATTTTAATTTGCTGTATACAAATTTTTAGCAACAAAGATTAAACAAGAGGTGTAGCCTATTCAACACAATTGTGCAAGGTATGGATGTTCAATATTCTCCATTTCACGTCTTCTTTTTTGATGAACCAAATATGCTTTAGAATGATTATCCCGACGCTTTTGACATCTTCAAAGAAGGTAGTATTCCCTATTTGTATGAAAAAATTGCAAAGTCCCCCTGAACCTTTACAAAAACTTCTGGAGTTGCCCAAAGTTCTCATTTTTTATTTGAAAGTTGAATGATATTATGGTACTTACTTTCAATCCGTGAATCCCCAAAAAAAAACTCCATTAATCTCTTATCAGGGACTTCGGACAATGTAGTAAAAAAAATCTGGAAGAAAAGTATTCTCTTCAGATTTTTGATACGTACCTCAAATCAATCATAACACTACTTCCTTGTACACCAATATTTGAAGGTTCGAAAAGAGTGTAGCATATTCAAAACAATTCCTAACATGTAATTTAGTAGCAAAAATAATATCAACAAATAATTTTTTATTTAGTTGCAAATAAAATGTTGTATGAGGCAATAGATAATAGCCATATACATATGAAAATGCAAGGTAAAATGTATTATTCAAAATCCAATGCTACAGTGAGGAAAATGGCCTTTATCACTACGTGGCCTATGCTACTCTATCAAAAAAAAGGCATCTATCAAAAACTTCCGCCATCTCCATACGGACGCAACGTTTTCTTCGGAAGCAGCTAGTTGAATAGAGGCAACATACAACAATTCACAACTTTTGCCAGTGTAGCACGTCGCTCCGGATCTTCATTTGCTAGCTGATCTAGACTTGCTTCAAAGGCTAATCCCATCATCATCCAATTGTAAGAACAACCGCCATAGAAGTTTCAATCCTCAATGTGGCGCTCATAGAAGTCATCCGCGACATGACCGCCGAAAATCCAACGGGCTATACTATCAACAATGTACATCTTGCTCCGCAAATCCATGTTTGGTCAAATCTCAAATTGTTGCTCGGTCAACGACAAAGGCAGCCGCACGCAATTTCCAAAGCCAACCAATAGCAACCAATGCGGTCCTCGTTTCTTGCCCTTGCCGTCTCGTAGATGTAGAATATGGCCTTTGGATCAGTTATTGTGCCCTAGAGCCCCCAATCACACAATCCAATGTACACCTTTCCGGGAAGAGCTCATGGAAACTAAAGGAGTATATTGTCCAATGACATGTTAATGTGTAGATAATGGGCCTGTTGGACATGGTGCATGATGTCAAGAAAGGTCCACACAAGATCAGTGCGCTTTGCTTTGAAGACCTCGATACACTGCCCCTCTTCAATCACGTCATTGTGGAATCCGTGCCCCAACATTGAGGTTTGGATTGTCTTGTTGACATTCAATCCAAAAGTGGCTTTTAGGTTGAGTATCTGCCCCAACGTATTGTTGTTCCACCACAAGGCAAAGCCCTTAAAGCGCTTGTTGTGGAAGGCTAGCATTTGATGCAACCGCGGAGTGGAAATCATGTGGCAAAATTGAGGGACCTTGGTGGCCACGGTGGTGTAACTCGATCTCTTGCTTGCCAAGGTGCAATGCGGGGAATCCTCCCATCTCCCTAAATATAGCATTGTTGTAAGTTGTAGGGTCAACATTCCTCCGAAATACACCCAATTGTCATTAATTGCTTCCAAATAAAACCACTCCAAATTTGTTCCCGTAGAGACCTACCGTTTCTTCTAGAATGTACTAAATAATCCACAATAATCAAACACAAATCTTTGGATCCTTACTCTCACTCGTTCTACACCTATATCCGGATTGTTCCAGATTCCGGATTCTTAAGATAATTTCAGGAACTAATTTCAGGATAACTGACAAGAGAGTTTAATTTGTCTCTGTTTACTCCTGAGAGATTTTTCTGGACCATTTAAGCAAGTGGCCAGAAGACCACTAATCCTAGCAGTCAAAGTGGCCGGATTCTCCTCTCTATAATTTAAACTGGCTACACACCCACTCTTCCTACTCCGCTAACTGGTAGACGATTGTTGCTGCTAGAACTACATTCTCACAACATCCGGATGTCCATCCGGACGCAGTCATGTAGAGATTAGCCCATATTACAACGACATTTTGGCAAGTACTATCGTGATTCTATCGGGTCAGAACCACAAATTACAAAGTGGACCCCTTCTAAACATACACATCAGGCTTTTTCCCAATCACACGGATACATTCTGACCTCAACCGGAATCCAGGTTCACACAGAGCTTCCGTGCCCAAGAGACTACCAGGCCTACCTCTACGATACCTCTCTTCCCCTCCTGGCTACTTCCAGACGTTAGACAATGTCAGACCTTCGACGTAATTACGCAGAGGTGAATCCGAACTTAGTCACGCAGAGGTGAATCCGGACTACATCAACATTCCGGTCGATACTACAGTGGTTCTACTAAGTGAGCTTTACAGTTTGCAAGTGAATCTCTTTCTAAGCATACACAACATGCTTTTTCTCTATTGTAGGAGGAGATTCCGGCCTCAACCGGAATCCGGGTTCACACGGATGTCCCGTGCCCTAGAGACTACCGGGCACACCTCTGCAATACGTCTCTTCCCCTCCTGGCTACTTTGGGACCCTGAAGAATGTAAGAGCTCTCCCTAACCAATTTTCCAGCTCTTCCCGGCCATCTCCCAATGCAAGTCCCAACCGGTTGATTCAAGTGCAAGTACTTCAACACTCAACACACGAGAACTAAATCACTATACTCCAACTACAATGGATCTGCTTCCTCACAAGAAAACACTCAATCACCACAAGTTTAAGATAGCATAATAGTAATAGATGGAAAACATTCTCAGCGAGAGAAACAAGATGATGAGTTTCCTAAAACTCATCTATTAAGTACTAACTAAATTTTCTAATCTAGAATCTACCTTATCCGCAAGAAATCCGGAAAATCCTATCCTAGTAGCAAAAAGGTCTTATCCTTGAAAATCCAGAAATCAGATCTCAGATCCAAAAATTATGGATCTTAGATCCGGATTTTCTGCTGGTAAGGTAGTTTATGGAATTGTTTAACCTAAGGTTTTAGCACCGAGTGCAATCATGAGCCCTATTGTTTAATTGCTACAAAACCTAAGTAACTAACAATTTCTAATTTCAACTTTAAACCTAGGCTACAGAGTCTTCTTATTCCAGCTGCTCTTATGCCTAGGAGATGCTTCCACCGCATCCGTTGCCCTGTCGATCTTCTCCGCAATTGGTTCTGTAACGTGGCTCTTGCTTCCAAAATTTGGGGTTGCTGGCTCTAGATTGTCACGGGAGGGCACCACCTACGTTGCCTTCTCTACTGTGACGGCCGTGGTTCCTACCACATCCTTGACATTGGAAGTCTCCTCCGCAAGACCCCTGGATGATGGAGAAGTTGTCTTCCAGATGGTGGAGGAGGGGGAGAAAGAAGGAAGCCGGAAAACTAAAAGAGTCCTTTGGAAAAGCGCTGCGAGAAGCGTGTTCTTCCATGACCTGGTGGTCTCTGGGTTGGGTGGAGAGACCTTGTCCCAGCGCATGGGTGAAGTCGCATTAGGCCTACCAAGGATCTCCTCATGCCACTTATCCTTATCCATTTTGGAAGCCTCAAGCGCTTAGGGTTGTCTTCATAGACAGACACAGGCCCAAAGACAGCAGACCGACGGATAGTTGGACGGGCAGACAGGACGGACATCACTTTTTGGCGGACATTAGTGTGTAGAAAAAAATTTACAAATCCTAAACCGAATTTACAATTTACCCCCTATTGAAACACTTGTCTCGATACGTCAGACCGCTTTCCACGTCACTTCATAGGGTCGGGTGCGCACCTTCGGGTCCTGTGTGCAACATTTAGGGCCAGCCGCGCACCAATGAAGGCCGAGCGCTTAGCCCTCGGGCCGGGTGCATACCATCAAGGTCGAACGCGTACCGTTAGCGGCCATGCACGCTGCGTTACGGGCCTGGCGCATACCGTTGTGGGTTATGCGCGCACGTGCCTATTAGGCCCGCGCGGTTAGGGGTCGGGCGCGCTTAGGAAGGCCGGGCGCACGCGCTCCTAGGAAGCGTTTGCGCCTCGAAAGGGCTGAGGTAGAAAGAATTTGAAGAAATACAATACATTGTACAAAGGTGGTCTAACCTTAAAATTATTTATTTCAATGTGGTGCGTTCATGAATGGGCACTCTCAACTCCAAGTACATATTTTAAGCCACGATACTATTGTACGATGCAATCACCACTCCACTAAATGTAGTTTTAACTTGTAGTACCCTTGTGACCGTCATCTTTTAATCATCTGAGTTCTCTCATTTTTCATTGTGTTTCCTCTTCCGAATTGATCGGCAAACATCTTGGGGAATAGAAAGCACGCAAAGCACCACTGTAATGTTGCCAAGTACGTCATCGCAATCCTCATCGTCTGCATCATCGCCCGATGATGAGAAGTTCTCCGCTGGATTTTCCAGGTTTGGTGCCACATACTCATCTATCTCCGAGGCCAAGTTTTGTAATTGTAGCTCAGCTTTAGTAGTTGATGCGGCGTTCACAAGTCGTTTTACCCGGATATTCTTCCTTTTGTCTATTACTCCATCCATGTTAATAGAGCAATTGCATTTGGCCCCAATGACTCTCTTCGTCGTTCCGCTTTGCCAAGGTCCCGTGAAGAAAGGGAGAGTACCATTGTTCCCGCCCCTCCGTGTACCTAAATGGCTATTCATAATAGAGGACCCAACTCTCGCAAAGGGAAGTTGTGGGGTTCGTATCGTGCGTTCCACACCACCATTTGGGCCAAGTGCGCTACGGTAGATGGGTGGCCGGACTATGGTTGAAGAGGTCTTTCTCTTTACGGCTTAATAAAGTTCTTCCAATCGATGCGGTACTTTGAGCACGTGGCCGCCGAAACAAATCTTGGAGTGGCATGTCTTCCTTTGAGTCCGATTCTATTGATTGAGGTTTAATTTGAGTGCTCCTCACAACTTCTATGAATCTCGTGGTGGCCATTGGCTCATGAAACTCGTTATTGTTTCCACCACTGCTCACTTTGTTTCCATCGTGAGGAAATGCATTGTGCGCTACAATGCCAATGCCATGACCATTGTGATCAAGACCATCGTCACTAGGGGGCCCGAGGCACTAGAGCCCTTTGAGTTGGGAGACTGATTCTCTGAAATGTTGTCATCTCGATCAAAATTGCCCCTCAATGCCGACCCATCTTCCTTTGCCCTAGATTCTTGGGCACAATTTTCACTCAATATTTCTATTATATTATGGATTGCTTCTGCATTGACATCATTAAA
Organism: Bryoerythrophyllum caledonicum; assembly: GCA_963971425.1. Classification (NCBI taxonomy): domain Eukaryota; kingdom Viridiplantae; phylum Streptophyta; class Bryopsida; order Pottiales; family Pottiaceae; genus Bryoerythrophyllum; species Bryoerythrophyllum caledonicum. Next base: position 57,052,578 of record OZ020514.1, on the reverse strand, counting down.
CTCAAAAGGATTCACTGGGTCGCCGTGGACATTGTGAAAATGGTCATGTAGTGCATCTCCATCGTCTTTGTTGTTTGCGGAGTTGTCCCTAGGTGGGCTATGATCAGATAAGGGGTTGTTGTCACCGGCAAGATCTTCCCAATCGCCACCCATCCAGTTATAACGCTCATCATTAGATTTCAAGCTCTTGTCCTCCGTGTTTGAAGGAAGTCCTCCATCTCGATCAAACTCCTCCAAATGCACATTCTCCTCATACCATTGAATTGGGTCTGGTCGAGCATGTTCTCGAACCAATCGACTATTTGTGTAGATGTAAACCAAATCTTCCGCTTTCTTCACTGCCAAACAATTTTGGCTCTTACTATGCACGAACAAATACATGCTCCAATTACGCTCACATGACGAGGCCGAGCAGGATTGTGCTAGTATATGCTTCGCAATTTGAGGCAATGATTGCCCGCCCATGGGATTCCACCATTGGTGAGGCAACATATTGTTGATTTCAATCTCTTTAGCTTCCAACGGTGGATACGAGCCTTAAAATTCTTTACACTCCGTCGTTCCAATCATTACTTCCTCAAAGGACACTCCAAGTGGAACTCAAGGTTGGCGAACAACCCTGTTTAGCGCCCTTTTGGCCTCACCATTGTTTTGAATTTGCAAGTTATTGGCTAGATAAGGATTCAATAAAGATCTTGTATAATGAAGATCTATTGTCCACTTCTCCCAACGGGCGAGCAATGATCCTTCTAGGCGAGTCCCAATTTCTGCTGGCATGTTGAACGGCTCAATGGGCAACTTAAACACGTGCCCCTTTAGCTTGTTCATGGTTACCCAAGCCATTTCCATTGACGGAGTTTCTCCATCAAAAGTCTGCAATGTCTTTAGTAGTAGTGCCACTACAAAATCAAAGTTAGTGCATCAATGCCAGAAAGTCTCATCCAAGACAGTGGCCCGCACCTGCGATGCCTTCGCATGGGCACGGTGCATGTTCTACCTATTACAAAGAGAGGACTCATGTGTTATCCATGTTGGATCCATCACAACTATCTCGAGGGCATTCTTCACTTCCAAGAGTCAATGGATCGTTATGTAATTGCATGCAAACCTTGTTGCTGCCGGCCACAACAGAGACAATTTTGGCAAAAATTGTCAAAAAATAGCCACGAGCACATGGTGGTTCCGGATATACAATGCAATCTCTTTCGCCTTCTGGACAAGGTCTGCAAATATGTCTTCCTTCCCCTAGCTCTCGAGGAGGATGTCCAAAATATGTGCGCAACACCTTTGTGTAGATAAATGCGAGTAGTCCTTGTTGACCTTCTTCATTGCCTCCAACATGTTTGAAGCATTATTGGTACACACTTGGACCACATTCAATGGTCCAACCTTTTGGATAAACTTTTCGATTGGTCCCCCATATATGCCTTAGATTTTTTCATACCCGTGGTGTCTATGGACCCCAAGAAGATATCATCCATTGGACGTACGAGCATGATATTCATGAGAGGGCGACGCGTAACATTGTCCTATTCGTCCCAGCATATTGTTGCCTCATACTTGGCAATATCTACGCCGGTCTTCTTGTCAACAAGGTCTTTCACTTTTTTTAGGGGCTCAATGTATGTCGCCCTCATGGCATTGTGCGATGGCGGTGTATAATCAAAACCCGCCTTTGATGTTGCGAGTAAAGCCTTAATGAAGGTCAGATGTCTAACCACGTTGAATGCAACGTTTGCTTCATAAAAAAATTGTGCCCATAATTTGTCCAATTCTTTTCGTTTTTCAAGTTGATAAGCCTCTAGGAAGCTTCATTGGCGTATAGATCTTGGTGTCGATGATGTTGCTTGGCTTAGAGGATTTGTGGATTGCGTGTTCTCCTCATTTTGAGTTTCCAAGAAACTACCTTGTAGGATCGATTGGCTTAAACAAGGTTCAGTGGAACATGTTGCTCGTGCACTAAGAAGACCAATGATCTCCGCCTCGGTCATCCTAGTAGGTATAATATTCCCGCATCTTTTAAAACGGGCCTCAACGACTGCTTGGGCCTTAGTGTACAAAGTCTTCATCTATTGTGGATACCCATAGTGTGACATGCACCTCCCACATTTGTATGCAAACGTATAACTACACCAAACACATTTCACTTAATCCTTCTTGCTAAATGTGAACCATGGAGCCCACTCCTTCGTTTGAGCTGTTTGTTGGGATGACATCACAATAAAATTGGTAAAATATTGTGCCACAAATAGTTCACCAAAAGTAATAGGAAATCGTGTGCTAATAGAGAATGTGGACCCAAAGGTCACTCACAAACTTGTAGATTCATGCAAGGAGCCCAATAAGGAGTTCCAGGACACGAAGCCAAGGATGTGAGGTGGGTCAAGCACATTGCATATGGTTCTTATATAGTGCTAGAGAAGGAGCATCTCGGGTCGGGCGCGCACATTGTGGGGCCGGACTCGTACTCTGTGTAGATGGGCGCGCACGCTTTAGGGTCGGGCGCGTTCTTTTGGTGCCGAGCCTGTACATTGTGGAGTCGGGCACGTACTCTAAGGATCAGGCGCGCACGATTTAGATTATTCCAAAATACCTTAAGGTTTGCACTAATTCATCGATATGTTGAAACATTGCAACACCTAACATTTTGATATATAAAAAATCTCATAAAATTCCACTAAATATATATGATGCCACTCAATATACAAGGTTTCATTAAATATACAAAATTTTACTCAATATTTAGTGGCAATTACAAAACTGCCGAAAGCTCTTGTTCCAAAACGTTTCCACATTGCTCTATGTACATTTCTAGCACTATTAAAGCTCTAAACTCCACTATAACCATTCGGAAATGCAAGAAGGTGGTGTGGTGTAGAGAGCCTTTGCCTTAGAAAAACACAAGGTTCTTGGCTGCACCTAGTTTAGAAAGGAAAACGAAGAATATGGAAATTATGATTTTGTATTCAAGTCCATATAAACTCATAAGTCCTCATCCAACATATGAGAAAGGCTTCCAATCTTCTACTTGTATAATAGAAATCAATATATATAATAAGATATGTTGATGTAGATGTTGTCTCTCAAAAACTTAATTCAAAACATTAATTATCCTTAATCTAGGTCAAGCCTTAATTAAACTTTGATTAAATTAACTAATTTCACTTAATAATACATAATCAATAGTAAAGGAAATTATATTTAACTAATATGATTAACCTTAATTAATCCACTTAATCTTAGTTAAGCAAATTAATTACAATTAGACTAGTCAATCTTTCTTAACACAATTAACTTTGATTAAGATCATTAATTCCCTAATTAACCTCAATCCCACAAACCCTTACCCTCACATATCCTAACCATTTCATAGCCTTATCCTATATACCCTTACTCCCTTTATAATCATTTCTCTAACCTCTCATTAAGTATAAACCGAACCCAAACTCTCCTTCAAACTCTTGATTAACCTTCTAATTTAAAATATCACTACGTTTTTGTACAAACTTGAAATGAGACGTGCTATGACTACTTAAAAAGCCACTAAAATACACCATACGCACGCCAAATTTCACCTCCAAAAATTCATCTAGCCAGTTGCTATGTGCGATCAAAGTTTCTTCTTACAAAAACTCAAGTCAGCTGACCCCTCCTCTTTCAAACTAGTGCTATGACTTCACAAAATCTTGAAATAGAACATAAGATAGCTCTTTGAAAAGATATTTACAGATTTCAAAAACTCACCAAGGATGTCATTTAGATACCATTTGCACAACTTACTACAAGGCTTCAAACCTACTGCTCATGAAAACATGGGGTAGCAGATCCCCTCGTGTTCAACAAGGCGCCGTTCACTCATACTTTTAGTTCTAAGACCGAGTATAGCTTTATACAACAAGGGCTATAGCATACTCAAAACCCAAAATCATCTAAAACATACACAACCAAAGAGAGTCCCCAGAGTCCAGCCCCTCCTTGGAAAGGAAGAACCCAACCTCCTAAAGGGGGAAGGAGCCAATCACAACCCACCTCAACCCATGCATAGGCCACATCGGCATCTTAAAATCCATTGGTTGCTCAAATTTTCCCCCTTATCAACTCTTATCATCCCTCTATCATTTCTATCCTTTGCATTTTTAAACACTAACTACTTGGTCATCAATTCAAAGACTGAGTTTCTTCAACAACAACAACTAATTATAAATATAAAAAGAAAAATAACACTGAATGGTCTCAACTGCAGCCCCTAGATGGTATAAACATGTAAAAAGTCAAGAACCTCACGAAGGATAGTAGCAATGTAATTTGCCCGCCTTTCACTATCCAAGTGTCTGAGCGGGCCTTGAAGCCAAAGACGGTGATCAAAGTCATTGGACAAGTGGGTCACCATTTGACCTTCATAGTGTTTTGAAAATACCCTTCAAACACCACTTGATGAAGTCATTGAAAAAATAATATAGATGCAAAAAGTGTGGTCGTAGAGAACCCTCAATTATCACGGTCTTGAGAAGCCATCCTATCAAACTATAAAAACTAAGAAGATACAATCTAAACTAATAATGACCAGAAGTAATGCATAAAGCACGGCAATCATCTATCCTTTATATGTTTTTCAATAACTTCATCAAGAATCTTGCCATCCTTAACATTAATTCAATGATATTTTTTCAATAGTATATGATTAAGCAAATTTAAGTAGCCATAGATGCCTTTCTATCTAAAAGATGGTCCACAGTAAAGCCAAATTAAAGAATAAACAGCCTATCTGTAGCAGTTTAAAACTATTGTGGGCTCAATGATAATCGCCAAGTTGCAAATTTTGTTGGCTATTAGAGCCCGTTTGTTATCCGTCGGCTGATTCCAAGTTTGAGTCCCATTGAACTCGTTGAACTGTTCAGAGGCTGCGGCTTGGCACTTGCTAGTGAGAGCATGAAAATAAGCAGCCAACTGGCCACCTACCTAAAAATGAACTAGAGTGACCGATGCAGTATATCCAACCTAGGCTAACAAGCTCCAATCATTCCCACATTGAATTAAACTGCAAGTCACTCTACGACCACACTTTTTGCATCTATATCATTTTTTTACATAGTTTAATTATTTACAACACGACAACGGTCCTTGTGCCAAACTTGTTCCTTCAATTCTTGAATTTCTTCATGGCGTTCCTAAACCTCATTTTCCTTCTCTTCAACTTCTTCTCCTAGATCCTCGATTGTCTTCAAACTTTGCTCAAGTCGTTTCAAAACTCAAAGATAATCGTCATGACTTACCCAGTCATCCTCTATGGATTTTTTGGAATTATCCACGCCCTCTTCAGTTACCCCATCCGTCTTCAAGGCAATCCTTTCTTGTTGTGAAATCAACGACTCTTTGTTCAAGCCTGATTTAAAGGAAAATTCTTGTTGCCTACGCACGGTCAGATGACATCTTGTCTGAGTCGTTAGATGAAGTTTCGGACCACCTGATTTTCTCATCTAATGGTTCCACTTCCATGGTTCTCCCAAGACCTTCTTCCAAAAACTTGCGCACAAATGGTATTGTCAATCCAATGACTGCCGCCATCTTAAAGTTTGTTTGGATTTCCATTGTCCTCCAATCAATCGGTACGCCAAGTACCACCTCAACTTAAACCATCCATAAAATTGAAAAATTTACCGAGTTGCGGTGCACTTTCGCCTCGTTATAAATATTCTGGTACGCTTGGATGCAACGCTCCTTGAAGATCTCAATGGTGCAGTACCCTAAGTTAGCCCTATTTGTACACTGCATTAGTAAATATCGCAGTATGGCCACAGGTGCCCCAAATGACACCATCCAATAAATTTTGCACATCGTGCAAATGTTCATAGATTTGGAACTGCCTCCTAACCAGAAAATGCCTTCAACTCTTCATCAATCAACACGTCAAGGCGCTTCTTCTGTTTTTTGCATATGTGATGTTTATCACGTTGCCGTTTTCCGAATGAACTGCGAGTGGTAGATGGCTCTCCGGAATCCATGGTTTGAATTGTCATGATGGGGTGGAGAAATACAAAGGTGTCTATTGACACCATAAAACACTTCCCAAAAGTGCTAAGCAAGCAGCCGCCACGTGGCAGTTGCAGGCCAAAGTCCCTAGGAAGTGAGGCCCAAAATTAGGAAATCTAATATATATAGAAAACTACTGACCTATGGCGGGCGTATACGACCTAGAGGTGCGCGTACACGAAGAGTCTGTGCGGATACGCAATTCGGGCGTGCCCGAACGCAAGGGGACTACACGCGTACGCAAGGGGGCTGCGTGCATGCGAGGTGGGGCTGCCCGCGTGCGAGGTAAGACTGATCGGGCGCGTTCGAGCAAGGTCTGGCGCACACATTTCTGGATCAAGCACCTACCTAGTGGAGAGAACTTGTCATAAACTAAATTCAAAAATTGTATTTCCAACATGTAGAAATGTCAATGTCAACAACAATGAAGTTTACATGACGGGTCATCTAATTATCAAAACTAGTTTGCAATATCCATGAATTCTATAAAAGTAAAAATTGCATAAAGTCGGTAGATTGGGTTTGTATATGGCAAATTTTATTTCTCTTACGATAAATTATATCAAGTTTGGCACTTTTACAATTTAGTGAATTTGTTTGGTTGGCTCAAATGATTTGACTTCTATCTTCCAGAAATCTATGAGCATATACTGAAAAATTGATTTAAGTACAAAAAAACATAAACAATCCAATTTTTTTGAAATGTTCAAGGAAAGTAGTCAAACACTATAATGTTTTAAAAACATCTTTTAAAAATGTTATTAACACAGTACTTATACTTACTTAATGATTTTTTTTTGAGAGTTGGTACCTTCAATTAGCATGGAAAATGATTTGTATGACAAACTTATACTCATATTAAGATATAAGATGGATAATTTGTATGGTAGAATTCCATCACTTATCATTTGGAAGGTCGTCGCAATTAGTTACATATAATATAATATTCAATCAAGAATAATAATGTTGCATTAATATTGGGGAATTGGATACATGACAAATCATTTATTATGCAAGTAAGTAACATGGTTTTTATTGTTTAGTCTTCAAAGATAAATTCTCTTCACAATGAAACGTGTAAATCATACATGTTTGAGACCAAATGGAAGTTATATTCTTCAACACGTGATATAAATTCCACTACAATAAAAATCTCGATGATTCTACAGGCTATTGTAGAGGGTTTTCAAATATTAGACAAAAGTGAATTTAATTTATTGATTGGAGTGCATGAAGTTGTACAATCATGGAAGATTATAACACATTCATCAAATATTTAATTTAAACGTATACAAGATTTTATACAACATTCACTTTATTACATGTTACAAATTCAAAAACATGCCGAACCATACAAACTTGATTAACATCATAGTAAACAACATTGTTTTGAACTCAAGCCATCTACAAATGAAGTGCCATCACAAAATTCTCAAGGTCTATGATTTCAAAATGTTACAAAATTGTCCATTTATCATTCATGGCTCTACTTCCATTGCTATCAAATTCTACGACTTTAAAGTAAACACCAACATTGTATATTCTTGAATTTGATCGTCCTTTTCTTGGAGTGGTGCGCTTCATTTTTGAAGTTCTTCTTTGTTGTGGCTGGATTCTTCTATTAGATTCTTGTTTTTCTGTAAACTTTGCTCATATTTAGCAAGAAGTTCAAGATGAACCTCGCGGCCAATTGGAACATCATCCGAAGACTCTAGGATTTCATTGATGTTCTCGTGTGCAACCGCCTCCATCTCAATCGCATCTTCTTCCTTGCCGGATTCTTCTCCAATTATCGGTGTTTCTTGGAATGCAGATTTGAGCCATTGGCATTTAATAAAGCCTTCAATTTGCTTGCGATAAGATGGGTCAAATCCAGTGTCCAAGCTGTCACTAGAAGTATCAGACCACACATTTACCTTGTTTGGAACTTCAACCTCCTTCGCCTTTTTCCTAGAGCTTCGCCTTGAAACTTGCGCTCTATTGGTAGTGTCGCCGTGGATATTGGTGTCATCTTGGAGTTTGGATGTATTTCCATCGTCCTCCAACCGACTACTACTCCATGTATAACTTTTTCGTACACCATACGTAAAATGGATAGATTCACTTTGTTCCGGTGAACCTTTGCCTTGTTGTAGTTGTGCTGGTACGCTTGGATGCATTGCTCTTTGAATACTTCATTGGTGCAGTAATTTAAGTTACCCTTGTTGTACCGCCGAAGTTGCAAATATCGCGAATGCGGCCACATTCGTCTTAAATAACACTAGGCAATGTACTTTGAACACTCTATAAATGTCCACAAACTTGGTACATCTCCCCAACCTCGAAATGCTTTCAGCTCATCATCGATGAATATGTGAAGGCATTTCTTCTGCTTGTAGTTGCGTACTTGACCCGCATCACGAAGTCATTTCTTCATTCTCTTCTCAGTATTTTGAATCTCAAAAGGGCCTTGAATTCATGCTTAGAATTGGCGTGAAGGGGTGCTGGGAGTAAAAGGGTGTCAATAGACATCGTAAAACACTTCCAAATAGTGCCAAACAAGCAGTTGTCACGTGGCAATTGCAGGCCAAAGCGCCTGGGAAGTGGGCCCATCGTGGTTCAATTTCCAAACTTATAGTGAGGCGCGCATGTCCCCCTTAGGCCGCGCGTGTACGAGATGGGACGGGCCCGTACCAATTATTACCGGGCGCGTACAAACATTGTAGCCGGGCGTGTGCAAAGAAGGGCCGAGCGCGTGATATCCATGTAAAGTTGAGTTCTTGCAAATTGAGGAAATTAAATGTTACAAAATCATTTTGGTGTTTCAAATTAAGCTGCTAAAAATGGGACAATGCTTTAAAGATATCCTTATATTGCCTTTGAAAATGCGGCAACATACAAAATGTTTATAAATGCTACGCCTTCATCTTGCATTCAATTTGCATATGCTCCACTTCATCACGCATCAGCTCCACTTGGTTCACCACTTGTTCCTGCCCCATCATGAAGCAATTTACAAGCTGCTCGCGTCCTTCGATAAGGCCCATCCGAGTCTAGCAGAGCACGTAACATGGATGAGTTCCAGCGACGCTATCTTGTGAGCGGTAAGCAACGAGTGGCGAGCGGTGAGCATAAAAAATCCTATAATCTTGAATTTTTTTGTCATTTTTTTGGGAAAAAAGTGAAATTCGAGGTTTTTTCAGCAGATCATCAAATTTTGGTGACATATTTTTCAAAAACTTCTAATTTTAGAAAATACCCTATAGCCGTGGTATACTGCGAATTTACGTGTTTTTCCTTTATTTCGGTCTTTTAGAATTCCTTTTTTTAGTTTAAAGGTGTGTCACATTTTTTTTCGATAAGTGGTACAACTATGAAGTTTGGCCTTAAATGTTGAAGAATTTTCTAAATTAAGAAAGTACCATGTAGCCGTGGATACATTGACAATTGATAGTTTTTTTTCCATGTTTTTATGCATGTCATGGAATTTTAATCTCTGTGCTTTTTTTTCTTTTGAGGATTACATTTGTACTTTAATATAGGATGGCAATTTATAAACCATAACCTTCTAATGAAGTGCTAGAGTACTAGATGTGGAGTAAGATAATTTATTTTTTGAAGCAATAACATAAGATGTTTCTGTAGAAATACCAACGGTCTGTGAAAACCTTAAACTACTGGGTGATGGTGAGAGTTATCCAACTTCTCCAAATGGAAAGGTGTAGGGTTTGAATCCCCGTTGTGGTATGCTAGCTCTATCTAACGGAACTGTCGGAAGTTGTCAACAAAACAACTCCTCTGCGGTTTGAAAAAAAAACAAAAATAAATAAACTACTACCTGTAGTCACGCAGTTGGAATATTGACACCACATCAGCTATCTAGATATAGAAAGAGTATTAAAATTTATGCCGTGACGCACATCATCATGCGATTTCTGCAATATTAGCAAGCTCTAGTATGCATATAACTTCATTGAAGCTGTAGCTTCGAGCATGCATGAACAAGTCTTTTTTGTAGTCCAGCTTACACAAGTAACGTAAAATGTAGTACACATGCTTACAATATTTCCATTGCTCCTTCTTTCCCAACGCCTCTACTGACATCTTCAAGAAATCTGGGCACATACATGCGGGGTAGTCCGTGATGGGAGCGACGCTATCTTGTGAACAGTGAGCGGCGAGTGGCGAGTGGCGCATTTCTCATCAATGTGAGCATACAATGTTTGGCATATTTGCGTCAATTTCTTCGGCACGCGAACAATAAACCACTTTAATGGATCACACACCAATTCCACACTAAAGTTGTATGTAGAACTGTTGAATCTAGTCCATAATTTGAAGGCCTCTTCTGTACTTGTTCGAGTCACTCTTGTTCCATCTTGTGGATTAGAGAAATTCATCATATCCAATTAATGAAAATTGTGGCCTGACATGAGTGGCATGTCAAGCTTGGTTTTGGTAGACTTAAAGATCTCCGCACATTTTAGTCTGCATGTCTTGGAAGGGCCTAGGAAAGTGTTGAACAACTTTTGCAATAAATCTGGAGTCACCTGAACATTGTATGGATCGCTACCAAAGCGTACCTATGTTGTGACCTTTTTCATCGTGCCACGTTTTAACCAGGCTCAATATGAAGTGATTTTTGTGAAAGCTCGGATGATATTGTCCATGGTAGCCGCATACAAACACCTCATGGTGGTTACAAATTTTACGAGGCAATGATAACAGAATGTATCTAAAAGGCTGAAAGATGGCATGCGTGCTCTTTCATCAAGCGTGAGATCTTGCGAGGATACAACAATTCTTATGTAAATTCTAATTAGATTTCTAAATAGTTTTTGATTCCAAATGTATAAGGCATTAAGAGTACTTACAAGTTACATTGTGCAGTCCCATTGTCTATATTACCATCCAATCCTCAAGAGCAAGACGCTTGCTCTCGGCACTAGCGCCCAAAGAAAACCACCACTTTTATATAACTTAGTATTGTGCTTCAGCCTCCTCTTGTGTCTTAGACTCTTTCCATACCTTGCACATGGGAATGTGTTGACCCTGGGTACTTGAGATAATGTTATTGTTGTTGCCTTGTTGCAGGCATATAGTTGAATGGAATAAAAATGTCCGTTTTTGATATTCTATAGGCACGTCTTTATTCCTACTTCCATCAAAGTGCTAGATGGCGTGCTAGCTAAGAAGCCTTAAATATGAAATTAAACCCAAAAATTTATTCAAAAATATCAACTATCTTAGTTATCGTCAAGACACAAAATTTGTTTGCCTCTGTTGTTGCTTTGTTCAGATAATCTGAGTCAATTTATCAAGTTCATTTTTTCAATTTTTTTTTTCCATAAGAGTATACATATATTTTTAACTCTTTTCAAACTTTTGAATGGCCCAAAGAAAGCCTTTGGATCCAAAACTCCCCTTTGAGCTTATGAAAAACTTGGAAATTCTAGAAACATTGTTTGATAAACAAAAATGAATATGAAAATAAATCCAAAACATTCTTCAAAAATAACATTCATCTTCACTTTCTTACCTTCAACCATCAAGTAAATTTCTTTGTAAAATATAAATTATATTTTGGGATTTCGTTTTGTTGCTAGATTGAGATCTTTCAAGTTTTTTGCAAATTTTTAGGGCCTCCAAAATGGGCCTCGGATCCGAGGGCCATATTTGGGGCACTCCAAAACTTTTCAAAAGTTAAAAATCATGCCTTGATTTCCAAAAAAATAATTTTAAAAAATAGAAAATAGAAAACATAGAGTTTGTCTTGCTTCTGTTGTTGTTTCTTTTCAAGTAAATAAGTAAACCTCATAATTTTATTTTTTGAATATGGTATTTTTTCATATGAGCATACATGTATTTTCAATTCTTTTCAAACTTTTGAATGGCCCAAAGAAAGCCTTTGGATCCAAAACTCCCCTTTGAGCTAGTGAAGAACTTGGAAATTCTAGAAACATTGTTTGATAAACAAAAATGAATATGAAAATAAATCCAAAACATTCTTCAAAAATAACATTCATCTTCACTTTCTTACCATCAACCATCGAGTAAATTTTCTTTGTAAAATATAAATTGTATTTTGGGATTTCCTTTTGTTGCTAGATTGAGATCTTTCAAGTTTTTTGAAAATTTTTAGGGCCTCCAAAATGGGCCTCGGATCCGAGGTCCATATTTGGGGCATGAGCTCAAGTGAGTTTGGTTTTTTTTTTCAACGTTTGGGATGACCCTCGGATCCGAGGGTCCCTCGGGTTACCCTAGATTCTTTTTTTTTATTCTTGGTGATGCCTCACAAGTGAAGTCAGGCTTGCTCAAGCTCGTTTGCTGGTCCGTGTATGTGCACCTTGACTTGAAGGCGGTTGCTCCCTCGTTCATCTAGCTTCAATCCAGCTTTGGAGTTCAGTGTGGAACCTGCTCGCTTTTGAGGTCCACGTGCACGAGCTCAGGTGAGTTTGGTTTTTTTTTTCAACGTCTGGGATGACCCTCGGATCCGAGGGTCCCTCGGGTCACCCCAAATTTCTTTTTTATATATCGTTATTCCTCACACTTGAAGTCAGGCTTGCTCAAGCTCGTGTGGTGGTCGGTGTATGTGCACATGGATATGAAGGTGGTTGCTCCCTTGTTCATCTAGCTTCGGTGTCGCTCAACAGTGCATGTGGGTAAATTGATCACCTTCGATCTCCTGTCGGTGGAGCTCAGGTGAAATTTGTTATTTTGTTTTCACGTCTGGGATGACCCTCGGATCCGAGGGTCCCTCGGGCCACCTTAGATTTGTTTTCTTAATCCTGGTTAGCTGTCCTGACCTTGATCCCCATTGTTCAAGCTCGTGTGTTCGTCGTAGTATGTATGCCTTGACTTGCGATACGTTGTTGCCAGGTTGTTGCATTTTAGTCTGTCACGTCATCAGACTATCACCTATATCATGTCATCATGCTATCACTAATATCATGTTTGTTGAATGCGAGCGCCGGTGAGTCCAGAGCGCTCAAGGAGTGTTGAAGGTGGAGTCATCATGAGTGGAGCTTCTGTTAGCATCGATAAGGTAAGTTGGTGCATTTGAGATGAGAGATGGCTGGGCTGTGTGTGGCTTTAATTTTAAGTTTTCTTTTTGTAATGTCAAATTACAGACGATACATCATGAAGTGGGGACCGTATCTAGTAGTGACGGTTTAGACCCGGTGAATCAACATGTGGAGGAAGAAATGAATGACATGGCAACCGACTCCAGGATGGAATCGACCAAGCAAGCGTTGAGAAAGTCCATTCGGGGGACATTGCAGAGGTCTCTCTACCCTTCAGTCGAGGAGCTCCTCATTCCCCTATGCCGCATGCTACCCATGACGGAGGTTCGTCTCCCATTGAAGGATGATGTTGAGAAGCTCAAGGTAGAGTTCGTGAGGGGATATCGACCCGGATCTGCCTGCTTCTATGTAGCGGTGAAGAGTTTTTCTTTGAGTGAATAAAACGTGCTTCCTTCCGAGCGAGCCAACTGGTCTGCACTTTGGCAAGAGAAGGATCGCAAGTTCGAGGCAATGTTGGAGAGTCGCCCGGAGTTGCAGTCGTTCTCTAACAAGTATTTTTTTGTCTAGGATGGCAACCACCGGCATATTACGTGGATGGAGGTGATATCCCAAATGCACTCTCGAGACTTCATCTTTCTTTCACCGGTCAGGGCAGTGGTTCTAGAGCCATGTTTGGCAAACCGCCATATTCTTCTCAATGCCATGACTGATCTTAACAAGTAAGTCGGATGCCACCTCTTCTTTAGATTTGATATTTCTGCATTACGCATTGTTATTGTTTTCAAAGTTGACTTCGGTATATCACAGTGATATTGTACTTGCACGTTCATTAATAGTGATTCTTGTATCATAGACAAAAAGAGGCTGATCACGTCACGCAACATATCTCACATGAGCTGAAGAGGGTCCAATATTTTGGCTTGTTGGACTTTGAGCAGTTGAAGGGCTTGATCAGCGAGGACGATTACGAAGCAAGCGTGCACGAGTGGGGGAAGAAGGCAACAAAAAAATGGTACCACATGACATATGACGCATTTCAGAAGCTCATGTTTGAGGTAAGCATCTCAGTGCACAACTGAACTTCCTCGACTATTGTTGCCTTGTTCAGATATCATTTTCTGTTTACATCTATTACTCACGATTGTTGGTTTCTAGCGGGAGATTATTGCTGCCCAAGAAGAGTGCATACGGAATTATAAGGACAGCCTTGTCACGGGTGTTGGTGTTGATCGCGTTGGAAGTCCAGCAGAGTTGGTGAGACTCTGCACCGATGCTGTCTAGAAGAAGAAGATTGTTTGTTAGACTACATTCACACGTATGTTGGCCATTGCAAATCCGGCGAACGGTGAGGAATTCTTCAAGGAGGTATGTGAATTCCATATTTGTTGTTGAAAGTTTCTGTATTTTTCATATTGTTTCAAATCGCGTCACTGTTGAGTCTCAAGAGTCTCAAGTCTATGTGCCCCTTTTGCAGATGATGCGTCATTTCGATATTTACCAGACGAAGATGAGATCGTCCTCGATCTTATAGCATCAACTAGTAAGCGTTCTTCTGACTTCCTCTTCAGTCATTATTTAATTACCATTAGCTGCTAGCTCCATCGTACTTATTTCAATAGAATAGGTGCATCCATCAAGGCTTGTAAGGCCCTCAAGCGCCACATCCTCGTATTAGAAGAGGACGCTGATTTGGTGGATGAGGTCTTGCGCCCTTTGATTCCGAGTACCATGGAAGTCGAGTCAGCAGTTATGCCATCGGTTCAAGAAGGATCTAGAAAACGTCCATTGGAGGTCGATGATGACGAGCCCGAGGTGAAGAGAGCTCGCAAGAGAACTTGTAAGTAAGTTTAGAGTCTTGAAGTTTGTTAAATGAATTTGCTTTGAATTTTACTGCCTTTGATCTTTTTAATTTGTTGACATCAACGTTTTGTTTAATCGATGTAGTCGGTCGACGTTGTTGATGGCTTCACCATCAACATCTCAGATCGGGGTGCTATCTCGCTTGTCACGGTCTTTGATGAGTCCGCCTCGCTCGTATCACATGAATCCTTGGGATTGGGGCATTGCACATGCGATGGCTGCGTAACCATCTCCTCCACCGACTTCACAAGTAGCCCAACGCAGGTCCGCAGCAGAGCAGTTCATAGACGGAGAAGCGGTTGGTAGTGGTACGGATAGTAGTTCGCCTGGTATTTATGAGGATAGCTCGGACGATCTATCAGGGGAGGAAACTTCAATTATCCATTTGGTTTTTTATCTATTTAACAATGCGTGTTGATTTTTTATATCTTCAGTACAATCGTTTATCTATTGTGTTTAAATCATTCACCACGTCTTTCATAGTATGCTACACAACATGAATGTGTTTCTGTGCTTCGTACCATACACAATCGTCGGTATCAAACAATTTTTATTGAAGTATTACAAATTCTCAATTAAAGGTGGTTCCCACACCACGGGTATCACCTAGGTATTATATGGATATTGTCCCGGTAATATATAGATATCATTTATGTATTGTAAGGGTATGGCCTTCTATTAATCCTTTTAATTTTCCTATTATCGAGAGAGTTCCATTCTCAATGAAATAAATACAAATACGACCAGTGAGTAATTCAAACCTATTTTGTTATCCTAATCTAAATTCCAAACCCATAAGTGCCCCTTTCATTTTGAACAAAAATTGTTGCTCTAAGCCCATCAAGTTGTCAACAATTCAGACTTCAATATGTCCAAATATTGTAGAGTTTTACATGGTTTTTTTCATATGTTAAGATAAACTATATATAACCTACGGCCATAGGCGTTGCTTTCAAATTTTGTAAAAAAATTGTGAAAAAAAAAACAAAAAAATTCAGCGTTCACCGCTCGCCGCTCGCCGCTCACAGCTCACAAGATAGCAATCCTGGGATGAGTTCCGAAGTGCTTTGAGAGTCTTCATAGTTGTTGGACTATGTTCCTCAAGAAGGAAGTCAATTGCTTCCTCCTTCCAAATTTCCTTCCACTGCGATTTATTCATTGCAATGCATTGCGAAGGTCAAGATTAGTGGCCTTTCCCAATTCTGACACCACACGTCCATAGTGATTCCACGGTTTCCCGTCTGGCTATCGCCCAAATTAGAATAGCTTGCTTTTAGGATCCCAATGCCCGCCAATGACTTGGTAGAAGAAGTTCCATATACCAACATTTGCTGCGGTGGTTCCCGATACGAGCTTCTTACAAACTTGTACAATTTTGGTGTGGTCATTTTCCCAACCAATTTGCGAGCTTACACTAGACTTTTCTAGCTCGTGCAATGATGCACGCCAACTCCACACCAAATCTTCTCCCTACTATAGAGCGTAGGCGTCCCCAGGTGCAGTCTTCGGGTTCAACTCCCAACTAGATGACATGTAGGTGGTGAGGCCAAACAAATCATACAAGCGCTCATGAAATGGTGCTCTACACTTTACGCAAAATCTACGTGTCAAGATACCACCTAGGAGACACATTGGATGGTATAAACACCGACACGTGCCAAGAGCATATGCACCTTGTGGCCTGAAAGGGATTAAACACATTGAGCAATCATCACCGTTTTGTGTGAAGCTTGCTGGTGTTGGCTATAACTTGCGTGTTTCCATGTTTTCGCTTGGTCGAAGGATATGAGAAGACATAGCCTTTGCGTGGCCCCACCCCAACTTTTCCCATTCAATAGATCCACCATCAGGCATTGGCAATTCACTTGGAAGCATCTCATCGATTTGTGCCCAAGATGTGAGTCCAAAGTTACGGCACGTATTTGCCGTCAGATATTCGTTGTCAATCTTCTTGAATTCTACAGTCTACTGCCATTTGCCTCGCACGGTCAACATTCAAGATGCATGCCACCTTCCATTGATAGTACTGCTCGTCCACCAATCTAATTCTTTTTCGAAGTATTTCGTTTGCAATGCAGAACTGAACTAGTTCTGTGCATGGATAGGGTGGGGAAAACGACAAAGAATCTTTGGTGCCGATGGAATCTACGAATGGCTCTGCTGCTACAGTCACCAAACCTAGAAAATCCGACGGACGACTAGCGAAGCGTTGACGTAGAGGTCTTGGCGGGGTCTCTATCAAACACCTAGTAATGTTGCCAACTAGATTGTCGAGAACTGTGTTGTCTAGACTTCGAGCAACAACGTTAATATTAGCGTGGCTCGCGACAGCTTGATGACGCAACTCTTCTATCTCGACTGCTTGCTTGGTGATAATATCACCCTTTTCACTAGATTGCACCTTGAGGTTTTGAGTCTCTTCTTGGAGACGTTGAATTATCTCATCCTTCAAGCTTATAGTGTCTAGTAACTCCTGGTGAGCATCGACGGCCGTACTTCCGAACCCTGATGCTACATGCTTGGTGTTGGAAGTGGTGACTATGACATCCATCATTGGCATTTCATCTGTAATGTGGATGGATTTTCATCTCCAACACCCCCAAGGCGGGCTATGGGTTCATCATCTCCAGCAGGATTTACGATTGGTAAATCTTCTTGGCCACCTCCTTGAACCATCGCAAGTGTTGCTTGATGGAGCTTAACTCGTTGCCGCTTTTTTTTGTAAAGGACGCGCCACTACAGTCTTTGATGAACGCCAACCTACACGTCAATCTCATACAAAGCAGGTGATGAATCTGACTTGACTGGAGGTACTTCTGGTCCATCCGCTTTCTGTGGCCCTAGTGCTGTAAACAGAAACCTTGGATGTTGCTCCCTAGGCATATTGAAATTCATCTACACCCTCGGCATTATCGGAGTTTTCCGCACAATCTTCCAATCCACTCGCTTATTGAGAATGACCTCAGCGTATACCATGCAAGCAAGATAGAGACGACAGTCATTTTCGGGCATGAATTCAAGCTCGTATAAGTATTGATGCGCTTGGAGGCATGAGTTGTGAACTCTTTGTTGGTGCATTACTTCAAATTTGCCTTGTTTGTGCGACAATTTATCAAATGGCGGTGTGAAGCAAACAATTTTGACACGTGACACCACTTGATGTAATCTTTGCAAGTGAGGAGAGACCATGACGATGGCTTATCTTGCCAACCCTAGAATGCAACTTTTGTTGGATTGTTGAACACTTGCATCCGCTTCTTCTGGAATTTCCTATGCCTTGGCCTATGCTTGTCTTTCTCCCTCTTCTTCTACAGGGAAGACAATGGTGGCTGTGGCTGGGCTTTTGGCTCACTCTCACTTTCCATAGTGGAACACTCTAAAAAAATCTACCAATATATCCGTTAACAACGCTAAGCTCTATCTCAAAAAAAACAAAAGAAAATTACCACGTTGGATTTTAAAATAATTCAAGGTAGTGATTATAATTAATTCAAACCGAGAACAAAGGTGTTGCAATACGTCGTTAGTGTGCAAATCTGTAGCCTCAATCAAAGACCATGCAATCAGCCACCTTAAAAAAATAGTTGAAGGTCATGATTTCCATTGGAGTTTAGTGAGATGGATTGGGCACGTTTTACTATTTATACCTACGGGCAGGCATGTACACGGCATGGGGATTAGGAGCATGTCGTATGGAGACCAGACGCATACGCAGGAGGTCACGCACGAACAATTTGGGATCTTGCGCGTACAATTTGAGGTCGAGCGTGTATAGTTTGGGGTCTGGCACGTATGATCCGGGTTCAGGCTTGTGGAATCTGGGGCCTTTCGCGCACATAGTGTGGTCGAGTGCGTGGCTAATTGAGGATTTGCGTGTAGCGTGTGGCCAAGTACGTTATCATACAGGGTGGTCGCGTACTGTTGTAGGGCGGGGGTGTCTTTATCTAGGCCAAGTGCGTACTGTTGTAGGGCGGGTGCATGGCAGTCTAGGGCGGACGTGTGCCAATCTGAGTCGGGCGCATGGCGTCCGGAGGTGCGCGCATTCGGGTCAGAGATTTAGGGGTTAGGTACATTTGGATGCGCATGCAAGGGGTCGGTTTATCATTTCAGTGTAAATGGGGCGAATTCTAATCTTAATTCACACAGGCTCCTCTCAAGTGGCTCCTTGTCCTAGTACTATTCCTACTTTGCTAGGAACTAAGAGGGGGGCCACTACATATTGGAGGGGGGAGTTTTTCTTTTTTTATTAAATTCTAGTTTGTGTAGGGTTGCGATTATTGCAATGGTCAGTGACTGCAAAAGCGCCCCGCGTAAGTTGATTTAGATGCTCCAGATTCATCTAAGCTTGCACCTACTAACGTTGCAGAGTCGAGCCGCAATCCTTCCGATGATCCGAAGGCACCGTCGAAGAGGGCAAAGCAAAAAAGTCTGTGCATGGGAAGAATGCGGGTTATCCACCAAAGGAGTATACCGCAATTCTTTGAGGTGTGGCAATACAATATTACCGTCAATGGTGAAAAACTGACAAGGTGCGATTTTCTCAAGTTTATTTGGAGAAGGGAGAGCCAGGAATCATGTGCTTACAAGTTGACCTCCAGTCAAAATTCGAGCGCGCTCTGGAGAGTTCTGAATCGTACAAGGATGCATACGGCATGTGTGGGAATCCGTTCCCACAAGGTTCTGGAAGTTAACCTAAAAATCCAGCAAAAACAAAAGATTAGTTATGTAATTACGATAGTCCGGACTAGAATAAAATCTATAGTCAGTTTGTAAGAATTAAGACGCATGAACTTGGTTGAAATTCCTAATTGATTCTATAGCTGCTAAACTGATGGCCGGAATAGTTATTGGAACTCCAAGGAAGTCTGTTGTCCATAGCTGTCACCATCAGCCGTATTTTTTCTAGAAGCCAGTCTAACGGCCAACTACAAAAGACCGCTGCGCGAGGGAAATCTCTTTCTTTCTTTCGTTTTTCATTCTTTGCGTGTTGCACTCTCGCTTCCTCTCTTGCGCTCTCTCTCAGTCTTCCTCTCCTAAGTGCTAGCCGTTAGGGCTTGTTAGTTTAGACAGTTAGAATGGACGTGTGTTCGTTAGGGAGGGTTTTTGTGAGGACAGTGCATGCAAGGACAACATCGAGAGAGGGTGAGGAATTAGCCAGTCTAGATGAAGACGGTCGCCATGGCCAAGAAGAAGAAGACAAACAAAGATGGGCAAGGGAAGCGAGACGAAGCGCCGGCCGCTACACTTCCACCCTTGACAAAGGTTCTGCTAGAATTCCCTGCAGACCCGGACGAGTACATCCTACTGAAGGAGAGCTTGAAGGCCATGGGCTGCGACGGATTTTTCAACGTTGCCTAGGGCATCCGGGAAAAGGTGTTCGTCCGGGAATTGATAGGAACGCCGGACCAGAAGTATGAAGGGCTGCTACGGGCTCATTTGGAACTATGGGGAGTTCCGGAATGGATACAGACGTATGGCTTCCGGGCCGGGACACCAAGGTAGGAGAACGGCGAGACGAGTTCCTCGCGGAAGAATTCAAAGAGAAAGCCAACTTAAAGGAGGAGAACAACATCCAAGACTTGAAGCATGAGGATGTTCATTTGGTGCTAGGGTTTCTAAACCCTATCTTCTATCCGGAAAAGCTGAAGCGGCTGGTGTCGAAGTGGGTGTGTACTTTTCTTGAAGCACTCCGGGGAAAGATACTGGTGGATAAGGGCACTCTCTTGAGCGAGATGATCAACCGGCTAGTGGCCAATCTCCAGAAGGTGAAGAAATCTGCAACCACTCTGGCCTTCTATGTGGCACAGTTCTACTGCCATCACCAACAACTCACCCAGACGGAGCAGAGGCTAAACGACAAAATCCTCTGCTTCCAAAAGTACGGAGGTGGGGAAACGGAAGATGAGTCCGGAGAGGCAGCTAAACCAGTGCTAGACTCAGCAACAAAAGACACTGCGGAAGAAGATCGGAGGGCGCAGAAGAAGGCTTGAGACAAGGATCCGGCACTGGAGAGTTTGGACACCAGTAATTTGTCCAGATCGTCCAGCTCAAACGACACCGGGCCGTCTGAAGAAGCCAGCCGGAAGAAGAGGAGGCTCGACCCAGAGGACTTCAAGGGCCAGATGGTGGAGATCGATGACATCCTGTGTAGGCTAACCTGGAGAGTGGCAGCTCTCAAAGAGCTCAACTACGCCATGAAGAAAGGCGTGGACTAGGTCTTCCAGAGTCTAGATCTCAACCGGCTGGAAGAAGTCATCCTCCGGGTGGATGATCTCCGGAACTCTGCAGGCAATGCATTTACAACTCACGAACCTGTACAAATCCAACACGGCGTTGGAGAAGCAGGTCGCGCACTTATGGCAAGAGAAAGCGCTAGTAGTGGCAGGGTTGTTCCGGCGTCCGTCCGTCTGTCCGTCCGTTCCATTGTCTGTTCGATAGAGGTTGTTGTCCGTCCGATAAGGGTCAACGCTGGTTTGACCATGACTAAAGGTAAATCAATTTACCCACTGCCAACAAGGCAAATACGTGGCTGACACGTCGACTAGAGGGTCACGCGCATACAAACAAGGGCTGGACGCGTACCTAAAAGGGTCGCGCGCGTATCTAAGAGGGTCGCGCGCGTACAAACAAGGGCTGGGCGCTTACCAAAAGGGGCCGCGCGCGCACGCCTTAAATAAATAAAAAATTAAAAATTAAAAAATTGTACACGCCCAACCCTTTTAAGCATGAGCCCGACCTTTTAGATCACGCGAGTACAAACAAGGGTTGGGCGCATACGCCTAAAAAAATAAAAAAAATAAAAAAAATTCTTTTTTTGGGATACACGTGCGGCCCTGTTAGGTACGCACGCGGCCCTGCTAAGTACGCGCACGACCCTAATAGGTACGCGCGCGGCCCTAATAGGTATGCGCCAGAATTGTCATACTTGACGGACGTCCGGTTCGCCCGTCCGGTAGAGCTCTCGTCCGATACAGTCAACAGAGGGTTGACTTACTCGCAAGGTAAAAACTAAGCGACGTGGCAGCTATGTTGGCACCACATTGCTGCCACGTAGGACAGGGACATGTTTGAGTAGGGGCGGGGACTAATGCCAAGAGGGAGGTGGGGTGGAGACGTCCCCGCCCTGCCCAGCGCAAGGGCGGGGACGTCTCCACCTCTACTAGTGCAGGGGCAGGGACGTCCCCGCCCCTTCATGAGTTAGATTATAGTGTTTAAAGTTACAGTATGATGGTAGTGGAAACTGTGGAATTTGGAGGGTGTACAACTTTAACTATCAATAGAGTCTTGCAAGAATTTTTTTACTTTGAATTAGAGCGGTTCACATGTGCACTAGGTTGATAGCCTCGCATTGACATGTTATATGTCAATGCAAATATTTATACCCAATTATTTGTGTTTGAAGAAATGCAAATCTCGGACTGAAAATTTAAGATTTGGACGTATCCAAATCTGATTAAATGAGTCGTATGGCAAATGCCAAGTACACATACTCTTCTACGAAGATGCCGTACTGCCTACTTAACCACCGCATGCAAAATTAATGCAACTAATTAACAAAAAGCTATTGTCGGTAACAACATAGAGGCATAGTCCAACCGTGGGGGGGTTTCATTAATGTGTCTATAACATCTGGCACAGAAGACCGGTCTTTCACATCTTTTTGCAACGCTGCAAATCGTAGCTTCAGGTGTACATATTGCTCCGTGTTTTTGGTGGTGAAATACGAAGTGTCCCAATCTTCTTTCCAAATTTTTTCACAAATCCAACCCACCGCAAATGCATCTACTACCTTGGAGTAGAGGTGTGACCGTTGCATGACTTCAAGCGAGTTGGTGGAGTCCCGCCGCCCAAGAACATAGAACAGTTCTTGTGCCACAAACCGTCGCCGCTCTCTCTCTTCTTGAACTTGCTCCTTGAATTCATAACCATACCTTGATGGCTCATTCTCCACAACTCGACTAGAAAGCCCCCAATCGCAAATTCCGATGTACAGTACCCACCAATAAATATACGTTCATGAACGTTTCCACACTACACTGCTGCCAACTTTGACACCCTCCTGAGGGCTGGAAAAATGTCATTTTACCATGAAATTTTTGGCACAAGATCATTTCTATGTTGACAATATGTGTGCCAAATTTCAAGGCCAGAAAATGAATATAGAAAAAGATATTCCAAATTTACCAACAAGTGTAGTTGTAAGCCATTCACTATTGCCAATTTTGACACCCTCTTGAGGGCTGAAAATTTGATATTTTACCATGAAAGTTTTATCACAAGATCATCTCTATGCTCATAACATGTGTGTTAAATTTCAAAGCCATGTGATGAATACAATAATAGATACACAAGATTGTTTCTCATAGTTACACATGTTGGTAGATTTTGAATATGGGTTTTTTAATTCATCTTCTAGCCTTGAAATTTGGCACACATGTTATATTCATAGAGGTGATCATGTGTTAAAATTTTATAGTAAAATAACAATTTTTCAAACCTAGGGAAGGTGCCAAAGTTGAAAGGGTACCCTTGGTTGTTTGTCACAATTAGCAAGTTGGTAGATTTTGAATTTTTTCTTTTCTATCGTGGATATTTTAGACTTGAAATTAAGCACACATATAATCAACATAGAGATGGTCTTATGTCCAAAATCTCATGGGAAAAAATATAAAACTCAATCCATGGGAGGGTGTCAAATTTGGCAAGAGTGAAATGTTTCTCACAACTACACATGTTGGTAGATTTCAAAAATCTTTTGCTGTGTAGGTATTCTAGCCTTAAAACTTGGCACACATGTATTTGATATTGAAATGGTTTCATGCCGAAAATTTCATGCGCAAAAACAAAAGATTTAATCCTTGGGAGTGTGTCAAAGTTGGCCAGGAGTGAAATGTTTCTTACAACTACACTCACAACTACACATGTTGCTAGATTTTAAATATGTCTCTTTGTGTGGATGTTTTAGACTTTAAACATTTAATAAACACAGAGGCGGTCCCATGCCGAAAATTACATGGGCAAAAAGAAAAAATTCAATCCTTGGGAGGGTGTCAAAGTTCGTAGCTATGAAACTTTTCTTAGTGCTACCCATGTTGATAGATCTTGAATATCTTTCTTTTAATTCGACTTCCGACCTTGAAATTTTGCACACATGTTGTCAACGTAGAAATGATCTTGTGCCAAAAATATCATGGTGAATTGACAATTTTTCAGCCTTTAAAAGGGTGTCAAAGTTGGCAGCAGTGTAGAGTGGAAACGTACATATGCAAAATGAACGTATACTTATTGGTGGGTACTGTACACCGTATCGGGTTTCCACTCATCAAAGTGGAGCAAAACATTCGATGGAGAGATGTCATTGTGTATATAATTCGCGTCGTGGTATTTCCCTACAATGACAAGCAACGATAGCGCGAGGTTCACTCGATTTTGGCGGTAAGTTTTTACCTACCAAAGCTCTTGGATCGACAACTCGGTATTTGGATGCATCTCAATCCGTTCAAACGGCAATGCTTTGTCCACTTTCGAGACAAGCTTGGATTAAAAACTCCCCAGAGATCCCCCATTCTACCAGAGCGTGTATCCTTCCATAATTTTTGGGTGGATGTACGCAAGTCTAATGATCCCTGGATGCACTACCGGACACCCTCTAGTCTCGTTGATGATGTCTCGGCGCTTCTCCCTCTCGTAGGTGTTGATCAGAGTCTTTCTGGCGAAGTAAATCTAACTTGGAATGTTTTCCAATTTGGTTATCATCACCTTCCGTACAGCCCCATAGCCACCCACCGCTTTTTGTCCTGGCATTGGAATCACCTTAGCGCAACTTTCAAGCCACTTGAAAGTTCCACCGACGTAGTGAGCCAAAATTTGCTCCTCAATAGTCGCTTTCCAAGGAGCCAGTTTCTTCTTACGGGAAGAAGAGTACTGTTGAACAAAGCTCTGAATCAACTTCATCTTCGCTACAAGTGAGTTGTCCTCAATGTTCTAGTTGCTTCCATCCTCCTTCTTCTCCATGACGTAACACCGGTTCGCAACAATATTGGTGGTTAGTGCGGTCACTTATGTGTCCAACCACTCCGAATGCAACCAATAATCTGAGAAATTATTAAATTTCTCAGATTTATCAAGGTTTGAGATTAATTTGTGTCGCATGTCAACGGTCAATTTGTGGTATCCCTCTTCGTTGTGGTTCAGATAGCTCCTCATCAATGTCTGTCTCGTTCGGCGGTTGTAAAACTCAACGGCAATCCCTCTACATTCAACCATGTATTCATGCGGGGGCATGTCCGGATTTCGTGACTTATTCCGCCTCTTCCTGCTCGATGACGACGGATTCAATGATCCCGAAGTCAACTCCGTGTTGGTGGACGAAAGCACCGTCTCACCAACATCATCCAAATCCATAAATTGAGGGCGCTTCTCCATCAACCTACTTCCTTCTCCCGCCATATGTGATAGTCAACTTCCTACCATGGTCGAAATTCCAAGTTGATGGTTTTAAAAAAACCGCAAAGAGTCTAGATGCAATAAATGGGCCAAGCCCGACCACCCACCAAACTCACTTTCAGGCCGCAAAGCAAACTGGCACGTGAGGCCTAAGGAGTGGACTTGGCAGAGAATAAGGACAAAAGTCCCCTATTTATGTGGTTTAGGGTTTTTTTTGCAAAGACGTCCCCGCCCTTGCCGCGGAGACATCCCTGCCCCTGCCCGGGGACCCTAGACAAGTGCTTCGTCTATCGCCTATATAATATCGTGCACGCCCCTAATTGTCCCCGCCTCACATACTCCCTCTTCATCCACCTCTTAATTGAGTTGGTTGAGGGCGTCGTGTGAGGACTTCATCCATTCGCATCATATACATTACATTCAGATTTTTCCCACCCATGGCCACGCCGGTAAAAATGAATAAAGAAGAACGAGACAAGAGTCGACTACGATCGGGAAACAAAAAACGGAAGAGGTTGCTTGTGCTTTGAAATCTTGTTAAATTGGCTTTTAAAGGTTGGGAAGAAGTTCCGGAGCCATGGAGTTTTGAGGATTGCGCAAACTTCATCGAGTGGTGCCATATCGACAAGGCTTTCCCAGAGGAGCGACTCAATTATCACCGACGCTTTCGCAAGGCAAATTTATGGAAGTGCATCGACGAGGCGTTCAAAAATCGGTGCATTGAAGTATACCAGGTCCTGTACGACATCCCTTATATCAAAGGCAATGAAGTAAATCTCTTCCTTGCGTGAGGTGTCCACGCGGAGGTAAAGTTGGGCAAGAGGGTGGATTGGTCCACCTTGAAAGCCATGGGAGATAGCATAAAAGTTCGTTCTCCGGGGAATGGATTGATTCCAATGGGGACACGAAGGTATCTAGAAGGCGGATTGGGCAAATTGATGGCGAAGACTGAACCGGTCGACACGTACGAGACCGATCCCTCAAACACAGATACAGACTCTGACGGATCCCACGTTCCAATAACAAAGAGCCAAAGGACACAAACGCGCACCAAACGAAGGAGGGCGGAACAGACGGTTAACGTAGTCGTTAACGATACCATTAATGAAGTTGTAGCTCAGATGCAATCCCCCGCGGTTGTTGATCAAACGTTAGACTTGCCCTACAAGCTAGTTCAATGACCATAGAAGATCGGAATCCACGACGGGAGGAGGAAGGGCTTGTACACGTGTCAACCCAAGACGATTCATTTGATGACACTATAAGAAAACCATGTTTTTTGTGTCGTTAAGGTTGTTACTTGTTGTGTTTTCTGTGATGTCACACATTAGTCCAAAAATTACTATAATACCTCGAATTTAGTGTGACGTTGCATCAAACGTGTTCCTGTTAAAGACAAAACACGTTGATGTCACCATAGACATGCACGTTTTTGGTGACGTCAAAATAAACGTGACCACGTCAGACTGTGACGTCATAGAAAACACAAGATGTCCACGTCAGCCACAGTGCATTTAATTTTACTGTAGAATGAGAGCAGCCTACTGCCCTAAAGCAAAAACTGAGGAAATGGACAGCTTTCATCCATAGTCGATGAAATATGTTGCAAGGAAGGAAGAGCCGAAGGACGACTTACACAAAAGCAACCTCTACAACATCTACACTTTATTTTTGGAAGTGTGGGTGAGAGCAAATTGAACTTAGGTGATAGAAGTGGGAGGTGTGGAGCGGCAAAGCTCACTAAAACACTAAGAGGAGGGAGATTAAGAGAACAACAAAGAGTAGAAAGAGGCAACTTGAAGGTGATGGAGCAAAGCAACGGTGGCTATGGTGGTGGCTATGGCAACGGCTATGGCGGCAGCTATGGTGGGAGCCATGGAGCGGTGACGACGGAGTTAGCTGGGAGCAAGGAAGGCGATCTGCGGCAAATGAAGACGGCATTGAGAGAGCTCAAAAAGAAGAAGAACGCAAGGGGAGCTTTGGCCATAGCCGGCTAACCCCAGCCATAGCTGACCTCAGCCATGGCTAAGAAACCCTAGCCATAGCCAAGTTCAGTATTCGCCACTGCGGAGAGGCTGCTGCAGCAGCAAGGCCGGTACGTCCTTCACTGACTTAGAACTCGTGAAGCACGTCGTGAGGTCTTTGCATCGAGCTGCACGTACGTTATTCTAACACAAACTTGAGCGGAGCTCTACCTCGCAATCATCTTCGCGCTCAATTCCTCCTTGTGGCGTAGCTCACGCCAAGCTGCAAACCGCAGCTCTTCCATCCACACAACGCCGAACTCCAGCTCTGTAGATCCTCTTGAGCGCCAAAGCTGTGACCTAGGCCGTCGCACTCCTCCCACGTCGTCTGAAGAACAATTTTTAGGCTCCCTAAGTCCTTACCGAATGCCCATGCTCGTTCATCCTCACATCACGGCTGACAAATGCTTGACGTCTTCACTAACATTGTCACACGTTCATTCCACGTTAAAGAGCACATCACGTAGAATAGCAGTTTTTTAGGAACATGTTTAGAAAAACGTCCAAAAGAACATGCTAGATGTTCAAGTAAACATGATCTCCAGCATGAAAAAGGTCAATGACAACATATAGGCAGAACGCGCCAACGTCATGATTGATGTCATGAGCAACACGAGCATGTCGAAACGAATGTCAAAAGTAACATCCTTGTGTGGACAGAAAATGCTCTAAAAGAATGACGTCAGCTGACGTGGGTTGTCTAGGTCATAATTTTTCGGGCCCAAGTCAGTAATTTTTAAAATTCCACGTCACTGCCCGCTCAAAATGGAGTTGGATGAAAAAAATCCCGCGTGGCGCTGCCCTAAGGAAAACATAGCTGATGTGGACATGGGCCCCCCTCCACGTGGAGCGCTTTCCCACACATTTCAGGCCACGTTCAATTGGATGTCAAGAGGTTGACAACCGTGTAACGACAAATTTTTTGACGTTTTTGGCCTATTCATCATGACGGACTTTAGGTGACATGCACATTGACGCAACAGCATGTTACTTTTGACATTCAGGCATGTTTTTCACCGTGTTACAAAAAACACGGGTTTCTTATAGTGTGAGGCCCCTACCAACGCAAACAAAGCTATGGTCAACAAAGAAGAGTTTGCGGCGGGTGATGGCGGCAAAGAGCTCGTTAAAGTGCTTGAAGAGATTTCAAGACTACAAAGTCGCTTGGATGTGTTGGTAGAACATTACTATCAATGGAAGTTGGCCTGCGTCTTCACGGCCGATCGGTCCCGACAATTGGTGGCGGGATTCCAAAAAATCCACAACAATCATACCGAAAACAACCAAGAGACGGTGTTTGGTTTGACGTCGTGGGCCTTCGTAGATGATCTTTTCAAGATGGATGAAATGGCGATGGTGAAAACCGCCGGTGGGCAAACAACCATCGATTGGTCCTGTTACAATTGGGATTTTAAAAAGGAGGTTTCATCCACCCTCAACCATCAAGGCAACCCCATGTTATTGTGGCCACAACCTTCAAGCTTCATATCCGACGGTACGACTTGCTCAATTTGTCTAAATCCATTTGGTCCAGAAGGTGGGATGCATCTAGGCACTTGTGAGCACTTGTACCATCCATTTTGCTTGATTAGCTTGATGGTTGTACGTCGGCGGTGCTCATTGTGCAAGGCCCCTTTTCACGAGCGATTGTACGAACTTTTTGGATTAGTTCCATACATGCCCCCGCATTGGAAGTTCAATGTGACGAACGCCCTTAATCAATCACAGATGTGGGGAAAAGATTAGGTGTGGAGCTGGAAACTAAAGATGCACTCGTTGGGTAAGATGCACCTCTCAAACGAATGGGGTTGGGAAAGGGCCCCGAGCACATTGTCTAGGTGTGCAAGAATTTGATTATGTTAAAGGACAAATACGGTCAAGGAAAACAAAATTTCTTCCTCATTTGTCCCCGCCTCGCATACTCCTATCCATCCATCTCTTCATTGAGCTGGATGTGGGCGTTGTGCGAGGTCTCATTCATCCATCCACGCCAGAATTTTGCATTCACACGTGCACACCATGTCTTCATCCGTACAATTGGCCAAGGAGGAGCGAGACAAGACCCGTGCACGAGCGGGGAACGCCCATCGGAAGCGGTTGCACGTTCTTCGTAATCTCAAAAAGTTGGCTTTTCGAGATTGGGAGGACGTAGTAGAGCCATGGAGTTTTGATGATTGCGCGAACTACATCGAGTGGTGCCACATCGACAAGGCTTTTCCAGAGGCGCGACACAACTATCACCGGCGCTTCCACAAGGCAAACTTGAAACATTGCATCGACGAGGCGTTTAAAAATCGATGCATCGAAGTTTACCAAGTGTTGTATGACGTCTCATTCGTCAAAACGCAACGAAGTAAATCTCTTCATTGCGCGGGGTGTTCATGCGGAGGTGAAGTTGGGCAAGATAGTGGATTGGTCCACTTTGAAGTCGATACCGGGGAAGGTAAAAATTCCTCGCCCTGAAAATAGAATAATTCCAATGGGATGGCGCAAGTATCCGGAAGGTTTATTGGGCAAGTTCATGACTGAGATGGACGACACACCTAGCTACGATATTGACACGTTGAGTTCAGATGCAAAATCCGACGGCACCCACGTCCAAGTTGCGAGTGAAAAGGCACAAGCACGTGGTAGGCTGAGGGGGACTGAACGAGCCCTTCACCAACGTTAATACTGACTAGGAGTATTTCAAGGTTTAGGACGTAGCAAAAAAAATTTGCGAACAATGCTTTTGCTCTTAACATTATATGATTTTAAATATCCTTTTTGTTTGTGATGGTACAATTTATTTAGAGAACTTGCACGTTACATTCTACTAGAGGCTTATACTACCCCTTATGGATGGGGACTTGCATAGCTCCCATGCTATTCACTACTTGATCTAAAAGGGAGCTAATAAAGGTGTTCATTATTGGAGAGCATGCCATCAAAGGACAAAAGTAGTACTTTCCATTTAGCCTTCCTTTGTAGACATAATATGTTTCTTATTTTAAGTGCATCACAATATTGTCGGAACCAAAAATAAGGCACACCATATTAAAACCTCCACCCTCTACATGGAGAGGAGGAGAACCTAAGCACCTAAAATGCCCCAAAGGCCTCCTTCTCCTGGGTAGGGAAGACGTCTCCGCCCTGTCCTGGTGGGGCGGAGACGTCCCCGCCCTTGGCGCATCAGTCCCACCCGTTCTTTGCTAATGTATAAAAGGATCAAGAGGGCCGTTTGTCCTCACGCTTGTCACCTTGGCCTCTATCCCTTGGACCTCAATTCATTTAGAGGTCCTTGCGTGTCTACTTGGGTGGCACGCGGCACTATTGTGCGGCTGAGGTGATGTAAAAATTGGTTCAAGTAGTGCACCAACGCTATTGTAACTCATATTTTCACCCGATTCTATACTATAACTAGCCCCGTATTTTGGCTTAGACGGGAGAAGCCGGGGGTATTTGGCATACGCTGTAAATGCAATGGGAAGTCAAAGGAAGCAAACAAAAGAATGGGAACCTTGGTACAATTTCGGTGACAACGGGGGCAAAGTGAGTTGTGTTTTTTGTAACTATATTTTTAGCTACAACTGTGAGCGTGCGTTCTCTTACTTTGGATATGGCGCCGAATCAGAGAGGTCGATTTGTTGTAGCCTATCTCCACATGTGCGACATCGATTTGCCAATTGTGGAAACATTGTTCCGCAACGAATGACGGGCGGGGACATGTATGGCGGAGATTTAGGCCCGAGTGGTCCATCGAGGGCACCAACTATTGACACTTCAAGCCAATCCTTCGCTCAAAATAATGTGGCGGGTGGGGTAATAAGTGGGCCTCGAGAAGGAGTGCCTAATCTCTCTGAAGGAAACGACCGCGAACATGTGTCGGGTGGTCTTACCGCCTCGAATTCCACTAGATCTGGGCAACTACATCAACAACGGATGCTTGATGCTTTTAACATTGCAAAGAGGAAGGAACTTGATGAGAAGTGGGCGACCTTTTTCTATTAGGCAAATGTTCCTTTTAATGTGGCGCAAAATCAGGCGTTCATCGATGTAGTGAGGGCAACATCCGTGGCAAAGTTTGAGTACACTCCTCCTACATATCACTAGTTGAGGACTAGATTGATTGAACCTAAGAGGTTGCAAATTGAGAAAGAGATTGAAGCCAAAGTTGGTTTTGCAATCAAGAATTATGGGGTGTCAATATGCATGGATGGTTGGGATGATGTCCACCGGAGGCCCCTCATGAATTTAATGATGTCGTGCCCCACTGGTGACGTATTCTTGGGGAGCATAGACACGAGTGGTGAGAAGAAGTCCATGCGGTACATAGCGGACCAAGTGAAAGTTTACATTGAGAAGGTGGGTTCCAAGAATGTGACACAGATTTGTACAGACAATGCTCCCAACATGCTTGGAGCGATGGATGATATTATTCTCACATACCCGCACATTCACAAGCAGGGGTGCATGGCACATGCATTGGATCTCATGTTGGAAGATTGGGCAAAGGTCCAAGAATTTAAAGATTTAATAGAGAGGGCAAAGAAATTGTGCAAATATATTAGAAACTATCATTCGACAATGGGGACACTTCGTGAGTTGAGTCCAATTGTGCATATTGTAGTGCCGAGAGAAACCCGCTTTGCTTGTAATTTCCTTATGTTGGATTGATTGGTGAGACTCAAAGGAGTGTTAGAGCAGTTGAAAGACCACCCCCGTCTTGTAAACTGCTTTGCAACCCTACGGAATAAACAAAATGGAGAGCAAGCAACAACCGCAGCGCGTAATGTGGTGCTCACCATCGAAGATGTGGCCTTTTGGCAACGATGTCCGAATTATGTGCACATGATTGGGGATGTTTTGAAGGCATTGCGTGTGTTTGATGGCCGCAAACGAGCCATGGGTCGTGCGTGGTTGTGATGCATAATTTGCGAGAACACGTGTTGCAGTTCGTAGAGACAATATTCCTCTGGAATGCATCCAATCATCACTAAATGCTCCCAAAGTAACCGCTCCGGTTTCGTTCCCACAGAGACCTCATATTCTTTTCCAAATACTCCCACTTTCTTTAACTTACTACAACAATTGTTTATAGGTTAGCTATCTTCTTAGCTTTAGTAGGGTAGATCCGGATCCTTCCGGAGTCCGGATTATGTACAATGATTTCGGGAAAGTAATTTCCGGAAGTCGGGAGGGTAGTTTGATTTGTCTATGTTCCTCCTCAGAGAGGCTCTTGGAGTTTTTAAACGAGTGGCCGGAGTCCACTGATCTTATTTTGTGGAAGTGGCTGGATTTCCCACTGCCTTGTGACTTAAAGTGGCTAAACCCCCTCCGTCCGGAACTTACAGTGACTGAACACCACTCTCCTATTCTACTAACCAGATGAATTGATTGTTGCTGCTAGACTTAGACTCTCACGACATCTGGAAGGCCTTCCGGATGCGGTCACACAGAGATAAGTCCGGACTACCACAACATTCCAGTGAGTGAATTGTGATCCTCCGGGGACGATGGTACTATCTCGTCAGAGGATTTTGTCTAGACCTACACATCGGGCTTTTTCCTATCTTGGGGGAAAACTCCGGCTTTGACCGGAATTCAGGTTAACACGAATTACTCCGTCTCCTAAGGACTACCAGGAACACTCTGCAGTTCGTCCCCTCCCCTCCTCGCTACTTCCAGACCGTGGAGTCTACCAGGCACACCTCTACAATAGCCCTCCAGCTCTCCCAGGCGATCTCCCGACACGGATCTTGAACGGTATTCCTCTATCCGAACTAACCTTCACCACACTCCGGAAGGATATTGACACAATTTCTCCCACAAGAATGGATCTGCTACCCACAAAGTCTATACCACACACTGGAAGTACAAGAGAGCCAATCTGATACAAGTAGTGCAATATATTACTAAGTGAGAAAGACAAGATGAAAGGTTTTTGCCAAAACCTCACTACTAAGTACTAACTAAGTCCTTCTATACTTAGCCTTCCTTCTAGCCATCTATAGGAAGTCCGCTAGAACTTATCTAATAGATCCGAGAAATCCGGAAAAGTGCCAGATCGGATCTCAGATCCACAAATCCCAAAACAGTTCCGTCTCCGGAATTCCTATTCCAACTTATCAAAACGGACAGTCGACTCCGTCAGCAGCCGGGTGCACTTGAGGCCCCATTGTTAATCGCTACTGATCCGGAGTCTAAGTCCAAGAAAAATAAGCAAAAGAAATCTAAAACCTAACTAACCTAAGTCGGAGCACCTAGGCCCCGATTTCTCCCACTCCGGCGGGAGGGGGAGATCTCCACCGGAACACGCGACTTGCCCTTCGCCTTCTTCGACGTTGCAGGCGAAAGGTCGGTCTTCTGAGTCGATGGCCCGGTCGTTGGAGGAACAGCAGCCACCGGAGTCCTGGCGTCCGGCGGTAGAGGGGGTTGTTCCGGTGATCCTTCCGGGATCGGGGGTGCTGGCATTTCCGTCGCGGAAGCTGACCTGGTCTCCAAGACCAGGTCGCTGTAGCTTCCGGACGGACTCCTTGGTCCGGGCGCCAACCTCCGAGACACAGACTTGGGAGGTACCGGAAGGTTGCCTTCCGTCGGAGGATCTGGCAGACAAATGTCGGGTGGCGACAGAAGATCCAGAAGGGTCTTCAGGATCTCACTCGTACTCGAATTGGGAAGTACGATTCCCTCCGTTGGTGTCCGAGGTGATAGAGTATTGAGAGACTCCGGATTTGCTAAGGTGCCCGGAGTTGGTGTTGACTTGGCCGGAGGTTCCGGAGGAGTTGCGGTCCGTGTTGGTGTCGTGGTATTGTCCGGCCCAGGTGCTGTCTGGTCTTCCGGAAGCTCCACTGTGACGTTGTCAACCAACATCTTCATGTGTTCCCAGGTCCGACCCATCTTGTCCGCTTGGTCTAGGAGAAACCGGATGATGTTGGCCCTGATGACCTTCTCCTTTTTCTCCACCAGTTCGGTGAAGAGCCAGCTCTGGTTGATCACGTCGACCGGGAATTGCAGGGCCACCCGGACCTCTGTTAGGGCCGCTGGGGAAGCCCGGACCTCCGTTAGGGCCTTCGCCTCGGCCAGCTTCCGGGCCGTCACCGCCAGGGCTGCTTCGGCGAGATAATGCTTCATTTTCCTCTCCATCCTTGTACATAGTAGAGATTTGTGTATGCAGCGCCTTCGCATCCGTCTCCCGGTTCCGGAATTCCTCCACCCTGTTGATGGCGTCCTCCAACCGGTTGACGTCTAGACTCCGGAATATTTGCTCCACGTTGGTGGTGATGATGTAGTTGGTCTCCTTAAGGAGCCCAATTCTCCAGCCAATATCCCGAGTGAGCTCATCTATCAGTTTGAGCTGACCCTTGGAATTGTCTTTGTCAACCTTTATCCTCTTCCGGCTGGTCCCTTCTGAAGGTCCGGACTCGTCTTCTCCGGATGATGCGGAGGAGCTGCGAATGCCCGGACTCTCTGTCTTGGGTTCCTTCCCCCGAGGTCTCTTTGGAGCATTCTCGCCTTCCGGAGTGCCTGTGGTTGCTGCTTCCGGCAAAGTCTCCTTCCCTCCGGACTCCTCTTCCTCCGACTCGTCCCCTCCATACCTCTGGAAGTTAAGGACTTCATCGTTCTTCCGGATTTCCGTCTAGGTTAGCTGCTGGTGGTGAGCATAGAGGTGCATCACATACGAGGCCAGGGGTGTTGCTGACTTCTTCACCTTCCGGAGATTGGCCACAAGCCGGTTGATCAAGCCGATCATCAACGTTCCCTAGTCGACGACGATCTTCCCCTGGAGTGCTCGAAGGAAAGTGCACGCCCACTTCGCCACCACCTGTCTCGGCTTTTCCAGATAGAAGATAGGATTTAAAAATCCTATCACAAACTGGGCATCCTGGTGCCGAAGGTCTTGGAGGTTGTAGCCATTCTTCGGGTCTGCTGGTCTTCCGAATTCCTCCGCCAGAAACTCGTCCCGCCGTTCCACCACCTTGGTGCGGCCGGCTCGGAAGTCGTAGGCTTGAGACCACTCTGGGACTCCCTAGACTTCCGGATGGGCTCTCATCAACCCCTTGTACTTCTCGTCCGGCGACCCGACAAGTTCCCGGACGTAGACCTCCTCCCGGATGCCCCACAGAACCTCGAGCAAACCCTCACAACCCATATACTTCAGACTATTCTTCAGCATACTGAGTTCGTCCGGGTCTTCTGGTATCTCCGAGAGAACGCGAGTCAAAAGAGGCAGTGCAACTGCCGGCTCCTCGTCTCCCCGGCCGCGCCCATCTCTATCCGTCCTCTTCTTCTTTGCCATCGGCACAGACTTCATGAGACCTGCCTATCACCTCACAGTCTCTCGAGGTTGTCCCTGCACGCACCAACCTCACAAAAACCCTCCCTAACGGACGCACGTCTGTTCTAACCGTCTAAGTTACAAACCCTAATGGCAAGTGGTTCGGAAAACCGTAAGAGTGAGAGAGGAAGCGAGAGCGAAAGAAAGAGAGAAAACCTAGACACGAGAAGACGAAGTGAGAAGAAAGAGTATCCCACCAAACCCCAGCCTTAAGTAGTCTGGCCGTTAGTACGGCATCATGATGACGGTTGACGGGGATAGTTTCGGCTGACAGTTCCGGATAACTGAATGACCCAGAATTCCGGTAACTGCTCCGGCTCCGCTTTTGAGAGTTACAGGCTTAATTAGGGTTTGCAGTCAGGTTTATCCGACTATATTCCTACCTGAAGACTATTGGTTGTATCTGAGCACAAACTATCATAACTAATTATCTAATCTTTTTTGTTTTGGCCGGAATTTAAGGTTAACTTCCGGCACCATGTGGGAACAGAATCCCACAACACGTGTACCCTTTGAGAGAGTCCCTACGAGCTGACATAGCATCCACTCTTGAGTAATCTTTTGATGCCCAGTGGCAAATGGTTTTTACCGATGTTCACTACGCCGCGGCTCTTTTGAATCCGTACCTCAAGGATAATGGGGCGCTTAGGACTGACGAAATCGTACAAAGAGCATTGAATCGGGTTGTTCACAAAATGATGGAGGTATTGGACATCTCTTATGACGACGTCCAATATGAGTTAACACAATACGAGGAGGGCACAGGACCATATGGCCCTACCGAGGCATATAACATCCGCCAAACAAAGCTTCAACCCCACCAATGGTGGGCGAGGATCGCAGACAAGGCATTGTCTGAAATAGTTGTTCGTATGCTAGCCCTTACGTGTTCAGCTAGCTCTTGCGAACAAAACTGGAGTATGTACTCATTTGTCCACAACAAGAGCCGGAATCGATTAGCTACGGAAAAGGCTGCGTCATTGGTGTATATTTATACTAATAGCCGATGCCTTCAACAAAGACCAGGGGCCGATCTTGTTCGATGGTACAATGCGAATATTCACTCAAAGGATTCCGACCTAGATGCCCTAGGGCGGGTATGGTGGGTGAACCAAATCGTGAATTTGATGTGTTGATAGCCAAAGAAGAGGAGGAGCACAATATGGCAGCTCTCCGCTCTCCGCTGGACTACCCGGGAAACCCTAATCTTTGGGCGGAAGGCGCCGATCACCTTGAGGAAACGAGAAACTATTACGGAGATGACGACCATGTGGAAGAAGAATTGGCTCAAGGTTGTTGGGGACCTTGGAATCAAAGTCCTCGTCGCAGTCCTTCGCCTCATCTTCCTCAAAATGAGGGCATTCATGAAGTGCAACCTTTGTCGACTTCCTCAGAGAGTGACATCCCAAATGTGACTAACCTTGAAGAGCCTGAATCGGGGTGGGCAATGTCGGGAATGTTCGCGACGAGGACAATTCCCCATCAGACTATGGTGGTGGAAATGGAGATGCCGACAACAACGGAGCCGGAGAGAACGCAGTAAATAGTGCGACTCGAAACAACCAAGGATCGGTTGAAAACCGGTATGGCCAGGGGAGCCCTATTGGAATGGGTGCATCATTTCATAGCACTAGAGTCATTCAAGGAGACTCTAACGCAAATGTTGTAAATACAACAATTGTAAGGACGACTCTAAGAAATGAAAGGGTTGTTAACCAGCGAAAGCATTTTAACCCAGAATATTTAGACCCCTCTGATGCTTTTGCATTCATAGAGGACCTTGAGCCACAACCATCTCCGATTGTGGTGTTGCCTACTGTTATCAATGACCAGAATGTACCAACGCCGCCTTCCCGGAATTCCTCTTCTCCTAGAACGGCGAATGCCATGTATGGACCTTTCCAACGAAGTATAGGCGTTGAGGAGATGGGTCTAAACACTTCCGTTACTACTACCAGAAATAGCAGACCCCCTTTGGCCGCTACAAGGAGGCCTCTTCATCCAATGGGTCAATATCAACAACCCAGTGGAAGGATTAATGTTTGTGGAGGGTCTAGAGGCCGTGGAGCGGCTAGAGGTCGTAAAGGAAGAAACAACGGCAAAGCATCATCCTCAAGGCTTCGTAGACGTCCCCTCCTTAGAATAGGAGCACGAGATCCGAAAGTGGTTGTACAACCGTTTTTGGACACGTATGTTCCAGGACGCTCTTCAACAACTCCGGCAGTTGTTGTTCCAAATCGAGCAGTTCGTCCTATCAGCGGCCCAACCATAAATTCCGACGGCGATGATCCTCATGCCCATCGACAAAAGAGATTCAGACGCTCGCGTTGCAATGGTGAAACAGTCGTACAGCTTCGCAATGACAACTATGAAATTGAGGGCTTTTGGACTACGGATGGTAGCAATGGAGAATTCGAAGATGAGAGCGATGAAGGAGCTGATGATGACAACCGTCCAGATTGCGATGAGGCACTTGATGATGATGATATCGTCCTTTGAAATGCGGTTATGGGTAGCTCGTCCATCGAAGGAGTGCGCAGATCGGGCCGTTTGAATAATTAAAGGACAAGAAAAGTAACTACGTATATGTATACAAAATCAAGAGAGTTGTGATAATTCAACGAAGAAGCTAGGAGAGAAAAAAGTTTCTTAGATAACTAGCGCCGATATTACTTTGTTTGGAAGTATGAAATTAGGGAATTGTCGTTAGATCGTGAAATGATTTAATGTAATAAACATATTTTGCTTCCAGACATTAAGGTCTCTCCGCTCAATGATGTAGGGGCGGGGATGCGTACATGAGGGGCGGGGACGTCTACGCCCCTGGGCGGAGACGTCCCCATCCCTAGGGGAGGAGATGTCCCGGCCTTAGTGCCACGGTGGCGTGAGACGTCCGAATGTGACGTGGCCATCACAGTAAAAATTTCTTACTTGCAAAAAATTACTGGGCACACTTCAGGCAATCCGTCTGAAC
Organism: Bryoerythrophyllum caledonicum; assembly: GCA_963971425.1. Taxonomy (NCBI): domain Eukaryota; kingdom Viridiplantae; phylum Streptophyta; class Bryopsida; order Pottiales; family Pottiaceae; genus Bryoerythrophyllum; species Bryoerythrophyllum caledonicum. Next base: position 57,013,923 of record OZ020514.1, on the reverse strand, counting down.
CGTCCGTCCGGTCCGGACCGCCCGTCCGGTTGTCCCGTCCGATCACCTGAACTCGTATGTTATGACAACCCTGGTGCGTAGGCAACAAGAATTGTCCATCATATCAGGCTTGAACCTGAAACCGTCAGTTTCACAACAAGACGGAGATGCCACAAAGACGGATGCGGTACCTGAGGAGGGCGTGGATAATAAAAAAAATTCTACGGAGGGTGACTAGGTGAGTCGTGACGATTATCTTTGAATTGTGAATCAACTAAATGAAATCTTGAAGATAATTGAGGATCTAGGAGAAGATCTCGATGAGAAGGAAAATGAAGTTGCGGAATGCCACGAAGAAATTCAAGACTTGAAGGAAAAAGTTCGGGAGAAAGACCATCTTTTTTCATTTTTTACTCGCTTTAATGGAGTTTAGAACCACAACAGTGCTAAAAATGTACATAGAGCAATGTTGAAACGTTTTGGAACAAGAGCTTTTGACAATTTTGTAACTGCCATTTATTATTGAGCGATATATTGTATATTTATTTAAACCTTGTAAATTGAGTGGCATCATGTATATTTAGTGGATTTTTATGAGATATTTTAGATATCAAAATGTTAACTGTTGCAATGTTTCAATATACCGTCGAATTAGTGCAAACCTTGAAGTATCATGGAAGAATCTAAATCGCCTGCCCGACCCTTAGAGTGCGCGCCCGATTCCACAATGCGCACGCCCGGCCCCAAATCTGCGCGCCCACCTATACATTCAATGTACCCAGCCCCTAAGCGTGCAAAACCGGCCTCCTAAGGTACGCGCACGCCCCAACATTGTGCGCGCCCGGCCCTAGAGCGTACACGCACGGCCCGTTAGCGTGCGTGTTCGGCCCACAACGTGCACGCCCGGCCACATGGAGTATGCGATCGGTCCCCCTTGTGCGCGCCCAACCCCAGATGCTCTTGCTCCAGCACTATACAAGAACCATATGCGATGTGCTTGACTCACCTCACATCCTTGGCTTCATGTCCCAGACTCCTTATTGGGCTCCTTGCATGAATCTACAAGTTTGTAAGTGACCTTTAGGTCCACATCTTCTATGCACACACATTTTCTATTACTTTTGGTGAATTCTCTTTCGCACAACATTGCGCGCCGATTCTATTGCGATGTCATCTCAACAAACGGCTCAAACAAAGGAGTGGGCTCCATGGTACACATTTAACAAGAAAAATCAAGTAACATGTGTTTGGTGCAATTATACGTTCGCATACAAACGTGGGAGGTGCATGTCACACTATGGGTATCCACAATAGACGAAGACTTTGTGCACTAAGGCCCCAACAGCTATTAAGGCCCGTTTTAAAAGATGCGGGAATATTATTCCTACTAGGATGACCGAGGCGGAGATCGTTGGCTTTCCTAGCGCACCAGCAACAGTTCCACTGAATTTTGTTCTAGCCAATCCATCCAACAAAGTAGTTTCTTGGAAACTCGAAATGAGGAGAACACGCAGTCTACAAATCTTCTAAGCCAAGCAGCATCATCAACACCAAGATCTGTACAACAACGGAGCTTCCCGGACGCTTACCAAATAGAAAAATGAAAAGAGTTGGACGAATTATGGGCACAATTTTTTTATGAAGCAAACGTTGCATTCAACGTGGTTAGACATCCGGCCTTCATCAAGGCCACCCTCGCAACGTCAAAGGCGGGTTTCGATTATACACCGCCATCGTACAATGCCATGAGGACGACATACATTGAGCCTCTAAAAAAAAATGAAAGACCTTGTGGACAAGAAGACCGGCGTAGATATTGCCAAGTATGGGGCAACAATATGCTCGGATGGGTGGGACAATGTTACACGTCGCCCTCTCATGAATATCATGCTCGTATGTCCAATGGGTGATATCTTCTTGGGGTCTATAGACACCATGGGTATGAAAAAATTTACGGCATATATAGGGGACCAATTGAAAAGTTTTATCCGTAAGGTTGGACCATTGAATGTGGTCCAAGTGTGCACTAATAATGCTTCAAATATGTTGGGGGCAATGAAGAAGGTCAACCTTAAGTACCCGCACATATATACTCAAGGATGTTGTGCACATATTTTGGACCTCCTCCTAGAAGACTGGGGGAAGGAAGACATATTTGCAAACCTCGTCCAGAAGGCGAAACATATTTCATTGTAAGTCTAGAACCACCATGTGCCCATGGCCATTTTTCGTCGATTTTCACCAAAATTGTCTTTGTTGTGGCCTTCAGCAACAAGGTTTAATGCAATTACATAATGATCCATCGTCTGTTGGAAGTGAAGAATGCCTTGGAGATGGTTGTGATAGATCCAGCATGGATATCCTACATATCGTTTCTTTTCAATAGGCAAAACGGGCACCATGGCCATGCGAAGGCATCGTAGGTACGAGTCACCGTTCTAGACGAGACTTTCTGGCATCGGTGCACTAACTTTGAATTTGTAGTGGCACCAGTACTAAAGGCATTGCGGAGTTTTGATGGTGACACTCCGGCAATGGGAATTGCTTGGATAACCATGAACAAGCTAAAGCCTAAAGGAGCACGTGTTCAAGTTGCGCAATGTGCCGTTCAACATGCCAGCCGGAATTGCAACTTGCCTCGAAGGATCATTCCTTGTCCGTTGGGAGATGATGGCAACAGACCTTCATTATGCAGGGGCTTTATTGAATCCTTCTCTAGCCAATAACTTGCAAATTCAAAACAATGGTGAGGCCAAAAGGGCCCTAAACAAGGTTGTTATGACGCTCTATGGTCCACTCGGAGTGTCTTTTTCGGCAGTAATGCTCAAAATCACGGAGTATGAAGAATTGCGAGGCCCATATTCACCGGAGGAAGCTGGAGAAATTGAAAACAGTAACCTGTTGCCTCACCAATGGTAGAACCGCGTGGGCGGGCAATCATTGCCTATCATTGCGAAGCGTATAGTAGCACAAACCTGCTTGGCCTCGTCATGTGAGCGTAATTGGAGCATGTATTCGTTCGTGCATAGTAAGAGCCGAAATTGCTTGGGAGTGTAGAAAGCGGAAGATTTGATTTATATCTACACAAATAGTCGATTGCTTCGAGAACGTGCTCGACCAGACCCGATTCGATGGTATGAGGAGAATGTGCATTCGGAGGAGTCTGATCCAGATGGGGGACTTCCTTCAAACAAAGAGGACGAGGGCTTGGAGTCGGATGATGAGGGTTACAACTGGATGGGTGTCGATTGGGAAGACCTTGCCGGTGACAACAACCCCATGTCTGATCATAGCCCACCTAGGGACAACTCTGCAAACAACGAGCACAGTAGAGATGCACTACATGACCATTTTCACAACGTCCACGGCGACCCAGTGGATCCTTTTGTATTTGATGATGTCAATGCAAAAGCAGTTCACAATATAGTAGATTTATTGGGTGAAGACCATGCCCAAGAAGCTAGGGTAGAGGAAGATGGGTCGGCATTAAGGGACAATCTCGATTAAGATGACAACATTTTGGAGAAAAAGTCTCCCAACTCTAACGGCTCTAGCGCCTCAGGCCCTTCTACTGACAATAGCCTTGATCTTGATGGCCATGGCATTGGCATTGTAGCGCACAATGCATATCCTCACGACGGAAACCAAGTGAACTGTGGTGGAAACAATAATGAATCCCATGAGCCAATGGCCACCACGGGGTCCATTGAAGTTGTGAGAAGCACTGCGGTTTTGCCTCAAGCAATAGAATCAGACTCAGAGGAAGACATGCCACTCCAAGATTTGTTTCAACGGCCACGTGCTCAAAGTATCGCATCGATCGGAAGAACTCTTTTACGTGTAAAGAAAAAAACCTCTTCAACCATAGTCCAGCCATCCATCCACCGTAGCGCACTTAGCCCAAATGGTGGTGTGGAGCGTGCGATACTAACCCCACAACTTCCCTCCGCGAGGGTTGGGTCCTCTACTGTGAGCAGCCATTTAGGGACACGGAGGGGCGAGGACAATGGTACTCTCCCTTTCTTCACGGGACCTTGGCGAAGCGAAACCTCGGAGAGAGTCATTGGGCCCATAAGAAACCACTCTAAAAACATGGATGGAGTAACAGACAAAAAGAAGAATATACGGATAAAATGACTTGTGAACAGTGCATCAACTACTGGAGCCGAGCTACAATTACGAAAGTTGGCCTCGGAGATAGAGGAGTACATGGCACCAGTCTTGGAAAATTCAGTGGAGAACTTCTCATCATCGGGCGATGATGCAGATGATGAGGATTGCGATGTGGTACCTGACGACAATACGGTGGTGCTTCGCGGGCTCTTTGTTCCCCAAAATGTTTGCCGATCAAATCGGAAGAGAAAACACAATGAAGAATCATAGAACTTTGATGATTAAAAGATGACGGACACGAGGGTACTACAAGTTAAAAGTGTCTTTAGTAGTGTGGTGATTGCTTGGTACAACAGTTTCGTGGCATAAAACATGTACTTGGAGTTGAGAGTGCCTATTCATGAAGGCACCACATTGAAACAAATAATTTTAAGGTTAGACCACCCCTGTACAATGTATAGTATTCTTTCAAATTCTTTCTACCTCAACCTTTTTGAGGGGCAAACACTCTCCATGAGCGCACGCGCCTGGCCATAGAAGCGCGCCTAGCCCCTAACACGCACATCCGATAGGCAGGTGCGTACGCGACCCACAATGGTACGCACCAGGCCTGTAACGTTGCGCGCCCGGCCCCTAATGATACGCGCCCGACCTTGACGGTACTCGCACCCTGAGGATTACGCGCCCGGCCCCAATTGGAACGCGCCCGGCCTCAAATGTTGCGCGCGCGGTCCAAAGGCACGCGCTTGGCCCTATGATGTGACGAGGAAAGTCATCTGACGTATTGACACACATGTTTTACTAAGGGATAATTTGTAAATTTGTTTTAGGGTTTGTAATTTTTTTTACACTCAACTGTTCGCCAAAAAGTGCTATCCGTCTTGTCCGTCATGTTCGTCTGTACTGTCTAGCCGTTTGTCATGACTATCCGTCTTGTCCGTCCGTCCGATTGTTCGTTTGTCCGTTGTCTTTGGACCCCTTTCTGTCGACATAGACAACCGTGACGTACGCGATGGAATCATATTCCTGATTACACATTTGTAGAGCCTAAATCCTAAAAATGGCTTTTTTCATAAAATTAAGTATAAAACGGGTTGTAGATATATGGAAAATTAAATAATTAATTATTAAGTTTACACTAAATAGTTAATTAACTAGAAAAGTGCCTATTCATATCCAAGAGATAAGAGATAATGGGAAAAGGGTTGAACTCGCACCCTTTGGAAAGGGTGTGCCTTTTCATAAGTAGATATGAATGGATGTGAGGATCAAGTGAAGTTAGTTTTAACGGTTAATTGTAGAAAAAACCGTTTTTCAAGAGGTGTGCCTCTTGGCTTTGAGTAGAATGAATAGCTTGAATTTTTAGCATTCTTGGCCATTTCCATAGACATTCCTTGGAGGAAGATTGGAGTGAGCCCTAGCTTAGGTGAATAAGCTAGCAATTGAAGAAATCTCTTATGTTGTAAGAGTATTATGTTATGTGTGAAATTGTTAATATTTAATTATTATTGAATTTGCATATGTAAAGTCTTGTGTGTGACTTAATTAATATGTATAATTGCAATAATATTAGTGCTTCATAGAATAAATTTGACATTGTGTTTTGTAAATGCAATTATATGCATGAGGTTCTTATGCATAAATGCATTATTTATTTTAGATCTTCATTGTAAAAATTAGGATACTATCCTAATTAATTATGTAATATGAAATTGTGTGTATTAATGAATTAAATTGAATGTATTGCATATGAGTGAAATATGAATACTTAATATTAAATCTTCAAGAGATAAAGTTAGGGAAGATCCTAACTATGTCAAAGTGACATTGTGAATATTAATGTAATAGTTCTAAGTGTATGTAAGGCATTTAGAAATTAATTTGGAGTAAGAAACTTAATGCATCAATGTGAGAAATGCATAAGTAATTGATGTAAGACTTAAGCTTAAGTGTGGAAACTTAAGAATTAAGACATAAGATGGGAGTCTTATGCATGTGTAAATAAGTAAACTTAAGTCTAAAGTGTAATAGAACTTAAGTTTAAGTGATAAAACTTAAGTCTGTGGTGAGGGAACACTTAAGTTTGGGTGATAGAACTTAAGTTTGAGTTAGAAAACTTAAGTCATACAAGAATAAGAGTGAAGATACTCTTTTTACATTCAAGTGTTAAGGACTAATAGATAGTTAGACTTAAATCAAGACTTAGAATAGAATTATTTAGGAACTTAATCTAACTTGTATGTTGTTTGAACTTAATACTTGTGATGAATGCGTGAGCGGATTGGACGCACGTGAAAAGTGAAGCAAATTGTATGAGGTAAATTTGTAAAGTTAAATGGAATTAATTAAGGAGCAAACAATGAGTACAATGGATAGGATCCATGAGCCGAAGATGGCAAAAACTAAGAAACTAACCTATAAGCACATTCATAGTTAATTCAAGAGCAAGGCTCTTTAGAGAAGCAAGGCTCTACCTAAGCATATAAATCCTTGGGATTAATACCTTAAGAGTGAAATGCTAAGTGTGAGGCATTTTAAGGTTTAATTCCCTAAAAACAAGTGCATAAACTTAAGTAATTCAATAAAAGATAACTTCTGACCAACAATTAAAGACAAACTACTTGACATTAGACGCTAAACCATCCCGGGACGAGGAACTTGGATCAAGAGTGATTCTCGGGTGTTTTGGAGAGTGGAATTTTTGGGCTACAGTTTTTTGGCGACCATGCTGGGGATGATACCACCAAGTGTCAAGTAATTTTTTATTAAAGAATGTTGTCATTATTTGAGTTAAATACTTAAGTATTGCTGTGATTTAAAGTGTAGAAATGAACGAGACGGTTTATCATAAAAAATACTAAAATTAAAGATATGATCCAAAGTAAATTGGACAATCGTAGTGTGAGATTCCATGGGAGACAAGGATTAAGAGAACATGTCTTTCCCATGGGAAATTTATGAAGAAAGTCTAAGTGATTTTTTCAAAGGACCATGTTTATTTAGCGCTCTATATCGTGTTTATAGAGGTGCGTATTATGGTCAAGGTTTTCAATTTTATGGAGCGCACCTAGAAATTGATAAAAACTTTAAGGAATAGTTTGAACAATTACGGATAGAAATTAAACAAATAATTCTAAATAAAGTGTGGAATAATGGCAAAGGATTTAATGAAGTAATTGTCAAGAAAAAGACATTATATTTAAAATACCAATTACAATTTCTTTTTGCTCAATACGGTAGATTAAAACTTCAATCCTAACCCTTAATTTCTAAAGGTATTGGAGCTTGGAACGGATTTAAGTTTGATAAAGAAACTTATATTTTTATTTATAGTAAATTTAATTTCCAAACTAAGGTGTTTTTTCCAGATTTCTTGTCCAAAGACCCAGAACTTCCCGTGACTATAGCTTTTGATTTATTATGTCTTTAATCAATGAGTCTTGAGAACGAGACATCTAAGGACTTAAGAACTAGGTTGAAAAGATTGTTGATAATTTACGAAAAAATAAAAGATAATGAATTAAAATTATTTAACCTTTTGGGGAAGGAAATAGAAAGAATTAGGGAAAATAATAAAAATTCAAAAAAGAAAATTGATATCATTAATGGTCTTTTACAAAAATTTAAATATCCGAGGGAGTTAATTATTGAACCTTTACCATTAATGATAAAAGTAGAAAACTTTACCCTAACAACTTGGTATCATTACCAAATTCTTTATGGATCAACTAGGGGAGAGTCCTCTGAGTAAAAGATCTAGACTAATAAGACGCATAATATCCAAAGTTCAACGTTATAAAACTCTTGCACGTAATGATCGGAAGGAGTTAAAAATACTTGAGGACGGGATAGAGGGATTACTCGAAGAATTAAGTCAATGGGTAACTGCTGAGGAGATGGGAGAATTGTTGACTATATTAAGTTACCCTAGGCATATCCATGAAGATGTTAAGGGAATGAATTTGACGGAGGAAGCTATTTACCTTTGTTTAAATTAAGAATAAAAATTAAAAGTTAAGAATAACAAAATAAATCAGTAGCCAACATTTGAAATACTTAGTTATTCCATAGAGGAAATAATTAAAGAATGGTAATCTTAAGCATTTTAAAATTCATGAGAACTTAAATTGGAAAAATTGGGTTGTTATAAGCATAATACTTAAGAAAAAGTTAGGTTGAAGTAGAACCATGAGTTGCTGAGGATAAAACAGTTTTATTATAAAATTAAAAATTTTAATTCAAAAAAAAAATAAAAAAAATTAGAATTAAGATAAAAATTCTATGGGCATTACTAATGTCAGGAAAAGACAAAGAGAAAAGAGAAAAATAAAAAGTTGAGAGAGCTCAACGTTATAAAAAAAGGGCAGAGAAAAAACAACCCTCTACAGTATTGGGAATACATAATCCTACCTTTAACACTGTTACAACTCCTTCTCCCTTCAAACTAGATGATGAAATAGCAAAAGCCTTAGAAAAGGCCTTGAGACAAACTAAAAGGGAGAAAACATATAAGACACTGCCCGATCCTCCAAATTCTCCTCAGTCAGAATCAAAGAAAGCCGAGTTTACCCCAGAAGAGTTAGTACTCGCAGCCTTAAAAAATCATAAGAAGGACTATGTAGGAAAAAGAAAAGATAAAAAATATACCACTCACACTTGTTGTTCTAATAGCCCAAAAAAAGAAGATTGGAAGACCCAAAGCGAGAAAGCTTGGTCTAATTCCTTAGAAAAGGAAGGATTCTCAGCAGAGGAAGAAATAGATGAAAAACTTGTTAATGAAGATATACTTAACGTTCACGCTCAACAAGTTGATGAGTTGGAACAATTGTTTAGAACCCCCATACCACACACTTTAACAATTGATCATACCTACGAAGTAGGTAACTCCTAAAACCAAACAGACTTTGAGACTCCCTATCCAAGTTCTTTTGCCGAAAGATTTATTTGAGTCAAAATTAGAAACACCAATATTTACTAAGAGTGAAGCAAAAGAATCTATTGACCACTTTCTTAATGCCAGACCATTGGAAAATGAGGAAGAAAAACATGAGTTTCATAAGGAAATATTTGAAGCATTTAGCCAAATTCTTAGACCTACTACCTTAAATTTTGACATACAAGAAGAGATTGACCAATCTAGTGTGGAGGAAGAAGAAGTTAAGTATAATCATATTAAAGAGGAAGAGTACGACGTAAGTGGGCAAAATGAGCCTAAAGGAGGTGAAAGTAAACTTAACAGTGTTAGTAAAGAAGAAGAGCGCTCAGAACCACCATCACGAGTAGAGAGTCCAGTTGGACATTCCCCAGGTACTTCTGGGAGGACTTCTCCTTCTGACACTTCTTCTGTTAATTCTACCTCTAGCAGGTCCTCATTATCCTCACCACCTTCAATCCCTCCTACTCTTGACAACCCTTTGGTTGATCCCATTGCTATGGCACATCATAGGATGCTTAATATAGTTCCATTTTCTATATTCTATGGAGATTTAGGAGAGGATCCAGATTCCTACTTGGAAAGATTCCAAGTAGTGGCAATAGCTAATAATTTAGCAGTGGATAAGTATATCACTAGTTTTCCTGGTAATTTACTAGGGAAGCTCAGAGGTGGTATGCAGCATTAAATCCTCGACCAGCAGATTGGGATGCTTTAAAAGATGCATTTTTGGCCAGGTTTAGACCCCAGTCTTATCACAATACCTTGCAAGATCAATTACAAAGTTTTCAGATGTATCCTACTCAATCTATAGCAGGTTACTATAGTCGACTTAAGAATTTGTTACACAAATGGAGGGATAATGAGATTTCCGAGTCATGGATTACAAATACATTCACCAGAGGATTATTAGACCCTTTGTGTATCTATCAAGTTAAACTTTCTAATCCTGCAAACTTAACTGGAGCATATGAGGCTGCCAGAAACTGGGAAGCTACTATGGAAAGATCTAACATGTTGTACCAAAATAGGAGAATTACACAACTAAATCTTCAATATATGCCTATATCTTACCCAATTGGAATGGATAGAAGTGGAAGAGACTACTATCCTAAATCAATAACCCAACAACCTCACTTAATATTACCAGGACCAATCTTAAACAGAGAAAAACAATTAGCTTTAATGTCTGCTAACAGGGAAGAAACTGAAATCCAAGCTTTACAAAAACAATTCATGGAATTATCAGTTCAAATTAATGGAGGAAAGAATAAGAGACCTAAGGCTACAAACCAAAGAACTAATATTTGGTGTAGTAACTGTAAAGGGCATGGACACTAAAGTACGGAGTGTCGATATCCTATTGGGGGAATCCCTAAACTTAAATGTGCTTATTGTGGTGCAAAAGGCCATGATATAACTACTTGTAAAAATATAAAAGAAGTTGAGGCCTTGGTACAAGAACAACCTGCACAAAGTAATAATAATCAAAAAATCCCTTATAGGATAACTTCTAAACAACCATTTACCAAATCCGGTGACAATAGACATCCCAGTGGGACCAATGGATAAAGTCAACATGCGGTTTGGAAAGGACCATTTAATCAAGATAGGAATATGGGAGTTGTATGTTTTAGGTGTGGAGAGTTGGGTCATTACTCAAGAGAATGTCCAAATCCACGTCAGCAAGTGGGATATAACCCAGTCTGTGGAAGTTGTGGACAACGAGGTCATGTTTCTACTTATTGTACTACTGTTATCACATAATTTCCTAATGTAAGAAAGCAAGTTCAAATTCAAGAGGTAGAATCCTCTTATGCTAGAGATGTAAATTATTTGGCTGTTGATACACCCCAAGATGTTTTAAAAAACAAGATGTTTTTAAGCTAAAGAACAAGAGCCAATTAGTAGTTCAGAAAGTGATTACAGTAAAGTTAAACTTAATCATGTGCTTAATAGACAAATGCCCATTATACTTAAGAAACCTGAACCACCTAAACCCAATCCAGAAATAATAGACATGATAAATAGTGATTCCCAAACCAACATTAGGCCAGAGCCTATACAACCAAAAAATGTGTCTCCACCTTAGGATAAGCCAAGCATTCCAACAAAGCCGTTGGAACAACCTACTTTTTATAGACCTTCAAAGACCATTGTCAAATAACCATCATTGACATTGAAAAAAAAAAACATCATAGAATGATGAGATTAGCTGTTGAGATGAATCCTTATGACATCCTTACAGATTTGGATAGACTACAACCTCAGATTTCCTTAAGACAGTTACTTGCTTTGTCACCATCTTGTAAGAATGAATTAACATCCTCTTTAACAAGGAAAGGAGCCAAAATAATTGAGGATACCAATGTTAAGAAAGCTAAACCGAAAACAAACAAAGAGAGAAACAAACTTCAACCTGAGATTGTAAGTGTCCATGATATCTCTTTTGATCCAGGAGCACCCATAGTTGATGTCATTATAGATGGAACTTTAGTTGATGGAGTCCAAATTGATAGTGGAAGTAGTGTTAATCTTATGAATGTTAACACTATGGAAGAATTAGGTGTAACTAACATAGTACCTACTCCTATTATCTTAAGAATGGTAGACCAAAGCCGAGTGAAACCATTAGGTAAATTGTTGCAATTAAATACCATAATTGGTGGGATTGACTGTAAAGTTGATTATATTGTTTTTAAAGTAAGTAAATCTATATCGACTTACCCTATTCTCCTTGGTAGACCTTGGTTATCCTTAGCCAAAGCTAAAGATGACTGGGGTAAAGGGACGTTAACGATAGGGGAGGGTAAAAGTAAAATAGTGCTACCTATGTTTCTAGTGGAATACCACGGAGAAACTCAGAATGAGGATTCAAATTGGACCACTGAGGCAGACTCTGAATCTGAACGTAGTGACACTAATAAAGTCCAAGATATGCCTACTATTAAAAGTTTAGGTCCTGGAGAATACTTTGTTCCTCCTAGTCATATGGATGACTCAGATGCAGCTATAGAGGCATGGCAAAATGCCCCAACATATAATGTGACAATTGAAAAAGAGTCAGATAAGGAACTTCTTTATGTAAGTGATTTAGAAGAATTAGTGGGTGTAAAGAAGACACCTACTGTCAGACCCTTAATAAAAAAAACTATTGAAATAAACTTAGGAACTAAAGAAGATCCTAAGCCAATAAAAATATATGACGGATTACAACCTCAAGAATCTGATGAGTGGTTGGAATTTTTTAAGAAGGAGAAAGATGCCTTTGCTTGGACATACAAAGACTTAAAAGACATACCTCCAGATATTTGTCAACATCATATTATCCTAGGAGCAGATGCTAAACCTGTTAGACAAAGACAATACATGATGAACCCAAAGTATTCCTTAATGGTCAAAGAGGAAATTGATAAATTACTGGAGTGTAATTTCATTTATCCAATACTATTTAGAGAGTAGATGTCACCTATTGTCATAGTACCTAAGAAAAATGGTAAGATTCGCATTTGTCAAGACTTTAGGCAGTTGAACAAAGCCACTTAGAAAGGTTTATTTCCCTTACCATTTTCTGATGCAGTTCTAGATGGTGTAGCTGGGCATGAGTGCTATTCTTTCCTAGATGGATTTTTGGGCTATAACCAAGTTCAAATAGCTCTGGAGGATAGACCATTAATCACCTTCACCACAGATTGGGGAACTTTTGCATATAATGTTATGCCCTTTGGACTGTGCAACGCGGTCTAGCAACTTTCCAGAGAGTTATGACACAAACCTTTACAAAATACCTAAGAAAATTTATAGAGATATTTTTAGATGACTTCTGTGTATTTGGATCTAAGAAAGATCATCCAAAGGCATTAAAGCAATGTTTCGACAGTTGTCGAGAGTATGGAATATCCATAAATGCTGCTAAGTCTGAGTTTGCAACTGTATGTGGTAAGTTATTAGGTCATGTTGTCTCAAAAGAAGGGATCGCAGTTGATCCCGACAAAGTAGCAGTTATAATCACAATGGAAATCCCTGAGCACTTAACTGCACTTAAAGGATTTATGGGTGCTACTGGATACTATAGGAGATTTATATATAGATTTGCATTTATAGCTGCACCTTTGAATGCTTTAACTAAACAAACCCTTATACCTGGAGTTTGGTCAGATGACTGCACTAAGGCTTTTAATAAGTTAAAACGTCGGCTTAGCAAAGCACCAATCTTAATTCCTCCAGATTGGGATAAATCTTTTGAAGTTTATGTTGATGCTTCCAACGTGGCAATTGGATGTGTCTTGAGTCAGAAAAATAGTAAAGGTCATGATAGACCCATATATTTTGTCAGTCGCCAATTAAGTGTTGCTGAGAGAAATTATTCTGTCACTGAACATGAAGGTTTGGGAATGATCTTTTCTGTTCAAAAATTTAGACATTACTTATTGGGATATAAGTTCACTTTCCACATTGATCATGATGCATTAAAGTACATGATCAATAAACCTCAATTAAATGGACGGATTGCAAGATGGGTTCTACTTTTACAAGAGTTTGACTTTACCATTAATGTCAGACCTGGGAAGATCCATCAAAATGCAGATTTCTTATCTAGACTTAGTGAGACAATCAATCCCGAATCTATTGATGACAACTTTCCAGATGCACATATCTTTGAAGTTAGAGATGGTATAGAAATACTTGACATAATTCCTCTAGAATATGCAGATATTATCTATTATTTGACTAAAGGAATTTTCCCTATTGACTACACTACTAAAGATAAAACAAGGTTAGTACACCAATCCTTACCTTACACTATGATTAGTGGAGTTCTTTAGGAAAAGATGATATACTTAAAAGATGTGTAAATCCTAGTGAAGTGCCTATGGATTTACAAGGATGTCACACCGATGTATGTGGTGGCCATTTTGCGGGATAGGCTACGGTTGAAAAAGCGTTAAGAACAGGCTATTGGTGGCCTACTCCTTTTTTCGATGCCACTACCTACGTTAAGAAATGTGACCCTTGCCAAAGAGTTGGTAAACCTACAGCTACTAAAGCTATGCCTTTGACACCAATTTTAGCCCAGGTCCCTTTTGAGAAATGGGGAATAGACTTTGTAGGCCCTATTAAGCCACCTAGTCGGGTAGGACAAAAACGTTACATCCTAGTTGCCACAGAGTATGTAACTAAATAGGTCGAAGCCGTAGCAACTAAGACAGATGATGCGAATACTGTAGCAAAGTTTATTTATGAAAATATTATTGCTAGATTTGGTTGCCCCAAAGAAATTGTAAGTGATAGAGGGACTCACTTTATTAATGATACTATTGCAAAAATGTTACAACGATATTTTATTAAGCATCGTAAGTCATCTCCCTATCACCCTAGAGCAAATGGGCAGACCGAGAAGTCTAATGGTATTCTTTGTAAAATAATAACAAAAACATTAGAGGGACATGCATCAAATTGGGATTATGAGTTAACTAATGCTTTGTGGGCCTACCGTTGTACCATTAAAACTACAACTAAGGCTACTCCATTTTCATTGGTCTATGGCTTAGAAGCCATGTTACCAATTGAAGTGGAACTACCATCATTAAGGGTTGCTATTTCTCAAAGATTGGGAGATTCGGCTTCCTTAAGGGAACGTCTAGAGAATTTAGAGCGACTCGATGAGATTCGAGCACAAGCTTATATGAATATGAAAACAATTAAAAAACAACGGAAAACTTACTATGATAGTAAGCTACAACCAAAAATATTAAAAGATAATGATCTAGTCTTACTCTATGATAGTAGATTCCAAAAATTTCCAGGAAAATTTAAAATGAGGTGATTTGGACCATATCGGATACTTAAGTCTTATCCTAATGGATCTGTTGAGTTACAAGATTTTGTAGGGAATATCCATGCAACAAGATACAACGGTTACAGATTGAAAAAATATGTAACTTGAGGGCAAGTTAAGCATTAAGAAGGAGGCAGGACCAACAAGATGTGACCTTTTATATAGTCCGGAATGACCCTAAACTACCCAGGTGAAAGTAAGAAATAATGGCAAAGTTTTGAAGTCTAATTAAGGGTGATTTTATAACTTTGCATTAAAAAAATTTCTTACTTGATGGGATAGGTCACAAGTTGCTAATAAAGTTACTTGTGTGGTTAACAAAAAATAAAAATAAAAAATAAAAAATAAAATAATAAATGCAAGAGAAATAAAATTACATGATAGTGCCTCATGAAGAAAGTGAAAAATAAAGCAACAAATTGAGAAAGTACCCTCAACAAGTTAATTTTTAAGTTATTAAATGACCCTACATTTCTTGAATGAAAGTGGAAAAATATCTAAAAGATTTAGAAGCATTATGAGTTTGAATAAGTTAAACACTTACGACTTCATAATAAAAACTTTTTTTAATGGGATCTTAGAAGATTTGAGAGATCACTAAAATAACCATTTGTTTATATTAAAAAATAAAAACAAAAATAAAAAGAAATTTTTGAGTAGGATTCTCAAATTTACAAGTGGTAAAACTTTTTAGACATGATGGCATGAGTATGTACTTAAGAAAAAAATTAATGAGTAAGATTGACAAAATAAATGCAAGATAAAAAAGAGTCAAGTCTTGACCAACTTTAATTTTAACAAAAAACCGTGAGTGTAAGCTCATTGAAGCTAAGATTATGCACTTAAGGGAAAGCAAAAAAGTGTGGAAAAAATTAATGGTTGGAAGGAGACAAACACTGTTGGAACTACTTTGCACATGGATGCCAGGGAAGGAGCCGAACGCATGATCATGGGAAAATCACAAGAAAACGAAGATTTGATCTTGACAATGATGAATGATGTCAAAATCAGAGATATTGACATGTTCCGTTGATCTAGTACGTTACACTCGTTGAATTAATCATCATGCAGACTCGTCAAGAACGAGTAAAAGGATTTCTCCTTCTGCATGTTGATGTCCGCCATAGCTGCAAAGTTGAGAGAGCATAGAGGAAATTGAGGGTGTAGAAAAACATGTGCTGTGTGAGAGTAGGGAAACTTGACTTTGTAATTCAGAACAAAACTTGCGAGATAGTGCGTGAGCTTCCTGCGTTGAGACGAGCAACTGAGGTATGTGTTTCAGCATTTTATGATGGCTAGAAGTTGATTTCCACACCAACCTTGAAAGTTGATTTCTGCACAAATTGACGGAAGTGTGTGTGACAGAAGAGAAGAAACTATTGTTTGGAGCCAAGACCAAACCCTGTTGAGGTAAACAGTGTTGACTCACTCGTAGGAAGTAGTATAGTGACTGCCGCGGAAATTGAAGAACAAAGTTAGTAAGTTTATTTTGTGCGTAACCGTCAAGAAGTTTAAACTGAAAAGTTTAGTCAAACTAAAAAACGTTATGACAGTTAAGAAATGTTTTCAAAACTGTGAAGTAGTTATGAGTCAGAGAAGCATCAAAGGAAAATTATCATGAATAAACATAGTCGTGAGAAGGTGAAGTCTCTTAGTTGAGTAAACAAACATATACTCCAACGATGGGGAGTATTTGTTGTAATCTCTCTGTCGTGTATGAGTTAACAAGAACCCTAATGCGACATTTAACTAAATCTGGACTTTCAAAAGTCCAGATTGGTCAAAGTCCGTATTTAGTTTGATAATATACCATGTGGGTTGCTTCATCATATAGGGGGAGCACCCGATCCAACGGGCTCTTCCTTGAGATTTGGATTGATGACTTGAAGCATTAAACATGAAACATCTATCTTGAAGCATTAAATATGAAACATGTATTAGAAGTTGATAGTAGTGGAAGCGATTGGAAGAATGAAACAAACGATACGAAGCATAGTACATGCATTTAAGACGGAAACATCGGAGGCGCACCCGATCCGGACTAGGAGATTGGGGGAGCACCCGAACCCGGCGAGGAAATAGGGGGAACACCCGATCCGAAGTGGGAGACCAAAAGAGCAATCGGTTGGAAGTAAAAGCGTCACACATTCATAGCATACAATCAGTTATAGTAGAACATGAAGTGTTTGAAAAGGCTTCATTATTTTTGGATGCAACATAAGGCGATGGTGAAAATGTGTGTCTTAAAACTATCACTCTTGTGAATTTTGGATAAAGTCTTTCAGATACAAGATGAACGTTCAAATTTCCTCGGACATACTAGGAACCACCGCGTTGAAGAAATCCTAATAGAGGCAGGCTAGAAGACGACAAAACTAGGGCTCCTCCAATTTGGCTTGGAAAAAACTACGCCAATCAAGGATCAGCTGAGTTTGCACTCGATCCCCCACGCGAGATCGAGAGGGCACCCGATCCGCACACGAGAGATAGGAAGCGCACCAATCAAGGATCAGCTGCGTTTGCAGCATCGAGGTTAACTAGCGCTACAATTCGGTCCCTTTTTGGAATTGTCCGTGTCTTTGGATTTGCCTTAGTTGACCAAGAGGCATATACGACGTAGTCACAATCCCAAAGACATGGACGACGACCGGGCTCCGATACCCACGTCGCTTCCCAGCATCCCGCATACTTCTGCTTGTGCTCCTTTAGGCGTTTCTTGGCTCCCAGAACTAAATGATAAATTTCCCGTACTCCTCGTCGCCTTGCTCATTATTAACAGATGAACATGCTCTCTCCATCCAGACAGGATAAATATCACGGTCAGATGGACGGAGGAGGACTCATGATCCCGCTATGATATGCCGCCATGGATTCAAAGCTTCCTTTGGCCTCTCCTTGAATGACCCGCAAAAAACTTCAGGTACTCGATCTTCAGGTGTGACATCCCCATTAGTAATGAGGCACAAGGGAGGTGGAACCGTCGCTCTCCAATCATGATTTGGCCAAAAGCCTTCTGCCAACATGTCTAGAGTAGGAGGAAGGGGTTTTTCAAGTTTTTCAAGTATTCCTTTCCAGTAAGCGATATAAGGCGGCATAGCCGTTCTCCATCCACCGCACTTAACCATCCCTCCCTCCTAGAATGCTATATAAGCGCGAATTCCACACTAAATCATAGACTTCTTATCCAGCATTTTTGCAGCCTTTTCTTTGGCCTTGACTTGATTGCCACGTTTGGAAGGCTCCTCGTCTCCCCACAACCGCCTGAAAGGCACTGGCGTTAGCATACTAGAAGGTATCATGGGTCTCCCGTCAACATCTTCCTTCCAAAGCCGAACTCTAGGTTGGTTTCTAGGGAGCCAATGTACATCAACTGCATTTTCCTTATACCGCATGATGGGCCAACCGTCTTCATCTACGTAGAACTTAAAGAGGTGTTGATCTTTCGTGCCAACAAGTCTGTCACCACGATCACGTATATAGCCCTCTACAAATGATTTTGAAATTGGCAACCTCTTGAACAAACTCGGGCATGAAACTCAAATCCTGCGACTTCATGAAGTGCAACATCAAATTAGCGACTACATAGGTATTCTCACTGTTCAACTTCTTGGATAAGTGGCTGAAGTAAGCATCTATATCCTCATGGGTGTGCCCTACCAACAAGAATCCAACCTGGATTTCCTTGAACACCCCCCGATAAGTCAACATGGATAAAAATGTGAAGAGATACTGGTTCTTATTATCCTTTGCTGAGTTGTCCAACTGCAAGTACAAATTTGTTGGAAGAGGGACCGCGTGAGTGGAGTGGTCGGTATCCACTCCAGGTAGGAGGTCCATACATCTGGACTTCCCTCTTAGCATTGCAACAAACATCGAGTTTGCCAGCTCGTAAGGAAAAAGTTTGCCCGATACACGACTGGGTGGTTCTTCCAGACGCCGAAGCAATTTTGCAATGGATGAAATAGTGTAGTTTGAGTCTCCTGGCCACTAGTCAGTGGAGTAATGAGCATATGCGCCGTCCCCATGACCATGAGTGACCATGCCAGTGACGTTCATTGGAAGTTGTCCAAGAGCTGCAGTGAACTTCGTGGCCACTCGCATACGTGGGATTGCGGTCTTCCACTATAAGAAACCCGTGTTTTTTGTCACGTCCTGAATCATGTCCCAGGAGATATATAGACATCCAAATTTACATCCCTCTGACGTACCAACGCGTGTAACACGCTGTAACGCGTGGGGACATCACCAAAAACGCGAGGACATTCCTGCGACAGGGACGATTTTCGGAGATTTTGGGAGGCTGGAAATGGTGCCAACTCGGCGCCACGTAGACGACACCTAAGCGGCAGGATGACGGGCAGTGCCACATGGCCGGGAAATTCATCCTCTCCATTGGTGACGTGGCATCTCACGTGGCATGTGGCGTGGACCCACGTGGCCTCTGATGTGGACCCGGGAAAGAGTGACGTGGCGTGCCACGTCAGCAGAGATTTGTGTGGTTTTTTTTTCAGATTCGTGTTTGCGGGGATGTCATTGGTAACATGGCTGTGTTTTTTAAAACGTCCCGGGTTGACGTGAAGATGTCCTGCTCGACGTCTATGCCAACGCTACTTGGATTTTGATGCTGATTTCGTTGAACATCGCCATGCCCTAGAGGACGTGGCGATGGACATGATCGCGTCCTCCAATACGTTGCCGACCCATGGTCATCGGCACTGAGGGTGTCATTGCAGACGTCTCAAAGAACTTATGCGTGTCTGACATGACATCCCCTGATGCATGGTATTGTTGACGCTGTGTATGTGATGGTGTTTTGAGGGACATCAAGAGATGTTGTACAAGACATGAGTACAAGACATGAATACCTCATCTTACATGTAACATGTACATTCATCCAAATTCATGCTTACTGGCCTACTTGCAAATGTGGTAATATGATATACACGCAATTTAAAATATGTCTCCATAGACACGGGGATGTTTCAAAAGACGTCCCTGCGTTTCCTAAGTGCTGCGGCATACGTCTTCTACAACATGGTCACGTCTATATGTCGCTCACAGCACATTGCATGTCCAACACTGCACCTCTAACCTCTACACTCTAAACTCTAACCTCTACACTCAAAACTCTAACCTCTACACTCTAAACTCTAACATTCTAACTTGTAAACTCAGTCTACACTCTAAAACTCCAACCTCTACATTCTAAACTCTAACTACTTGGAGAAATGAAGGCCAAAGTGAGCTTTGTGCAACCTCAAATTCTACTTAAAGGTCTCATGACCTAACTATGGCTGCAGCAGCTAACCCTAGCCGCCTCATGACCTAACTATGGCTGGAGTAGCTAACCCTCGCCGCCTCTATTCATCCAATGAACTTGACGAAATTCATCCTTCTTGATGGTTATGTTTTGCAAGACACGATGATGTTTTCCAGGACATGTTGATGTTTTCCAGGACATGTCAATGTTTTGCCAAACACTGCTGATGTTTTCAAGGACATCTCTGTGGGATGTCCTCAAAGACATGTAGACGTCACTCGAGACATCTTCAATTGGATGTCTCAAGTGACGTGGACCTATACACAGAATGACGTGTCACCTTGTCTGACATGGAATTGTGTTTGCCATATAGATGAAGTGTTGTAAACTACAAAATATATAATATGTCTACATGGGTAAGCCACCAAGGACTTTACAAAATCACCCTAAATTCCTTATAATTCGGGTTTTGGTAGAAAAATGGTATTTTAATATTATATTAATTAATAAATATTATTTAATATTTAAATATACAGTACTGAATTTAATATGTCCTCTTTAATTACAGAATAATCAGTTTTTATAAATTATTATTATTATATTAATTAATATTTTGTATTTTTAATATTTAAAATTAAATTTTATTTTAGAAACCATTTTGATACGAAGTGGACAAATAAAAAATTTCAGAGGATCAAAGTTAATAAATATAATCAGAATATTATTTAATTTTATATACTTTATTTTTTAATTTTTTTAAAAAAAAAATCTAGTTTTATAAAGCTAGTGCCTTTTTTTTCCTCCTCTTGCAGACCGCTGCCCGTTTCGTTGTTTTTTTTAACGTTGGGTTGCTTTCTACCTTGCACAACAGTAACTTCGACATTCTTACCTCAGGTGAAACGCTTGTCCGCTGCCAGCGTGGCAGTTTTGCGTCACCCAAGATGTCCTCGATGACGTCCTCGGAGACGGGCGCGTTGTTGGAGACATCATCGCGTCTCCTATTTCGCACGCGCGTTTCGGGACCCTCCCACCTCCACTGTTCATTATTGACGCGTGAACATCCTCACGTTCACGGGGACATTACTGGCTAGCTCCAAGACATCAAAAAAACACGCTGACATGATTAAGGACATAACAAAAAACACGGGTTTCTTATAGTGTTCGCTGTATCCATCTTATCGTGGATTATGCAAAGAACCTCTCCCTTATTGCGCTTGGACTCCTCTCTTCGGCTATGGTACACACGCCTACACGAAGCTTAAAGGTTTTTGGTGCTCAGTTTGTTGTTTCACAAAAGAAACATATTCCGCAGAGCCCTTCACCGACCTGTTAATAAAGTGATGTAGAGTGTCGCAAACGGTGCACTTCGCAAAAGAACTACCAACCGGCTTCACCGCAACATTGTTGAAGAGATCCCTCTTCATTCTACTAACAGCTGACTGCGATATTGTGGGCAACCCCAACTCCGTATTTGTCTGCAACAATGTACAGAATATATTAATCGGAGAAATAGGCAACCCAAGCACTCCCACGTGTGCAAATCGATGAAGTCATCATACATTGCGAAAGTGAAGAAAATGTTAGCTAAATAATCCCATGGAACATAGGATCGGACTCAAGAGACTGGGTGCGCACCCGATCTCTCTTGGACTTGCTATAAACAGAGTAGCGTGAACACAATACAATACCTCGTTAGCGTCGGCCCGGATCTTCTTCCTGCTATGTCCGGACGGCAAAAACTTGAGTGTGTCCATCCGCCCTAGCACAGTCGACCGGATCTGATGAGGCATCTGATCAGCGTTCACATTGATGATTGTTGTAATAAAAGCCATAGCCTGCACGGTACTGAGGTGGGGACGATGACGCTATTGTTCCCGTGTGTTGATGACATGATGCCCAGTTTATACTGGTCAATATATTCGTGAAATGTCGACTTTGCGATACCGTGAATCTTGTACCATGCTCTTGCGCAGACATCCCGACCAAGCAATGTGACATACAATCTTTTCCGAGTGTGGTCCAAGTAACGGAGTTGACTTCCAACAGATCTAGCATAATCTCGTCGATTGTCGAAACTCTTCAACCAAAACTTCTGCCGGATTAGGAGGGTATCCTCAAGACGGATTAGGCGGACGCATTGAGTAGGGCAACATGACTCCGAAGTGACCGCTTGAATTGCTTCCGGCATAGTCTTCTTAGAGTACGTGGCGAGCTTCTCGTCAGTTCGCTTCCGGCGACGGATAAATCGGTATGGTGCTTTGGGACGATCACCTAGGTGCGCATTCGGGTCCGCTGGTTCCGGAAGTGGAATGAAGTGATCGAGTGTCTCGCTTAGACCGCGCCCACCTTCGAATTTGCACTCCGAAATTGGCCAACTCTAATGACTCGTGATGTCACCACGATCCCCAATAAAAACATCCAACACCGTGACACCAACATTCCCCTCGCCTAGGGAAATATTTTGGAATGGCTCATTAGCTACGGAGCAGTTGACCCTGCCAGTGGCCGCTAGAATACCGTCGTTGTTATACCGCTTTACCACCTTACCCACCCACTCGATCTGAGGTAAGAAAGGAAGAGGGATTTGGGATTCAGAAGAGGGATCACCGTGCAGATCAACAGGAACATCTGTGTATGTATAGTTGTATGTTGGATATATATAAACATATAAAATTATTGTATGTTGTATATATGTACAAAATGTGTATATGTATCATTGGATATTATATAAATAGATATAAATCGTATCGTTACAATCTATAATTGTATGCTGTATATATATAATATATGTGTCTGTATAGTTGTATGTTGGATATATATATAAATACATAAAATGTATCGGTATATAGTTATTGTATGTTATATATATGTACAAAATATATGTATGTATCATTGGATATTGTATAAATAGTTATAAATCGTATCAAGAATCTATAATTGTATGTTGTATATATATAATATATGTCTCTGTATAGTTGTATGTTGGATATATATAAATATATAAAATAGTATCGATATAAAATTATTGTATGTTGTATATATGTACAAAATGTATGTATGTATCATTGAATGTAGTATAAATAGATATAAATCGTATCGAGATATAGCTGTCTGTTGTATATATATATATATATGTAACATCTATGTATGTATAGTTGTATGTTGGATATATATAAACATAGGAAATTATTGTATGTTGTATATATGTACAAAATGTATGTATGTATCATTGTATGTAGTATAAATAGATATAAATCATATGGAGATATAATTGTATGCTGTATATATATATATATATATATATATGTAACATCTGTGTATGTATAGTTGTATGTTGGATATATATAAACATATAAAATTATTGTATGTTGTATATATGTACAAAATGTATGTATGTATCATTGGATATTGTATAAATAGATATAAATCGTATCGAGAATCTATAATTGTATGTTGTATATATATATATAATATATGTGTCTGTATAGTTGTATGTTGGATATATATAATCATATAAAATAGTATCGATATAAAATTATTGTATGTTGTA
Source organism: Bryoerythrophyllum caledonicum (assembly GCA_963971425.1). Taxonomy (NCBI): domain Eukaryota; kingdom Viridiplantae; phylum Streptophyta; class Bryopsida; order Pottiales; family Pottiaceae; genus Bryoerythrophyllum; species Bryoerythrophyllum caledonicum. The sequence goes on along the minus strand of OZ020514.1, from coordinate 56,990,249 downwards.
TATATGTACAAAATGTATGTATGTATCATTGAATGTAGTATAAATAAATATAAATCGTATCGAGATATAGCTGTCTGTTGTATATATATATATATATATATATATATATATATATATATATATATATATATGTAACATATGTGTATGTATAGTTGTATGTTGAATATATATAAACATAGGAAATTATTGTATGTTGTATATATGTACAAAGTAAGTATTTCATTGCTCATTCATATTTCAACTGTTCATATACTTCCATATACATGAAACCGTATATTATGTGACCGTATATACGCCGTCGACATCGGGCGCGCACCCGTTGCCTCGGATTGGATCGGGTGCTCGCCCGATACCCTAGTCGAGATCGAGAGCTCGTTCGATCCACACTAAAAGATCGGGAGCACACCCGATCTTGTAATGGCCATTAGGTGCTCTGAAAATCAACCAGTGATGATCGAAAGCGCGCCCGATCTACTATAATATCGGGAGCGCACCCAATCTAGTTCGTGATAGGTTGCTCCCACAGTAAAGAAAAAGGCGGTCAAGAGCGCTCCAGCTCTCTTCCTGTAGATCGGGAGCGTGCCCGATCTCAGAGTTGAAATTGGGAACGTACCCGATGGCAGTGGTGATCAGTAAGCCAAATTTTGTGCCAGAGTGGCTGAACCAGTTAGTAGTACCTTTTGCCAAGTATATGTATGTTGGTCCTAAATGCAGTCAACATCGGGCGCGCACCCGATGCCTCGGTTGGGATCAGGTGCGCGCCCGATACCCTAGTCGAGATCAAGAGCTCCTTCGATCTCCACTAAAAGATCGGAAGCGCACCCGATCTTCTAATGGCCATTAGGTGCTCTCAAAATCTCGTAGTGATGATCGAGAGAGCGCCCGATCTGCAATAAGATTGGGAGCGCTCCCGATCTACACTGGGAGATAGTTTGCTCCCACAATCTTATAAGAGATCTCGGGAGTGCTTTTGATGAAGAAAGCGGCGGTCGAGAGAGCTCGAGATCTCCTCGTATAGATCGGGAGCGCGCCCAATCTCGTAATTGATATCGGGAGCACACCCAATGGTAGTCGACAATGGGCGCGCAACCAATGTCTGGTTTGGGATCGGGTGCGCGCCCAATACCCTAGTTGAGATTGGGTGCTCGTTCGATCTCCACTAAAATATCGGGAGCGCACCTGATCCCCCAAGTTCGGGAGCGCGCCCGATCTGCCTTGTTATCAGGAGCGCTCCCGATCTCTGCTGTGCTCTCGTTCTGTGGCATGAATCTCGAATTAGGATTGCAGTTTGAGAATCATGTGACCTGTTCCTAATAGCTTTTTTCTTCGATCATTTTCGCAGAACCGACCGTGCAGCGTTAAAGAATGTGCCGAAGGAGTTGCTCCCGGTGAGGCTTAAACCTGCGATCAATTGCAGATTGCTTACAATGCCGTATCAAGGAGACCCAGATTCGCAGCCTGTCGCTTTTTACCTTGCCGACATGACCAAAGAATGGGGTCTGGAGTTGGGGATGGAAGAGGCTCAAGGTAGAACCTTTGTCGCACCGGTCATCCTGATTGAGGACAGAAGACAGCGCAACGGACCGCCACGCTTACTACCAACCAAGGACTGTCAGGTTCTGGAACTGTACGAAATTCAATCGGCAGAACACGTCCTTGCGATCGTCACTGAATATGTAGCATCAGCAACAGCAACAAAATTATTTGGTTTAGTTCTACCCTCCGCGCGATTGAATTATTCGCTTTGCGAAGATGTGGAGCAGTTGGGGTTCTTTATCGATGGCGATAGTGTCGACGCAAGTGACTTGTGTCATGTCTGGGTTGAGTTTATGGCGGGTGTCGTTGCAAAAAACGTAGGAGAGGAAGAAAGCCAGCGGCGTCCTCCGATCACCCCTCCAAAGCGGAAGAGAGCTTCAACGGGCGGCGGTCCGGCTGTGGCAGAGGAACCCATCAAGAAAAAGTCGGCCAAGAAGAAACCCGAAGTCAAAATTGCTTACGGAATGACATTGGCCAAAGCTGTGAATCTTACCCACTCCGCTGTTGCGAAATTCACTACGAAGGAGCTCCTGCAGTTGCGCGACTTTTTCGAGACGGAGTTCGCCCCATTGTACATATTCGGCCAGCGCCCTTTCAATATCAAGGACAATCCAAATGAACTGGACCTCCTCGTCGACATTGACAACCTGCATAGGGCTCCGGCACCAACAATCGTGTACCGGCCTCTTTTACCTTCGCGAGTCAAAGCTTTAGTCACGCAGAAGAGGACGATTCCCTCCTTCATCGCAGCGCTGCAACATGTCTTTGTGATGCCGATAAAGGGGCCTCCTACTCCAGTTGATGACCCAAACACGGAAGATGGAGCTGTGGAATTATTTGACGAACAACCAAGACGGGATCAAATCAACAGGGATACGCACTTCTATATAATAGGAGGCCAACATGGTGTCGCAGCTCACAGACAGCTCCTCGAAGCAGGGTTGTCTACACAGACGGACATGGGCCCAAAGACAACAGACGGACGAACAGCAGGACGGACAACACTTTTTGGCGGACAGTTGCGTGTAAAAAAAATTTCCAAACCCTAAATCAAATTTTCAACTTACCCCCTAGTAAAACTCGTGTGCACGACACGTCAAACGGCTTTCCACGTCACATCAAGGGGCGGGCGCGTGCCTTCGGACCGCGCGCGCAGCATTCGGGGCCAGGCGCGTACCAATCTTGACCAGGCGCGTTCATGTAGGGCCGGGCGCGTTCCAATTAGGGCCCGGCACGTACGATTTAAGGCCGGGCGCGTACCCCTAAGGGCCTCGCTCGTGCATTTCAGAGTCGGGCGGGTACCGTCAAGGTCGGGCGCGTACCGTTAGGGGCCGGGCGCGCAGCGTCACGGGCATGGCGCGTACCATTGTGGGTTGCGCGCGCACCTGCCTATCGGGGCGCGCGATCGAACACTGCGTCTGCCCCTCAAAAGGGCTGAGGTTTAGAGAATTTGAAAGAATTCAATTGTACCAGGGTGCTCTAACATTAAAATTATTTATTTCAATGTGGTGCTTTCATGAATGGCCACTCTCAACACCAAGTACATATTTGAAAACCACGGTACTATTGTACCATACTATCACCACACCACTAAAGTCACTTTTAACTTGTAGTACCCTCATGTCCGTCATCTTTTAATCATCTGAGCTAGAGGATTCTTCATTGTGTTTTCGCTTCCGTTGTGATCGGCGAACATTTTGGGGAAGAGAAAGCCCGCGAAGCACCACCGTATTGTCGCCAGGTACCTCATTGCAATCCTCATCGTCTGCATCATCGCCCGATGATGAAAAGTTCTCCGCTGCATTTTCCAAGACTGGTGCCACGTACTCCTCAATCTCCGAGGCCAAGTTTTGTAGTTGTAGCTCGGCTCCAGTAGTTGATGCGGCATTCACAAGTCGTTTTACTCGGATATTCTTCCTTTTGTTTTTTACTCCGTCCATGTTTTTGGAGCGGTTGCCTTTGGCCCCAATGACTCTCTCCGAGGTTCCACTTCGCCAAGGTCCCGTAAAGAAAAGGAGAGTACCATTGTTCTCGCCCCTCCGTGTCCCTAAATGGCTGCTCATAGTAGAGGATCCAACCCTCGCGGAGGGAAGTTGTGGGGTTAGTATTGCACGCTCCACACCACCATTTGGGCCGAGTGCGCTACGGTGGACGGGTGGCCGAACTATTGTTGAAGAGGTCTTTTTCTTTATGCGTAAAAGAGTTCTTCCGATTGATGCGGTACTTTGAGCACGTGGCCGCCGAAACAAATCTTGGAGTGGCATGTCTTCTTCTGAGTCCGGTTCTATTGCTTGAGGCAAAACCTAAGTGTTCCTCACAACTTCAATGGACCCCGTGGTGGCCATTGGCTCATGGGATTCATTATCGTTTCCAGCACTGCTCACTTCGTTTCCATCGTGAAAAATGTATTGTTTGCTGCAATGCCAATGCCATGACCGTCGATATCAGGGCCATCGCCACTAGAAGGCCCTGAGGCGCTAGAGCCGTTTGAGTTGGAAGATTGATTCTTCGAGATGTTGTCATCTCCAACAAGATTGCCCCCCAATGCCGTCCCATCTTCGTCTGCCCTAGCTTCTTGGGCACGGTCTTCACCCGACAATTCTACTACAGCATGGACTGCCGCTGCGTCGACATCATCAAACACAAAAGGATCCTCTGGGTCACCGTGGACGTTGTGAAAATGGTCATGTAGTGCATCTCTACTGTGCTCGTTGATTGCACAGTTGTCCCTAGGTGGGCTATGATCAGACATGGGGTTGTTGTCATCGGCAAGGTCTTCCCAATCGACACCCATCCAGTTGTAACCCTCATCATCCGACTCCAAGCCCTCGTCCTCTGTGTTTGAAGGAAGTCCCCCATCTGGATCAGACTCCTCCGAATGCACATTCTCCTCATACCATCGAATTGGGTCTGGTCGAGCACGTTCTCGGAGCAATCGACTATTTGTGTAGATGTAAACCAAATCTTCCGCTTTCTACACTCCCAAGCAATTTCGGCTCTTACTATGCACGAACGAATACATGCTCCAATTACGCTCACATGACGAGGCCAAGCAGGTTTGTGCTAATATATGCTTCGCAATGATAGGCAATGATTGCCCGCCCACGCGGTTCCACCATTGGTGAAGCAAGAGGTTGCTGTTTTCAATTTCCCCAGCTTCCAATGGTGAATATGGGCCTCGCAATTCTTCATACTCCGTGATTTCGAGCATTACTGCCGAAAAAGACACTCCGAGTGGACCACAGAGCGTCATAACAACCTTGTTTAAGGCCCTTTTGGCCTCACCATTGTTTTGAATTTGCAAGTTATTGGCTAGAGAAGGATTCAATAAAGCCCCTGCATAATGAAGGTCTGTTGCCATCATCTCCCAACGGACAAGGAATGATCCTTCGAGGCAAGTTGCAATTCCGGCTGGCATGTTGAACGGCACATTGCGCAGTTTGAACACGTGCTCCTTTAGGCTTCAGCTTATTCATGGTTATCCAAGCAATTCCCATTGCCGGAGTGTCACCATCAAAACTCCACAATGCCTTAAATACTGGTGCCACTACAAATTCAAAGTTAGTGCACCGATGCCAGAAAGTCTCGTCTAGAATGGTGGCTCGCACCTGCAATGCCTTCGCATGGACACGGTGCCCGTTTTGCCTATCGAAAAAAGAGGATACGTAGGATATCCATGCTAGGTCTATTACAACCATCTCCAGGGCATTCTTCACTTCCAACAGACGATGGATCATTATGTAATTGCATTAAACCTTGTTGCTGAAGGCCACAACAGAGACAATTTTGGTGAAAATCGACGAAAAAGGGCCATGGGCACATGGTGGATCCGGATATACAATGCAATCTGTTTCGCCAACTGGACGAGGTCCGCAAACATGCCTTCTTTCCCCCAGTCCTCGAGGAGGAGGTCCAAAATATGTGCACAATACCCTTGAGTATATATGTGCGGGTACTCATCGTTGGCCTTCTTCATTGCCCCCAACATGTTTGAAGCATTATTAGTGCACACTTGGACCACATTCAATGGTCCAACCTTACGGATAAAACTTTTCAATTGGTCCCCTATATATGCCGTAGATTTCTTCATACCGGTGGTGTCTATAGACCCCAAGAAGATATCACCCATTGGACATACGAGCATGATATTCATGAGAGGGCAACGTGTAACATTGTCCCACCCGTCCGAGCATATTGTTGCACCATACTTGGCAATATCTACGCCGGTCTTCTTGTCCACAAGGTCTTTCACTTTTTTTTTTAGAGGCTCAATGTATGTCGTCCTCATGGCATTGTATGACGGCGGTGTATAATCGAAACCCGCCTTTGACGTTGCAAGGGTGGCCTTGATGAAGGCCGGATGTCTAACCACGTTGAATGCAACGTTGGCTTCATAAAAAAATTGTGCCCATAATTCGT